>CM057165.1:10644029-10722813 GCA_029962745.1 Echinometra lucunter | reverse complement strand
TCCTCTGCATTATACGAGCGTCACTGCAAAATAATTTATAACTAATTATACTGTTAAGCCCGGCGCACACTATATCTGTCTGCCATCCGATTTTTGAAAAGATTGTTATAGCATTGATATGACCATTCAAACGTGTGTAATCTTAATGATCAAAGTTCCAAATGTGGTATGAATACTAAAATCGAAATCCCGGGCTATTGCGAGTCTCGTTGTAGGAATAAAAGCGGAGTCAATTCTGAATCGTATGGGTGTCATGCAGGGGCGTAGACAGCGGGGGGGGGGGGGGGGGGGATGAGGGGTATGCATCCCCCCCACCTCACAGGGTGGGGGGGGAATGACATGTAAATCATCCCCCCCCCAGGTTTTAGGGAAGGATATTTGCTTACAATAAACTGAATTAACATGTTTAGAAATGATAGGAACAGCAATAATGATAATAATAATTATTATCATTATAGCAACAACGATAACAATAATGCCGATGATAATAATAATAGTTATCATCATCATCATCATCGATAATGTAACTGAAATGACGGTTACTGTCATAACTATATCGATCATTATTCTGATTTATGTAGTTATTTATATTACTTTTGGGTATTTCGGCGCTGTCACAATTTACAACAAAATTTTTAAAAAGATAAATAGTGTGATGCAAATATGCAATAATGTGTGTCAGTCCATATTCTATATTCGTTGTCACAGTGCGTATATCTCTTCTATTTATGTCTGTGCATCATTGGCGTAAATCCGGGGGATGGGGGGATATATCCCCACTTTTTGAGAGGGGGGGATGGCGTGTACAAATATCCCCCCTTCACCTTTTAAGGAAAAATGATATTTGAATTAACCGTTAATAAAATTTTTAATAATCTGTCATAAACAACCATCATTATGTTAGAATTTCTATTTGAAAATGCAATTTAAAACCAGAAAAGCGCTTATTTTTGGCTCGCTCGCTCATCATATAGATTTCTATTTGAAAATGCGATTGAAAACCAGAAAAGTGGTAATTTTTGGCTCGCTCGCTCGCAAGATAAAAATTAAAATGTGTGTAAGGGGGTCTGTGCAGGTAGGTGGTGAGGCGGTGTGTTTATACTTAAGTGGGATTTCGACAGAAAAAAATCGGCAAAAAAAAGTCGATCACCCCCCCCCCTCCACTCCTCAAAGTGGATTTACGCCGGTGCTGTGCATTCGGGTGTATGTGTGTGGGTGTGGGTGTGTGTGCGTGTGCGTTGCGTGCGTGTGCGTGTGTGTGTATCTGTATACGAAATTGATCATCGAAATCTCGTGAAAGGCAAATCATCCCCCCCCCCCAGGGTAAGAACCTGTCTACGCCACTGGTGTCATGGCAGCCCTGCGATTGTCCACGATTTGAAGCCGATTTGGCCTTTACTCGACCAAAAGGCTTGCAGTTAACCAAAATTTCGATTTTAGTGTTCCTATCATTATTCCATACTTCAAATAACATCATTTTACTTGTTTAAACTTTCATATCAAATGCAAAACTTCGGGATAGCCCGGTACCTACTTGATCAAGCCGATTAATGAATCGTGATCACCAATAAGACATTGCCTATTTGATGTATATAATTATTGTATATTTGTATTTAATTATCTGTATATATACATATAACATTCATTTAATTCGCATTTTGTAATTTGGTTGTAGGATAAGTTATGAAATTAAAAATGAATTTCCATTATGATCAAATAACTTTCAATCAATCGAATGTCTTTACAATTTAAATTATATTTATTGCAATTCATTCATATTGTACTATATCTACTTAATAAATCAATTATCTGTATATACTGTACATATAACATTCATTTAACTTGCATTTTGTAATTTGGTTGTAGGATAAGTCATGAAATAAAAATGAATTTCCATTATGATCAAATAACTTCAATCTATCGAATGTCTTTACAATTAAAGTTTTTTTTTATTGCATTCTCATTCATATTGTACTATATCTACTTAATGTACCAATCTCAAACAGCTCAATTTACTAACTGATCGATGTATTATTCAGTAGCTAATCGCAGTTGTTGACAAATTTATAGTAATGTGCTAATTAATCAGTTTTTTCAATCTTTGCTATTTCTAAATATTTGCGATAGTTTCTCAAATTCACATTAAAATCATTACCAGTTAATTTTATTTCATTATTACCGCTATTCCACATTTTGTTATATACATTTAACTACTTTTCAAAATCAATGTTTATATTGGATGTATTACTTAATTTTCACTTCAATTCAGTTTCAATTCAATTCAATTCGATTTCTGCTATTTCACAATTATGCATTTGCAATTTTTAATGCATCAATGATTATAGTATCTTTGCAATCATTAATGAATTTACATTGTAATTATACTATTTTAATCAAATTTGATATTTCTATCCCACAATTTGTGCTTAATGTAGAGGTTGATAACACAAGTGAATTCAGGGGACTCCACATTAATATCATTATAACTATTAGATCTATTCATTTCAATGCTATGTATTTCTATTTTAATGTATTGATTCATTTTTAATTTGTAAATGCATCACAATTCGGCTTGGCCGCTATGATGTATGATTTTTATCAAATAAACCATTTACTTTTCTATCTATCTATCTATCTATATCTATCTATCTATCTAAAATAAATTGTTCGAAAATCGGGTCGCAGTCGGATCGTGCAAGGTGCGCCGGGCCTTAAAGGGGCTTTCACAATAATTGGTCTGCGACCATTTGGTCGTACATCAGGCTACAACAGGCTTCAATCACCAGTGCTAGTGGTCTTGCGGTTCAATGCGAGTGGCCTGACGCCCATCACAAACAGTCGCACGACGATCGCAAGGTTCGTGCGAGTGGACGTGAGACCATGCAATCCCTCGCATGATTGAATGAGACCGGTGCGAATGGTCGTGCGAGTGGTGTGGGGTATAAAAAACTCACCTTTAAATTGACAGGTCAGTCAGTTTCGAATTGGAGTTCTTACAGTCAAGATGAAACCAGAGAAGACTAAGAAAGTC
Organism: Echinometra lucunter; assembly: GCA_029962745.1. Lineage (NCBI taxonomy): Eukaryota > Metazoa > Echinodermata > Echinoidea > Camarodonta > Echinometridae > Echinometra > Echinometra lucunter. Next base: position 10,719,782 of record CM057165.1, on the reverse strand, counting down.
ACAAGAAGAGGAAATTATTAGAGGAGGGCCCTGCTCCAGGAGAAGCTCATCTCCATAATCCCCTATATACCCGAGGAATATAGTTACACAGTCTCATACAGTCGTGCATTGGCGTAAATCACGGGGGGATGGGGGAATATATCCCCCCCCCCACTTTTTTAAGAGGGGGCATGGCGTGTACAAATATCCCCCCTCCACTTTTTAAGGAAGAAATGATATTTGAATTAATCAGTTAATAAAATTTTTGATAATCTGTCATAAACAACCATCATATTTTAGAATTTCTATTTGAAAATGCGATTTCAAACCAGAAAAGCGCTTATTTTTGGCTCGCTCGCTTCGTTCGCTCATCATATTTTAGAATTTTCGTTTGAAAATGCGATTGAAAACCAGAAAAGTGGTTATTTTGGGCTCACTTGCTTTGCTCGCTCAACATATTATAGAATTTCTATTTGAAAATGCGATTGAAAACCAGAAAAATGGTAGTTTTTGGCTCGCCCGCTTCGCTCGCTCGCAAATGAAAATTAAATGTGTGTAAGGGTGGTCTGTGCAGGTGGGTGGTGAGGGCGTGTGTTTATACTTAAGTGTGGAGTTCGACAGAAAAAAAAAAAATCGGCAAAAAAGTCGATCATCCCCCCCCCCCCCCCCCCCCACTTCTCAAAGTGGATTTACGCCGGTGCAGTCGCGCAATGGTAATACAACGTTGCAAGATCTGCTGCGATCGGTCGAGCAACAGTATAATGGTCGTAGCAATGTGAGTGAATCGATCACCAGCTTCTGGATTTTGAACATGTCCGAAGTTCAGACGCGACATGTCATGACCGCCTCAGGTTCGTGAAACCGCTGCAAGACTGCAAGTGCTCGCAAAACACAAGGAGTCGGTCGTGCAATTCCCTGACAAAAAAAAAGAACTGTTCAGGCGGTCGCAAGCTAGTCGCAGACCAATCATGAAAATTACGGCATGCAGGTGCCGTGGACCAGTGGACTGGACGCAAGAGTCTGGGCTTCGATCCCCGGCACAGCACTTATGCCCTTGAAGCAAAACATTTTATCTTCATTGCTCGTTTATCGTACATCAAATAAATTAACGTGCTACAGGCATATTCTTAGCAACGTGTGCATGTTTGTTAAAAAAGGAATGACTGCGTATAAAGCTTAAGTTATGAGCTCTTTTTTTTTTACCTTGACATGTGGGTCTGTCCTCGTTGAACTGTCCCGTGGACAGGCACCAAACCTTTTCAGGTCCTATTCTGACGTACCCATTGTTACAACAAGCGTTGACCCACTCGCCAGGGCCAACCGTTGTGCCGCCGTCAGGAGCAGAATACGTTCCATTTTCGAGTATCAGGTCGGCGAGATCACACGCATCTAGGAAAATGAGTAATAATTGTTTTTGAAATAATACGTATTACAAGGGAGTCACATCAGACTGCCCTTCCTGCTGGCCCTGTGTTTATGATTACCCCCCCCCCCCCCCGAAATGGGCACAATAATAAGGATGTAAGCATATACAGTGAGCATAGAATCTAGAAAGGCAAGAGCTGTTACAAAATATACCATGGTGCTCCATAATGATACGAAGTCGCGGAAAGTGTTCTGGAAACATCGTTCTGAGTAATATCAATACGAATTGTCTGGATAGTATATAATGATATATTTTTTAAATGTCGACATGATTTTATGAAATTAAAGATAATATTATTTTTTGCTATTCCACATACTTAAGAATAATCTTGCGGTAGGATTGGTCAAAGGTTAATCACGTGATGAAACGTAGTTTTGCCCATCAATCACTAGAGATGTAAACATTACTTTTTTTTCTCGTAAAGGAGTTATATCCTTTCCTTTCTGTACAGTTTAATGATTTCAGATATGGATATACTTTGCTTTGAGAGTTTGAGAGTTTCTGGTTAAAACTATGGGCAAGAGGTGACTCCGAAATAATGATTTCAGATATGGATATACTTTGCTTTGAGAGTTTCTGGTTAAAACTATGGGCAAGAGGTGACTCCGATATAGTACTATTCACTGAGGGGCGCCCTCAGTGAATAATTCTATCGGAGGGACCGAGGCCCATATTTTTAACTAGAAATTAGAAAATAAGGCAGAGTATGCGTTTTATATTTTGGATTTTTAAAAAATGAAATAAAAGAAGGACATAGTACAACGGCTTACCTTTTATTCTTATGGACCTGTGCTCATGTTTTAATAATATCAAACTGAATTAATACAAATTTACTGAAAGCTGCAGCATGGCGCTAAACGTTATACAGCCAAAATGATAAGAAATTCAAAAACGTGTTATCCGTGACGACACCACGGGAGTTGCCCATGGTAGGCATTAGAGGTCTCGTATGCCCGCTGATAGTATTTCGGGATAGATAGGTGATTGTTTCACCCGAGTATAGTTGTGACGTCATTTCACAAATAGTGTACTATTTGGAAAATGTCGTCATAAAAATGTAGTATATAGTAGTAGGTTTCCAAATTACAGTAGTGTTTTTCCTCCTAATCATATACGGCTACCATATACAACCTTGAATATACTCGTTCAAATAATGTTCTCAGCATAATGCATGCACACGCAAAAATTGACATAGCTATATATTAAAAATCAGTCTCGATAGCAGTATCAAAGTATAGTTTACCTGCTTGAAGCACAAACAGGCTGAAACACAAGAACGGGAGCGTTGGTAGAAGTGTTCTAGGTGCCATTTTGTTTATAGACTACCCCGTGCGACCTTTTCAAATCATTGCCATTTATAATGCAATCGCATTTTGTGCCGAGGAGGTGGAGCCATAGAGGTGTTCATAGTATAGTTCTCTATGGGTGGAGCTTAACTAGTCGTTTTCTGACTCTATGTGAACTAAATTAGCGTTCTTTAGGTGACAAGAGAGAGAGAGAAAGAGAGAGAGAGAGAGAAAGTTTTATGTTTTCGGTACTTCCTTGTTGAACGACCTAAAAACACCTCCAACCATGCATAGATCAAATGGCAGTCATATTGGGCCCTGTTTCATAAAACATTATCAGTAACAACTGCAACATTTCTATGACAAATTTGCTCCCGGCCAATCAGATGCAAGGATTTCAATAGCGTATAACAGTTATTGCAACTTGTTATTGAAGATAAGTTTTATGAAACGGGGCCATGAAAGTGTTTATCACTGTAATGTCTTCCGGATCCTGTTTAAGAGGAAATCTCAAAAACAGTCCTTTGTAGGGAATTTTCACAACTTTCTTTTTAGCTTGTTTTGTTACCCGTCATGTATCTCATTTCATCCTATCTGACAAGAGGCCATTGACTCAAAGGCAACTACTAGTATCCACATTAAAAAAAGGGATAATAGTCCTAAAGCTTTCGGGGCTATTACCAATCTGATCATGGGGGGGGGGGGGTGATGATGGATATACTCACAGTTGGCGTACTCCGCGGGTAGGCAGGAGGGGGAAGAAAAAAAAAAAGAAAAGGAAAAAGAAAAAGAGGAAACGAAATATGGAAGTACTAATTAGAAAAATAACATATACATGTAGTTTATCATAAAAAAAGATTAAATTTCTTGCTCGCCTGATCTCTCGCTCGCAAGTGTTGGAAGGGGGAAAGTTGATATTCGGGCAAGGGCAAGAGACATCAGCCCATCAAAATTTTCTGCTCATTTTGCCACTAATTGTAGGTTATAGTCGTGGATATGATACACCCGGTTAAAATCACATTAACCTGTTATACATGTAGCTTGTCAATATATATTTTTTTTCTACTGACGCTTCATGTGTGCATTGAAGTGATGAATATCATAGAAGTATATGATTCGATGGCATGACGAAAGCTTCCATCATGTCCTGTGTCAAACGACTGCGTGCTACTAGTTTCATCATTCCCGAATTCATGAAAATAATTATGCGACAGAAAGAAGCAAAAACATCATAACAACAGCGAAAAAAAAAAACAAAGAGCAACAACAGTTACAAACAACAAAAAGCAAAAACAAGAGCAACAAAAAAATTAGAGTGGTTTCTGAGTCCAACATTACTGCATAATTGAATATTAATCCTCTTCGTTCAGAATGATCGGGGCACCCCGCCTAGAAACGGACAGTTTGATTCATTTATTTTCTTCTGCATTGATATGTAAATAAATTCGTCGGATAACATACATTAAATAAGATACAAAAGAATTTTGACAATGAATCATAACACGAAGTATTTGTAATTAAGCATTTTTCAAAAACAAACAAAATAAATGATAAATTGTCAATATTTTTTTAAAATTCATTTAAACATAAGTTTATTTGCGGAAGAAGGACTGCCATTATAAGCAATCTGCTCGAAAATATGCCAGCCCCAAATATTATGAAATAGATAATCATATTAAATAAGCAGAATGGAAAAAATAACTAAATCCTGTATTAAAAGGATAATGACGATGATGATGATGAAATGTTGATGATGATGATGATGATGATGATGATGATGATGATGATGATGATGATGATAATGATGACAGTGAAGTGGGACAAATCCACGATTCCGCAAAAATACTAATAAAGTGATACTGACAATAACAAAATGTGGGCACAATAAAAAAAAATCCCCTAACAAGTAAATGAAAAATTGCTTTTGCGTATTACAAAATGTCAATGAAAAAGGCAAAGAACCTTCTAACAGTGGTTCTTCAAGAGGTGGCGCTACAACAGAAAAATATCACGTTGCTTGTAATTTTGTCTTAGCTTTAAGGTAGCTAGGCAGCTCATTTTCTTTTCTTCTTTCTTCTGTCCCATTGTCTTTCCTTCTTAATCCTCATTTCCTCTTTCCTTTCCTTTCCCTTTCTTTTTTCTTCTCTCCTCTTCTTCCTCTTGTACCTTATCCTTTTTTCTCTCTCTCTCTCTATCTCTCTCTCTCTCTCTCTCTCTCTCTCTCTCTTTATATTTTTTTTAGAAACACACAAGCATACGTTGGTATCAATATGCCTGTAGGACCTTAGTTTATTTGACGTACGATAAAAGAGCAATGTTGATAAAATGCCTTGCTCAAGGGCATAAGTGCCGTGCCGGGGATCGAACCCCTGATTCTCGCATCTGACCAGTCAAGCGCCTTAAACCACTCGACTACGGCACCTCTATACAAAGACCATCATTGCTTCAAATGGCAGGTTTTTGTGGACAACTCTCCAATTTCATATTCTCTCCATTATCTCTAAAGATGCAGCTTGTCTCTGATGTTGTGTCAAATACATTTTCCCATGATATATCTTAAGCTAAGAAGGAGACAAGATGCACCTTGAGGGATAATGGAGAAAATGAGAACTATATACTGAGAGTTGTACACAAAAACCTGCCATTTTGATGTGATTTGATATTCATTTATTTCCATATACATAACAAATTAACAATCTATCAACATGTGGTCAATGAAAACATGTATAGAAAAAGGGATCGTCATAAGCAAAGCAAAGCTTGAGTTGACGTCTACTCTACTCAGTATTTTGAAGCAACATTGCAAATTTGAGGATCGCCATAGAAAGGAAATGCAAAGTAAGTTATTAACTTCTTTATTTCTTAACCGATTTTGATGGAACTTTTTTTTTAATTGTTTCTCTCTATCCCCTCTTTTCATGATTAAAATTGATATTACCCCAGGGTTTCAGCCTCCTTTAAGAAAGAATTTACTATATAACTGAGATGGAGCTATTCCACTTATACATATTTTATACACATAATATTGATTTTTTTAATACATTCTTTCAAAGTAGACCAAAAGGCAAGTATTTGAAAAAACTTGTTCTGGTGGAGTTGTACGCTGCACGCTTGTGGAGCTTGTTTACTGTTTTATAGTTCAGATATAGACGACCAGACATTTGAACAATATAATGCATGAAGGAGTAAGAGCCCCAATATTTAGATTTTAGATTTATTTATTTCCACAATCTGATAAAAATACAGGTACAATAGCATAAAAAACATTCAAAAATACATTCAAACACGAATACAAAAGGGTACATTATAAATACAGCAAATAACAGAAAGTGGTGGGATTAACAATAGGCCTCAAGACCTTTCAAAGGTCAATCCCTATAACACAGAAGAGCTATACAAAAACGAAAACCAAAGGGGAGGGGGGGGGGGGGGAGAGGAACGGATAGGCAAATTAATAGGAGTTCAAAAGACAATTTCTGAATGTTCGTTTAAAATTCAAAAGACTTTGGCAAGACTTCAGGCTACTCGGAAGGCTATTCCACATACTCGGTCCCGAGTATTTAACGGTTGATCGAGAAAAATTATATTTGTAATTTGGTACATACAAGCAATCTCTTAAGTTGATTATATCAACATATAGATGCTTGTTTCTTCTACCTACGTTTTTGTTTTGTGACTTTTACAATAGAGTCAACATGTTATTTGAATGTCATAGTATACCGTATATCATCAAACATCACATCCAGACATTTGTTGTGATACACATTAAAATAGTACGATTAATTACAAGAGATGTTTTTTAATGATCCTGCAAGGTTAACCGTTGTCGAGAACCAAGAAGCATAATATATTTTCATGTTTTTTTTTTTTTTTTTGTTAATCATTTTAACACCAATCTATGCTTAAATGTCCATTCGTATCTCATTCATTGCAGAGATGAGTGACTTTCAACTGATTCTAGAGTACTACCACTAACATATACAGAGCTCGAGTTGCATCGTCAGCATGACAACCTTTCTCATTATGAAAAATATCAATAGGGTTTACGACATGAGCTGACTAGCGCGTGTGACCTCCATATGACATTTAACCAAATATTCCATAAAAACTTGAGACAAGTTTAGCTCTGTCACCTTCTTTTTATATCATGAGCATGCATGTTGCTACGATAAAGCTCCTGCTGGTGCAGTTTAACTAACTGAACATTTCATATGCTTTGCTAATAGCAATAATTTTTCAAGGGTCTGCGCCAACAACTAGCCACGAGTATACAGTCTGAGAGATGCTAAATTGTTCCTCAATTTGTTTTGTAATTTGTTTTGTAAAAACGCGACGAGACATTCCAGCCAAAAGTAACATGTTTTATATCAACGTGAAATATGGATACTCTAGTTTCATACATCTTTCGCCCCGAGACTTACAACCTCTCCATTCATGAGTAACGAGGGAAGACAAATAGGGTGTCAGATATTTTTGTCATTTTTATGGTCTTTCGCCATAGACAATCCCCACAAATGGAATGCGTAAGGGCAAATACATTCTCAAAACGCGACGAGATGGTGGAAGTTGGGGAAATAGCTTAAGATATTCAATGAAATATAGTTCATGGTCTTTCAGATTCAGAACGCCCTAAATTGATATGATCTAGATTTCCTGCCCTCTGACCCTTCCAGAAAAAAGTGTACAGATTTTCGACGAAAAGTAGTAGCGACGCGCGCGCATGCTTACGCACGGCCACTGAGCAAATGTCCGCCATTGATCATGATGGATATGATCCCAGATGATGCCAGATCATTAACATAGAATGTGAACAGCAGGGGCCCTAGAATTGAACCTTGTGGTACCCCAGAAGAAGTTGACTTTATATTAGATTTACTACCCCCTATTTCTGTAAAGTGATTCCTAAAATAAAAGTAAGATTAAAACCATGCCAAGCATCTCAACCGATCCTTACAGCAAGTTTATGCTGACCATCTGGACATGAAAAAAGCTTCACGCATATCAAAATATAAAAACTATCCCACAAAATCTACTCATATCGATTGCAGTTGCCCAGTCATTAACCATATGATTTATGAGAGCACTTTCACATGAATTGGTCTGAAACCAAAATAACTTCCACTGGAGAAATTGTCATATTATGTGGGCCTATACGTGGATGATAATTATGCAGGCCTCCACCCCCTCCCCCGAGTCTTCAAGGTAGAAACACTGGGTTAAAAAAAAAAGAAAATTATCAGTGTCCAGTAAAGATCATTGAATGTGTACAAAGTCAGGGGAGGTGCTAAAAGGGGACAGGGCGAATGCCCCCTATGATTTTTCAAGAGATGAAAAAAGAGAAAAAGTTAGAGGAGAAAAAGAAGAAAAAAAAAGAGGAGGAAGAAGAAAGAAGAGGGTGGGAAAAGAAAGGCCTAGTGCTTGCAAGTATATAAAACCCCTATTTGTTCATTTAAAACGTCAATAAATTCACCTATGGGTAATCTTGCCCCCCCCCCCCAACAAAATATCCTGGCGCCGCCCATGTAACAAGTTATGTTGGTGAATAGTGGATGACTTTGCACATTCAGTTGTAAACAAAACAATAGTTCAAATAAGAAATAGACTGTATTCTCTGGAAGCATCCATAGATGGCATCGCAACGTCTTTGACTTCTGTCTATTATCATACAACTCACAACAAGCGAGTTGAACTCACAGTGAACTGGGTTGGGAGTGGAGACCGCCCATCATTTCTAGTTACTCTGAATAAAGCCCGGGATAAAAATCAAAATGTCAGGTCAGACAATGCCGAATGCTTCTACCATCATCCTTAGCAGTGGAAATATCCTAAACTGGAACAGTTTGAAGAGGAAGGTCCCAAAGTCTTCCACAGAAGAGGTAAGTCACATAGTAATGGCCGCTGCAGCAGTGCAGGCATACAACCCGCAGTCTTGTCTCACGGCCGGCGCTATCCCATTACGTAGGGTCGGGAGTGCGCTGGGAAGCGGTGATAACGGCGGGGCCTTTGCTTTAATTTCGGGCATACTAATAATCTGTAATGGGGGACCTAAAGCTGCGCACTTTGTTTTCAGGAGCTAAAAGTCGCAAAAATCATTGATTTGAGATAATTTCTCTTATGTATCTTGGTTCTGTTGGAAGGTAGGTATTCTTTGGCTGAACACCCGGGGTGGACTATGTTAGAGACCAGTTTGAACTGTTGAATGAAAGCTTTGGGAGACCAAGTCGTAGCTTTGTATAGTCTTTATTGAAGCATGATGGATAATATATACAGAAAAAGAAAACCCTGTAATGACACAGAGAAAATACAAATGATAAGTATCATCATCATAAAGTCAATACATCAAAAATTCATATCGCAAATGAGAAATGACATATCTTGCTCATATCTGATGATGATTATCACTGCAATATCTCTTGTCATTCACTCATCTGATCATCTAAATTGATTCCTAGCAAACACTTACTCTACATAATTATCAACTGTAATATCTGTGAGTTGTATACAAATAGGATTAACTTTGAAAGTGAATTATTTTTATTATCTGAAACTGAACATTACTAGCTGGTAACTTTCAAGTAATACATATTTGGTTTTTGTGCTAATAAAATTACTTGTATGCATTAAAGTCTACTGCTACTTATGATAATTGACATGTTTATAATAAGCAGTACATAAACACTGACATACCCAAGGTTTACTGATGAATGATGGTCATTCACCACCACTCTAGAAGCTGACTCGCCACCACAAACACGAGGTGCAGCTAGCTTAACTGGTCCAGCTAAAATAAAAGGAAAAAAAATCAACAGCCTTATCTAAAAGGCCAGCAAAATTATCTTTCCATAATCTTGGGGATACAACTACCAAAAATTAAGCTTCAATTTTGTACCGTCTTTCCCTGGAAATCATTCATCTTTTAATCTGACAACATTACTGCCCAATGATCTCATAACCACAGGAACAAGTTACACATACTGCATTAATTACTTGGAAGAATTAGTTCGATCACCAAAAAATTCTAATCATTTGAAAGATTGCTAATCACCTGTTGGCCAACTACGTAAGGCATTCACAACCTCTTACAATAACATTCTGCTTTCCAACAGTTCTACATATTCTAAAGTTAATTTGTAGTGAATATTCATATTAATTATGACAGACGAATGTCAATGGCAATGTAAGTGTCAAATTTTAAGAAAAAGGGTATCCATGTTTAGGGATTTCTCGCAAAACGTAGACCTATGTCTGGGGATTTGTTGTAAAAACTGGACTCTTTTCTACGATTATATTACAATAATAATAAACACAACAACATTTCTATTGCAGATTAAAACCGTCTTGGTTTTATTTGTGCTCCTTAACACACTTAAAACTTTTCTTTACATTTCTATTTATTTATTTAATACAATTTATTGATAAAAATCATTTGCGACTACACAGCCGATTTACAGATTTTTTTACAATCATTGTGGACATAAAATACATGTTAATGTTCGTGGGTTTTCTCTGCGCTGACAATCAGATCAGGCCAAGACATCAACACGTATGGTACCAGGATATGGATGCGTGCAGTAGTTTATAGTTTATGTTTGTACTGGAGATTTTGAACAGAGATTTCAGATATATCTTTTCTCAAACCTCAAGAAATGGATTGAAAAAATACACAAGGCACAGGATTTCAGGATACCACCCATGTTTATGGATTTTATTGAAAATGTGAACCCATGTTTAAGGATTTTTTTGTAGAAAACGGGACCCATCTTTAGGGATTTCTTGTAAAAAAGCGGCACATTCCCGTATAGCGTATATATGGAAGTACCCCCCCCCCCACGTGCTCTGCACGGCGTCGGACAAGGACACACACAAAATCTTTGTGAATCTGTTCGGTATCACAGAAGGTAATTTCGCACAGCGCTGTCGCTTTGCGCTTTGCGACAGCAAAGCGACAGCGCTGTGTATAGTTAGGGTCCTTAAGCTTCGCACGTTTGAAACTGACAGGGGTGAATGTTACAGCATAATCATGATCCAAGTCCCCTCTCATTCATTCTGCACAGTAGCTGTTTATTGCATCAGGGGACTTCTTTCCACCTCATAGGCCCCCCTAGACTTTTACATGCGAGTGTGTGTATACACACTGAATCATGAGAGGGGATTTATATTATGATTAGGCCAATTTTACAAGGAATAAAGAAACTTTAGGCTCTGCTGATTTATTGCTCAGTCACATCACGACTGACGCAAAAATTTACACAGCGTGACAAGTTCACAAGCCAAAATACATGTACAAATGCTTCTCTGTGTGAGTAAGATGGTCCAATTAATAAAAAAATTATTACAATTAATTATTTTTTTTTTAATTGCATAAATACATCAATGATGATGATTAAATATTTTAGATCCTGTCGTATACATGTATATAGCCTATGCCAGTATGTGTGAATTTTTAATAATCCTGCATGTGTGCGTGAGTTTAATTCTATAATCTGTCAGCGATATCATACAATATTAACAAATTTGATAATTTCAATTAGCCAGTGAGAGTTCAAATATTTCTTCTTTTTTTTTTTTTCAAATGTGTAACTGTTGTTGTGTTATCTTCAAACTTTTTTCCGCAATCCTGTTTCAACCCCCAACTGAAAATCATTTTCCTTTTGATAATTTCTTTTGTTTTGATAATTTGCATTTAGTTAGAATGCTCTGAATGATCTTGCCATGTATTATTACACAAAAAAAGAGGTTTGTATTAGCATGATGAGGGCTATGAGAAGCTATAAAGTTAGAAACATTAGAAGCATACATGTGAAAGTATTCTCATACAATTTTAATTTGCCTCCTTTTTTTCCATGTCTGAAGATCAAGTTTTGTTTGAAACAAACGCTGAAGTGCTGTCTGGACCCAACCTGTGATCAAGCATGTAGCCTTCAGAAGGACGTCATCACACTTACCCATCCTCAGCACTCTTCGTCTCAGCGCAAGGTTGCTAGAGAAGAAATCAAGGTCACAGTCAAACTCATGATAACAAAGACAGATGAAGAGGAGATAACAGAAGCTCTAGACAGGGGTTAGTATGCAAAGCTTCTGTTTAACTTTTTAAAAATATGTGTTGAAAAAGCACACCACATGCACTTTCAGTAACAGTGTTATGGAATTCTTTAGATTACAGTATGGTCACTGAATATATTACCAACAGTTTTTTTTTTTACCAACCCCCTCGTTAAATGCCTTAAATCTTGGGAATGAAGATGACATGTATGGCAGGGTCATCACATCTAACGTTTTGACCTACCCAGTCTATCAAGCATACATCATGTATGCCTGCGCTCTAATTTCTTTTGTCAATACATTAGTCTATATATAACTCTCAGCCTATGTTAAGCAGATGCGCACCTGGGTGGGAGTAATGCTTTCAGCACCTTAGTTGGCTTGATGAAAGGGTGGGGAATAGAATGATTTTGTAGGTACCTTAGGCATCCACAGGGGTGGTTGTTTGTGTGCATTATGAATGCAGCTTTCATCTATTGTTATTATCAGTTTTTCCTTCTATCCTGCTTAGAAATGTAGTATTACCGGTATAAGCACTATACAAATATGATTATAATTATTATAGTTCTGAAGGAGCTGGAGATTGATAAGATAGACGTTCTCCTACTTGGCCTTTCGAAGACGCCTAATGTCATAGAAAGGAGTGCTTCCTTTGAGCATCTGAAGCCTTTGTGGTGGGAGTTGGAGCGAGAGGTCAGCAAGGGCAGGATCGGTACTCTGGGTATATGTGATGCTGACAAGGCTATGCTGGAGGAGCTATACCAGTGGGCAAGAGTAAGTTGAAAGAGATAAAGGTGGAGGAGGGAGGAGGAGAAGGAGGAGGAGGAGGTGGGGGAGTTGAGGGTGAGTGGGATGGAAGAGTTCTTGATGCATGAGAATGGAAGTATAGTCTCCAATAATTAAAAAGAAAAACACCCTGAACTACTGAAGGCTTCATTTTGTTGTTCATATGTTTGTTGTTGTTTTTGTTACTCATTGTTGTTGTTATTATTACTTTGCAGAAATCTGGTTTTAAGGGTATCATTTACTCCGAAACAATTTTTGTACACCTAGCAAGTAAATTAGGGCTGTGATTTCTGATCTCTATGCTTGTCTTATTTTTTTCTCCCTCTGCATCGACCAGTTAATTTATCATTTCTCTGATTCTCTGATGTATTGCATTGTCAACTTTGGTCCTCGGTGGTTTTTGTTGTTGTTGGTTTGTTTGGTTTTTTTTTTTTGTTCTAATTTTTGACATGCATATGATAAATTCTTTAGATGTTATTTGATGTTATAAGCTTTGCAGATTTCATTTGTATCAATGCCAGGACTGCTATTTTGAATATCTTTTGATAAAAAACATCATGTTATATTATTCTAATGTCTAAATGTGCAGGTGAAACCAATCATTGACCAGCTGAATCAAGACACTTGCTGTGTGATTCCTCAAGACCTCAATGAATATGCCAAAGCCAACAAAATTCAGCTCTTGACACACAATGACAAGAGTGGTGAGTGACCCTCTCTCTGTTCATCAGTGATGGAGCAAAGCATGCTGTAACACATTGGGGGGGTCCGAGATTGTATCTTTATCACTCTTCACCCTTTTTTCAAGTGGTTCTGAACAGTCTGATGGAATAACCAGTGTGATCAAAAGCAGTCCAGAGCAAGACTGTAAGAACACCCCCCCCCCAAAAAAAAATGCTAATCATAATGCAATATCTTGATTTATAGGACAATTACTTCTAGGACAATAACCCCCCCCCCCCTTGACAATTATCAACCAGGGAACTACCAGCTTGGACAGTCCCCCCCCCCCCCCAGTACCCCCAGAACCATATAACCCATAGGGAAAAAATGGGTCATTTGTTTGGGGGGAAGTTGCACAGAGGTTTTGTCTAAGGGGTAGTTTTCTGGATGCAAATATCTTGTAATGTATCTATGATACAATTAATACTTTATACTCCCTTGATTTTATAAAATAGGTGATTTTGGTTCAATTGATCATTTTTACGTAATGCAAAAATAATTTGTACTTAAGGTAAGATCATGTGAAATTACACTAGTCAAGATGAAATAATGATAGTAATAATACTGAAAGTCATAATTGTAACAATAATTGATATTATTAATGATGATGATGATAAGAATTATAATAATAATGATAATGATAATAATGATGATATGATGATGATGATGATATTAAGGATAATGATAATGATGAAAATACTGTATAAGCCAACATGTTGGCATACAGATATTTTAGAGATTTGGGACAATTTTGACATGTTAGCAAGTTATTTTCATGTTTCGAATGACGTTTCTATATTACAAGCATTTATTGAGTGGAATTTTTATCGAGGACATAATCGCGAAATTAAGGAAAATTGAACCACCTCTAAAACTTCATCTTAAATAGTATTGAAAATAATAACGTGCTTTTCTTGGGAAGTGCATATCACATTATCATAAAGCCTCTCTGAATGCTTCCAAAGGACTTTGGGTATTAATTAGCTTCATGTATATAGTATTATAGGTGCTTATGTGATATCATCAAGTGAATGTTTCTTTTGTCCACACCCATCTGTCAGATGTACTTCCCCCAGAAGAGTTTCAGGGGGTTCTCAGTGAGTTCTTCGCGGGTTCAGACTCCGAGCAGTGGTACCCAGCATGGACCTTACGCTTCACCGTCCTCATCCGTTGTAGAGGAGTCATTACCACCAAAGGCTACATCCTCAAAGCCCTCAAGGATCGAGACTGACAACCTTGTCATGACAAATCTTTGACTCTTTGAACTCTTTAGCTGGTATTCATAAAGGCTTACATGTACTAAGTCAATAAGACTGTACATAAAGTTTGACTAAGTGGTTGGAGTTAGTGCACTTATTTATGAAGTGCCAAGTGTCAACATGATCATCCCATAAAAATAAAATACAAGGGCTTTCAAGAATGCAAGTCTTACACTCAGCAAAGACATGTCTTGGATATGAACTGTTGCTGGTGTTTTCAAAGTCACCTAAAATTAGTCTAGGTTTAATGCTAGGTTTAAGTGGGTAGAGATAGTCCACAGATTTATGAAGGGTCAAGTGTCCACATCTTCATCCCATAAAAATCATCATTGATAGAGGCTCTCAATGATCAAGATTTGCTAACCTTGTAATCAACCAAGGCATAACCTGGAATTGAACACTGTGGATTATATTTTTAAGGGTGGACCAAGTTCATATCTGTGTATGGAATACAAAGCATCAGTCCTGATTTTATGTAAATCACATTAACTCTGCTTTGAAAGGAATAAACAAACAACTCAGTCATAAAATGATAGGAAGTTGATGTCAAGCGACATGCATTTCCCTTGTTCATTTTTGTTTAACAGAGTTGAGGTCATGTTATGGGACAAAGCAGTTAATACATTACACTCCATAAATCAGTGGACTAACTCTACTGCCTTAGCCTATCTTTAAACCTGGATTAAAGTTGGTAAGCCTTGATGATTACCGGACTGTATGAACAACACCAGTGGACCAATTTTTCTGTGATAGTGGTGCTCACGGTGAAATGGGCTAGAGATGGATTTCAAGATTCAGGGAGAAGGAAGGAGCCAGCTGTCTAAAGGGGTGATGTTCGTTATTCCGAAGGTTTGTTATTCTGAAGGTTCATTACTCCAAAGGTTCGTTATTCCAAAATACACAAATTGCGTATACCTAGATGTTCGTTAGTCCGAAAATGAAAAAGGGTTCGTTAATTCGAACATTTGTGGCGTTATTCTGAAGGTTCGTTAGTCCGAAAACGAAATAAGGTTCGTTATGCTGAAAATAACTAACAAACTAAGGAACCTTTTTTCATTTTTGGACTAACCAACCTTCGGAATAATGAACGGTATTTCGTTTTTAGATTAACGAACCTTCGGCATAACAAACCTTTTTTCATTTTCAGACTAAGAACCTTTGGAATAATGAACCTTATTTCATTTTTGGACTAACGAACTGTTGGAATAACGGACCTTCGGAATGACGAACCTTCAGAATAAATGAACCTTTGGAATAACGAACTTTAAACCATCTGAAAGTACTGACTTTTTTTTCCAATTTTATATTCTGCAAGAAAAACTGTTGACCATAGCATGCTCTGAACAGGAGCAAACAAACCGTTTAACCAGAATAGAATGTATGTGCAGCTAATATTTCTAGGGATCCAATCATTTTATTTATAAAAGTAAAGCCAATTACCTCAATATATTTCAACAGCATATGCATTATTATGTATGATAAGGGCTCTCATGTAGCTGCCTTTGGATCAGGAGGAATTATTTTAGTTTTTGAGGACCTGTGTGAATTGTGTAAAAGACTAATCCTAACCCCTTTTCTTTGATGAAATGAAGCCTGAACCAATTCTTATTGCATTTAGCTCTCTAAATCCTAATCCTGGCACTGATAAAATCAATTGATATGATGGGAACGGTACTTCAGATACGCACAGCTACGATATTGATCACTGTTTGTGGACATTGTCATCCTAGCAAAAGTGACTTGTTTGCTGCAAAAATAACTCTAAAGGCATGTTCCTCTCTGTTAAGTTATGCACTTTATATTCTGTAGTTTGAAAAAAAAAAAATCACTGTAGATACATACATTTAGCAAGTGCAGCTGAGAAAAACAGATCATTTCGTGCCTAGCAGTTGAGCATAAAATTAATGTGACGTAGCCCTAAAATGGCGGGGGGGGGGGCGGAATCCACCTTCCCTGACGTTCCGCGCAATACATCCGCAGCGCAAATTCTGCCGCAACGTTCCATGACTTCTTTTCTTTCAAAACTTGCGCATCTTTTGACACCAAATTCGCTGCACCTGGGTGTGCGGTTCTGAAATTATGCAACATTTTGTCCTTGCACGTCAGACCAAAAACTGCCTGTAAAAATGATTTCATGTACATTTTCAATACAAAATGTGTTTTCAGAGAAAATTCATGAATGTATCTATATTTTTACTTTCATTGATTAAAATTAATGAATTCTGTGTTGTTTATGATTGCAAAAGTGTTGCTGACAAATTTTGTCCACAAAAACAAAAAAAACAAAAAAGGTCCTAAAACAAAAAAATACATAAAGAAATTTAAAAAGCAATAAAACACTTTTGAAATTCACATTGATAGTATAATACTGGAATGTTTTTCTAGTACATTTGCTAAGAATTTTATGTAGAGAGTCTAGACCAAAAATTAGCTCTTTTGGAGCTTTATTAAGTGATTTAGAGCAAAATGTCTGATTACATGCATAAAGTAGCATAAATAATTAATATGAAATAAAATGCAATGAATTAAAGAAATTAATTAAACAGTTTTTTAGATTACATCGCAGGCTGCTTGTGTGCCGATTTTTTTTGCAATCATGGTCGACGGCCGACATCTCAGGGGGGCAGTATCAGCCACTCACCCTCTGCTGTGAGATGGCCTAAAATGACCTGGTCTTTTTAAGGTTAAGGTCACCACTTTCATTTATTGTCAGCTGTGTCATGGAAAGGTAAAGAGTTACTGTAATTTAAGTATCTTTACATTTATGTATTCAAAGTAGTTTTAAGTTCACTAGGGTCCTTGCACGGCAGTAGAATGAACAGGCATTCCATGATGTCTGTAACTATAAATTCATATTTGTGTGAAATTTGTATGACCTTTTTGACAGTTTACGCAGTGTTGGAACTGAATTAGTAAGGAAGGTGCAGTCTGACATAACCAAGTCCAGAGAAGTCTAAAATTTAAGCTGTTCACTTTCAAGGAATGCACAGTACATCAACATTTGATGTGTCCATATGCACTCTTCTGCAGAAAGTAACAAAAATATTGATGTATTCATTTAAAAATGTTGATTATCACTCGAACTTGGAATGTTGTAAGGGTTGGACTGTGAAAAGCTAATGGAGCAAATTTGGGATCAGTGTTTTGAAATCATGCACACAAAAGCTTCAGAGTAAAGACTTAAAGTGATTACACAATGGTAAACAAAATTTTGATATATGATCGAGAGTAGAATTCTAAGAAGAATGACATTAAAAATATGATGATTTTCAATCGAAATCAATGCATTTTGGCTGATTTTCTCATGAAAAGTTATGAGCTGACCAAAAAAAATTGAGTATGAGGTATGACGTAAAAGTGGGTACCCAGCTTCGCGCATTGCAGTTGTGCTACGCGCTAGACTGTACAACATGTATTATACCTTGCGCACATTTTGCTAGAAGTGCGCGACAAGGTACCCACTTTGACGTCATTTTGACGTCAAAGTGGGTACCCAGTTGAAACTGGGTCACAGCTGAGGGGTCAAAAATATCCTGAAATCTTACCACATTTGGGGGTTTCCTTGGCAACACGACTTTTAAAAAAACTTTAGGCGGATGATTTTCTGCTAATAAAATCATGCTCTTTTAAATGAGCTAACATTGTTTCAGCATTGGGTACCCCCTTTAAGAGTATATCATTCACTGAACTTGCTTACTGGTATTTACTAGCACACAACGCAGTGCTAAATTATTTTAGCAGAGATAAATTCAGCTGCAGCGTATGTGATATGATCTGCTGAGAGCCGTAAAGGCGTTAATCTTGTGCAAAATGATGTGAATGAATATCCCACTGGCTCTTCAGCAGGCTAGGGTGGTGTGGAATTCTGAAAAATGTCATCTTTTGTGTTATGGAAAAGGATGTTGACTGTCATAGGTAACTTAAATGACAATAAAGTCTTATTGTTAGTGCTGACGCAGATATACATGCCTTTTAACTTTGCGCATACACAGCCAGCTTCACAAGTGAGTGACCTCAATTTGAATTTATGACAGTTGACATCTTTTTACTGACATAAAAGATAACATTGATTTCATACTACCCCTAGTACTAGTGGAAGCTACAGTGTAAATATTACACAGACACATGTTAAACCTGAAATCACTCCTTGCATGTGTTTTATAATTGGATGTTACAATTTAGTTGTGCTTGTAAGGTCTTCCACTGGAATATCTGTGAACATTTTCATGCAAAAAAAATGTTATATGTATGTCCTTCATGTATATAGTACATGTTTATACAGTTCAAGCAGTTGCAATATTTTCATTTTTTCACTTATAAAACAAATGGGAGAATCTTCCCTTTTTTCTGAGTGTAGCTCTTGAATATTCTGTATATAGTGTTTTTGATTTACAAAGGGGGTAGGTAGACCACCCCATTCCAGTAGGAATAAATTCCCACCCCTTTTTTACACTTTCATGTGCAATTCCATGATTAAAGTGGAACATCGCCCTAAACTTTACCTTTGCTCTTTCTCAAAGTCAGTTCAATTTTAGGGGTTAAAATTCATACAGAAATTGTAAATCCAAAGGGGTTTCATACTCATCCCCTCCCCCCCCCCCAGAAATCGTTCCAGATCAAATGTCTCCATACAGCAGAATCCGAACCATACAAAAACTCAGATATATGGGACTACACACAGTTTTTCAGAATTACACTAAAAACTATCGGTTCTTTTGTAAATTTTTCAATTGGATAATCTTAAGGACATTGTGTCACACCAAATTGAAAGAAAATATTCTGAAATAAGTTGCTGAAAATGTATAAAAATCTCAGATATGTAGTGCTGGACAAATTTTAACATGAAAATCATAATGCGACTAACCAAGATTTGGGGGTCTACTTAAAAAAACGGAGAGGAAAACTTTGAAATTTTTGTGGATAAACATTTTTCATCATATTAGTTTGAGGTAAAACACAGTAAGGAAGCATTTTTTTCAAAAGCATTGCTTATTTTTTTGTGTCTTTTTTTTTTGTAACGTATCTAACCATGGTCAAAAGTTTATGAAAATAGAAATTTGATTTCCATTTGGTAGATATACAACTCCAATTATGTTTGCAACATTGGGTAGGTATAATATTTGGTCCAAGTGTAACATGGTAAAAATGAGAGGGAAAAATTATATTTTAGATACTGTATATTTAGAGAAAATTAATTATATATTGCATCTTTGGAATGCACCATGATAAGAGAGGAGATATCATTTAAGCAATGAAGTGAAGACATTATCTGTTTGAAGTACTTATTCCAGTTTTACACATTTTGCTTCATCGATTTTGATTGCCAGTTGTGAAACGTACTTGTGAGATGTGGTGAATTAAATGACACACTGTGGTCTGCATTAGCATCTTTATGGTTTAGACAAAGTTTGTTATTTCTGAATTCTCCGCATGCTTTACAGATATGGAGTCAACAAGTGTGTTCTGACAACTTTTAAGAACGTGACTTGTGTGAGAAATTGCTACAGTGACAGTCTGAAGGCTAACAGCTTATGTACAATTTTGGTAGGCCCTCAAAATACTGGCCAGATTTCTTTGCTTTTAGCTAGTCAGTAGCAAGAGTTGGATATTAACCCATTTGTGACATAGGTCCACATTTTGTGGTTTGGCCTAATATCTTTTGATGCAAAGCCCTAAAAATCATACCAAATACATGAGCAGAAAGAGCAAAAAATTCTACACAAACTGTGCCAATTTTGGTTGCGTCAATATTCGTTGTTTGATGCTGAAAATTTTTTAAAGCAAAATAAGCATTAAAATCCTTAAATTGGCAATCTGCTAGAAAGTTTAAAATCACCATTTTCCCCTGCAAATTTGAAAACTTTTTGACTTATCATAATTTCTGTCAATTTATATTCATTTCAGATACATGACGTTTTATAAGAAAAATGTAGCAATAAAATAAAAATGTTGGTGTTGCCAATTTGAAGAATAAAAGCTGATCAAATTAGGCTTTTAATAATTCCTGTCACGAATGGGTTAAGCAAGGCAGACAGTGTGAGACTATATATAATCAGTTTCATGACAATACTCCTTTTTGCTGCTTAAACTGGACTCGAGCTGTAATCCTGCGTCACTTGTGCTATGAGAGAAAGAGGGTAGACCTACACTTGTTGAGGCCCACGTTCAACTGGAACACAGAAGAGAAAGAAAAAGAGGGTGAAGAGGAAGGGAGGAGAGAATGTGTTAGTAACTTGATGTTGACAATCATTTGAGTGCTCTCTTGTAAGATAGAGATGGTGCACATATTGTCACAGAATGGAATTTTTCTGTCTACTTACATTCTTTTTTGTAACTGGGATATAAGGTCATTTTCACCAAGTTATTCTTGGAAGGGTTTTAGGAATAAGTGCAATATGAAGCCTAGAAATGCCTCAAATTAGCCAAATTGCCTGAAAAATGTCATTTCCATTATAACTGAAAAATGCTTTATATTTGTGTGAAGAAGAAAGAGACATGTTAAAATAATAGCACATTATAAATCAAATGTAGACAGGGCAGTTTAATGGCGTATAGCTGGGAACATTGCTCCATATTGACTAAAACAGTGTTTCTCAACCTTTTTTACCTTGAGGCCCACTTAAGCTCTTAGCAATTTTTCAAGGCCCACCTTCATTCTTAGAATTTTTTTTTTTGAGGCCCATCTTACAGAATCTTAATGAGAAAAAAAAAGACAATAGAACATGACAACAGAAAATAAAACCTGATTATCTGGACCACTATATTACCTACCTCCACCCCTCCCCAATTTTTTACAGAAATCTCTGAAGGAATTTGAACACATCACATTGCTTTGATGATAATCCAAAATTGTGGATTTTATTTAATAGATTCAATTCAATTAAATTTGATTTGACATTAAAGCTGGATTCAAGCTGTGCCTTAACACCACACACAATTTGTTTTTAATTCTAATTTTCAAAATACTTTTGGCTGACCTCACGGCCCACCTGAGAAGCTTCGTGGCCCACTGGTTGAGAAGCGCTGGACTAAAATATTCCCACAAAACACAAAAAGCTCATTTCATGGCATCTCCACATTTCATATAATTATAATAAAACAATTTTTTTTTTGTAAACCATGTTACAAAAAATGTTTAAAGGCTGATCTTATATGGATACCGGGACCCTGTAACGTAAAAAAAAAATCTACCATTGATATCAATCATAAGTCTATGGCAAGCCATGTAATAAAGAGTTACAACTGATCGTAAGATTGATTGTATCACTTTATGTTACACCCCCAGACATTGTTGACTTCTTAAGTGCTTATAAGCATTCTAAGCAATAATGCTTTAGGACATACAACATAAAACATTAAATTGCCACACATCTATTCAAGTAAAAGATCAAAATTATTCAATCTATCACATTTATGTAACTACACTAGTAATGTAAATAAATCAAAACATTTCATGTACAGTTTGGACATTTGTGCCATTTCAAGAATAATAATAATAATGATAACTTTCGATTTATTTAGCGCATAATAATTAAACCTTAATTCTTAAGAATGGCAACAAAGCTTTAAATTCTTGAGAGAGAATTTGTACTCCTTAAAACCACGTCACCTATTAATTACTCTAACCCCATTGAGAATGAATTCTTAACCACCACCAAAAAATTTGTAAAAGACTGGAATGAAATGAGAAAAATATACAAATTGTTTATATTTATGTTTGTAATGTATGCAGGTGATCTTATTTAAGGGGATATTTGATTCATACTGTATTAATTCACTCATCTGAGCAGTTCTTATATCTGATTTTAGCACCTTGGTAGAGCTAGAATAAACACCCCTCAATCCTTTCTTATCTTGTACATCATGAATTTCTACAGCATATCTCTGTTATTGACTTGTTCAATAAAAACCAAGTATCAGTGATTCTGTACATCTGTATGTATCATGGCATAAGAGATTTAAGTACACACTTTCGCCTCCACAAAAAATGGAAAAAGTAATAATTATGATGACGAATATTTATCAACATTTTCAAATGTGTACACATTAAAATTTCTTTCAAAAAAACAGGAATTTGCTCATAAAAGCAGCAATACATGACAATCATTGTACATGAATACCACACATGTACTTGGCAACATGACAGTATCTATGGCACATCTATACTAGCACAAGATATTCTGGTATAGCATAAGTAGCCATTGCAACTTTGCAGGGTGAAAGGTCACTAAGAACCCTTAACGAAAGTTGGAACTTGGCTACCACTTTGACAATTCTGCATTCCATCAGAAATCCAAAAGAAGTAAAGAGTTCATTATCTGTTATTATTTATTTATCATTTGGGGTTACAATTATTACAATTTCCAAGACTATGATATTACATGATTAAACCAATGAACTGATAATATCAACTTTTCGAATTACAGGAGCGTAGCAGTTCACATCAGAAAAGTA
Organism: Echinometra lucunter; assembly: GCA_029962745.1. Taxonomy (NCBI): domain Eukaryota; kingdom Metazoa; phylum Echinodermata; class Echinoidea; order Camarodonta; family Echinometridae; genus Echinometra; species Echinometra lucunter. The sequence continues at coordinate 10,696,827 of CM057165.1, read as the reverse complement.
GAAGACAAATCTGACTACTCAAATAAATGCTTATAATTGTTACCCTGGCCAGTATTCAATTCAATACTTGGATTAAGTAAAACTTTTACTAAGTATTTTACTTGGCTAAGAAATGTCCTTAAGTCACATTCAACTCAGTACTTTGAATTTTACTTTAGTAAGCCGACTTTAAGCCAAAATTCTTACTGATAAGCATTGTGACATCATATTTTCATGCGCAATTAACATGTCGCATCAAAATACGCTCGAGTACGCTATGATATAATTCTGCCAAGCTCATGATGGCTGCATATAAAAACCTATGCCTGCCAAGCAAGGTTTCCAAAATAATTTGCTTAAGTCTCCTAGGTAGGTGTCTTAGATTTAGAGTAAAATACTTAGCCAAAATATTGAATTGAATACCAAATTTTGCTAAGTATTTTATCTAAGTCAAATACTAAGACAAAAACCCATATTTCTGACTTAAGTATTGAATTGAATACCGACCCCTGTGTCTAGGTAAAGTCCAAATCAAGACCCATCCACCAAAGCTCATCTTGAATACACTTTTATCTGTAATTTCAGGAGAAATTTCTTGATTAACATGATCAAATCAAACAATTACACATAATTAAACATGTACGGTCAACCCCAGTATTGCCAACTGCCTGTAATATCATCTTTAAACACTTTTGGAAATATCATCATTGTCAAGAAATGAGACATACGAGGCAAAAGGGCATGAAATTCATTTTTAGAAAAGAGAGAAAGCATTACAAGAAAGATATGACTTCAATCTACATCCATTATCAAATCGTAACAGAAATAACAATATACCCAGCATAATTCTTTCAAGTACCGGTATTCTTGACATACGATCTACAAACAAAATTCTGGACCCCATTTCATAAAACTTAGAACAAAAGACATATAAGCCTATAACCAATCAGAGGCAGGGATTACAGTAGCTTACATCTATTAATCCAACTTGTTCTGAAGACGAGAAAAAGAATTTAAGGTAATTGCACAACATCAAAATGGTTGGTCTATCATGGACTTCGAACTCTAGGGGCAATTTGAAGAAAGAGAAACAAGACTAAACAACCACATTCATATGAATCAGATTGCTTCAGACATACCTATATTTTTTTTGCATACAAGTATAACTCTGCCTAATGGTGCACTGAAAAAAGGAAAGAAATTTCAGGGTTATGGTACCCAATAAATTCACACGAAAGGAACAATCATACTAAGACAACAGGTATGTGTACAACATTTGTCTTAGTTTTTCCCTTCTCATATTTTCCCTTCTCATATTTTCCCAGAGGACTGTATTTTGGGCCCCAGTTCACATGGAAGGAGCATAGGTATATGCCTGAGTGTTTACTTGCAGTCTCATCATTCATAACTACGCATATAATATGACATTGCAATAAACCCGTTTGACTACTGGATTTTCTCATACCTACAGGTTTAAAGAAAAGCCTGAGTTTTGGGAAAGGTGAAAAATAATTTTTGAGCTTTCTCATTCTTTCCATGTTGTTTAGGAAGAATATCATAGTAAAAATCCCCCTACAAAGGATTGCTCTTCAAATGCCATCATATTGGAAATATGGCAAGAAAAAGCTGAGAAGTTTGGGTTAACATTCATGCCAGATTTGTGTGTGGTCCCATATATTCATTTCTTTGTGCAGTGCAAGTACCTTTTGGGGAAAGTAAGTGAACTTCTTATCAATTCGATAATCTCCAAATCTCATACTAGACACCTGTGTTTATATACAACTAATCTTAACTCTCCAGTTGCTTTAGAACAGTTTCTTTCACATTATGATCGCATGACCAGAACTCCAGTTTATCTTTAATACAGGGACCCACTTGGTTCCTTTAGACATCGGGTTAAAATGTACCAATCACCTAGGGGTTAATGTTAAGGTGTTTGAAGAAAATAAAGGATAACATAAGACCACAACGTCTGGAATCGAACGACTTCAATTCATACAAGTATATCCACCATTCTACTCACTACCCTTTGTCACACTTTGTCACATTCATGCTAATAAGCTAGTTCGTAGTTCGCTGATGTCCTGTATGACCTCAAATATCCACAGATATCTTAAACATGAAGATGTACCTTTTTATGCACTTAGAATAGTCACTCCTAAAGTGACAGAGGTGCCTCATGAATAGCATTTATTTCCCTTTCTGAAAAGAATACTTCTACCTGGATATCACGCAATGATACATAAAGTTGGGAAAGGTAACTGGGTTGACAATTCGTTTTTGAAGGTGCACCTATTTGAATCTTAAACTAAATGAAAAAAAAAAAGAAGAATTATTAGCACATATCAAGTATTTGTGTCAGCGCGTTTGAGGTTTTGTCCCGAACCTTATCTGCTCATGCTCTGATTGTATCTACAAGCTGGCTTAAGTAGAGTGTATCTCAACCTGAAATATCTTCTTAGAAGTAATATTTGATGCATGGACATGGAACCTCTAAAATACAGAGCAAAATGTCTTTTTGTGAATGGTACACTTTAAATACGCATAGAACAGAACGTGAAGTGGAATACTTGCACTTATCTAAGACTGATTGCATCTAAGATGTCAAGTAATCAAGGGTTATGAAGTGGAGAGAGATTCAAACATCCTGATAGCTTCTGTTATAGTCTCAATCTCATTCACAGTCTGGGAGAGCTGTAAAAACAAAAGAAAAAGAAAACATGAAGAAAACAAAATTGTTTTCAAAACATAGAACTGATTCATGACTAATATAAATTATAAAGGTAAACAGAGAATTGTTGACAAATATTAAAGGGTAGCTTTACATATCAATAATGAAGGCAATGGCAAAATACTTCAGTATGAATTAATTTTAAAATATCAAATGTGATACATAAAGTTGGGAAAGGTGACTGGGTTGACAATTCGTTTTTGAAGGTGCACCTATTTGAATCTTAAACTAAATGAAAAAAAAAATACGTCTCACAGCTCTGAAAGCAAGCAGAGATTAAGAGGAGAAGGCTAAACTGTACAATGATCTTTGTTTCATTAATGACCAGGGCCAGTATTCATTTCAATACACGGACTGAGTAATTAAATTACTTAGTATTTTACCTGGCTAAGTAAAATGGCTTAACTTGTATTCAGATCAGCTTTAAGTACTTTACTTCACCAAGTCTACTCTAAGGCAAAATACTTACTGATAACCAATGTGATATCAAAAAGTATCCCAAATAATTTGCTTTAGTCTGCTAGGTGGCTGTCTCAGACTTAAGGTAAAATACTTAGCCCAATGATTTATTGAATACCAAAGTTGGCTAAATATTTTACTTTAGCCAAAAACTGAGTAAAATACTTGAAATTTTGGCTGAAGTATCAAATCGGATACCAGCCCAGACCACTGAACCCCACCCCCCATGGCCCAAGACCAAGAACCACTGAACAAGTAAGAGAGGACTGACCTTTTCTGAGTTGGACTCCTGGACCTTCTGTGGGACCTTTGTCTGGTAACCTTCGACCTCCATGGCCTTCTGGAGTCGTTCCTTCTGACTGGTCAAGTTAGACTGCCGTTGCTTCAACTTGGCTAGCTCTTTGCTTGGATCAACCAAACCCTACAAGTAAATGCAAGCACGAGAATAAACAAATGTGAAAAGGTGGCTATCCTCTATAAATGATTTGTCCCACTGCACTCCACAAGCACGAGAATAAACAAATGTGAAAAGGTGGCTATCCTCTATAAATGATTTGTCCCACTGTCTTAAAATCAAACTTTACATTCTGGAAACAAAATGATATTGGAATGAAACTTGTTGAAAACGTTCTCATTTTGTTCCACTTGAATAAAGAAATATGTGTGAAATATTCTGAAGATTCGTCAACAATTCACGATGAGTTTTAGTAATCATCATGAAATCTAAAAACGAGGTTATCAGTCATCTCTATCAGTCATCTTTGCCTGCATCTACAGACACAAGGTCTACTCAAATCTCCTGGATGGCAATTCAAACAATCCATCTTAAAAACTGTTAAACTTTACAAACTCACACATTTTTTTAATATTAGTACTATGCATACATAATGTATTTTCAAATGCCCATACAAAAAGTACACTTCATCCCCCACATAAGATTTAATATGATTCAAGCATATTGAAATGGTGGGCACACCTTGAGGAGCAGATGAACTTCACACTTGTCAGAGACGGTTGCCATGGCGCAGCCTGCAGGGAGTGCATCATTGACCAGTAGATTGACATTGGAGGATGTTGTTAGTGTTTGGATGGTGTCAGTGTACGGTGTCAGCAACGTGGCGATGTCTTGGTCAGAACACTTCAAGAATACTGTCCAAAAAACAAAAAAAACAAAGTTACAGTCAGCACTGACTGATGGACACAAGGAATATAGACAAAACATTTGTAATTGGTATCATCATTTTCATGATTCACTGTCAGCTTGACGGTGATGGATGTTGCAAATGTATGGATGGTGTACGTAACATGGCTATGCCTTGGCCAATGCACTTTAAAGTTGTAAGCAAAAGAAAACAGCACCTGGCTATTGGGGGTTTCTTTTGCAGCACATATTGCAACAAGCATAGAGTCTAAAAGAGTGAAACTTGAAAACGATCCCTGCTCAAGATAGACTAGTGAACTTCATAAGCAGGTGGTCTTCATCTTCACGTTCATTTACACATTTTGTACACAAAGAATGTGGCCTTCATAAACAGTTCTTACAGGGTAGATTCTTTACAGGTAGTTGGCTTGACTGGTTTTTCATTTTGATCATCATTATCGTGGCTATAGACATGTATATTATCTGCAGCATAAATTGAATAGTTTTCTACCATGTACTTATTTCACCTCGGGCTGAAAGGGGCAGATACTGACAGAAAGGCTTGCATAAGGCATTCTAACAATTTATTTTCTGTGTGCACTTCTGTGCCCATCATCGTTCAACTTACAGCTTTTTTAACAGCTTGGTTTGTACTGTATGCTGAACCAAAAGTGCACTTTTAGGACAATCTTGGGGTATATTTAATTATCATTTGAGTGTTATGGAAAAGTTGTTAAAGAGTGTACGCTCTTTATCAAAGGGACGCGAGTTCGATTCTCACTGATGCCTGGCTCCTTGTCGTTCAGCAAGACATTATATCCACCTTTGCTGCACTCTACCCAGGTGTATAAATGGGTACCTGCACTATTGGAAGTGCCTTGAGCACCCTTTGGTGTGGATATGTTGCATAGTATAAATATCTTCATTGCTATTATTACTATGTGACCATTAAATCTCTGACTGATATGCTCAATGCATGTACTTCAAGAGGATGCTTTCCACATCAAAGTCTACTTACCATCAGCCTTCTGTTTGGTAAGTTGATAGTCAGACCTCAGTGACCTAGCTTTGTTGATGATACTCTGAACAAACTCTACATCCTTCTCAAGGGATTCATTGTACCATGGATACTAGAAAAGAATAAAGGAATGATCAAGAATTCTGAAGATAATTATGATTTTAAAAAATACTCTTCATGTTTCTCAAGAAATTTATCATACCTAGGATACCTTGGAAAACCCTCCAGGAAACTGTCAGTTCTTGTGAGGAAAAATACAATTTCCTGCAGATGCCAAAAGAAATTTGTAACATTCATTCCAAAACGGACTGTAAGAAGGACACTATTGACACTACACACTAGATGCTTGGGGGTCAATATTGGTCCTCCAGGGTAGCCTATGGAATAGCTTCCCTGAGATTAATGGCATGAAGCGGTTCATCAGGGGTAGCAAAGATGGGTACCACAAATATTGATTCTTGTGATGGGGTGAGACAGATGCTAGGTCCTTCGGGGTAACCTAAAGAAGAGCTCCTATGAGATAAAAGGCATGAAGGGGTTCAAGAGGGCTTATCAGGGCTTTTAAAGGCATTGGCTAACTTTGTGAGCAGGTGATTTTAAAAATTCTCAAACTAAGATGAAACATGTGTGTGAAAACTTGTATTTGTACTCAAAAACCCTGAAACCAACCATAATTTGAAATGAAAAACTGTACACAAATGACGATTTTATTATTTTTGGTCTCAGAGACAAATAAATAAGAGGAGCATTTTCCACCAGTTCAAAAAAAACGTTGTCTGCACCTCTCTCCCTGTACTATACATGATATGCATACACACACACATACACACACCACCGTACTATACATAATATGCATACACACACATACACATTACTGTTCAAGTGAACTCTGTGCACATGCACGCCCTTATGTCTAGTCTGTGCAACCGACCATTATATTTTCTTCAAACATTGCTTTACATTTTTATTATTTAAAAATACTTTCCGTCCATATTATACTTTGAAACTTTCAGATTGGTGTTTCTAAACTATAACACTTTTGTTTATACCATTGTCAAGTAGCGAAATGAGATTTTTAAAAAATTCTCACAATGTTAGCCTTTTACTTTAAGAAATGGGGTAGGGGTACCACATAAAACAAGAGTATTTACAATGGAGAGAGGTTTCGTGACTTACATCTTGGGCAAGAGGGTACAGGGTGACACAGATGCTAGGGGGTTCATTTTCAGTCCTCCGTGGTAGCCTCTGGAAGAGCTCCTCTGAGATAAAGGGCATGAAGGGGCTGATGAGGCGGAGACCGGTGTCTAAACAGGTGTAGAGGATCTGACGGACCACGCCCAGATGGGGTGCATCAGGGGTCTGGAGGAGAGGCTTGGTGTATTCCTATTAATACAAAAAAGAATTATTTTTAAGAATGACATAATGCAAATATACTTTCCTCTATAATTTTGATGGATTTACTGTCATTCTATGTGTTAGATTTTCTGATTTTTAATATTAGTATTTTTAAAAGATATTTGAATGTTTTATTGAGTCATAAATTTAATACCAGAGTTGCTTGGACATAGTCAGCAATGTCATCTTTATCTGATCTTTCTTTTTACGGTATACACATAACTTTACCATGAATTGATGACAATAATACACTCTAAATGAAAACAACACAAAGATATAAACCATTTTATTCAATACATTACTAGACGTCACAGAAGAATAAAACAGGTAATATTGCAATTTGTTATTCCAAGGAAAGGGAGAGTTTTGAGATCTCAAGCCCCCCTCCATCCCCCCCCCAAAAAACTAATAGGTTTTTTTTTTTTAATGCATCTATGCTGGAAAAGTTGTATTAACTACCATGCACAAAGTCTGTAACTGTATCTTTTTCAGTGGCAACCTTCAACAGTTATGACACTTGCTACTGATGTACAAGATGGTAAAATGAGTACAAAAGAAGGGTTAATGCTTACCAGATAGACATCACATAGATCATAGAGCCAGAATGCATAGATGGCCGTCGTGATAGCAGGGAAGTCATAGGCAGGCCAGCCCTCCTCACACACCTTGACTGCGGAAGACAACCGACTCAAGATCCACATGTCTATTGGAGTCTCACTACCACTCAGCTAAATGAGGAGAAAAACAGTACACTCAATGTCAAGGAACAAGACTAAGATTGACTAACATCGCACTTAACTAAACTATGGCTGGCCATTCATGCCACTGTTTTCTTTCATCATGGATCTCTCAAAGGATTTGCAAATCATAGTTACAAATCTGCCAAACTGACAATTTTTTATAGTTCATTGATGAAGAAAACAAAAAATGTACATTCTTCAAATTTGTGGCAATGATTTCAGCATCTCTTAAGAGACCGATGGTGAAAGCAAACAATGGCATGAATGGCCTACCATAGTTAAGACAGATTCGAGTCACTCTTAGTCTTTGTGAACACCCCCAGTATATAAAGATCACCCAAGGGAGGCAAGAGAAGCGGTCTTAATGAGCAGGGGGTCTTCATGGAAAGGTTTCTTTAGAACATGTTTCAACTAGAAAAGCTATTCAAGAGAAGCAAAAACTGTGGTCTTTACAGACAAGTGGTCTTTCCATACAGGTGGCCACTAAAGCAGGTTTGACTGTACAAAGAAAAGACAAAGAATCAATACCGATAACAGGGCAAGTAAAGGATTCCATCCTTCTCATGCGTAAAATATTAGCATGTATTACAGAACAAAGATCATTATCAACATTAAAATCCTCAGTTTCATTTCCTTAACATTCATTTAAATATGATCCAAGTGAAAGTGTAGTTATCAACTTTGCAAATTCAACAAGTACACTAAATATGTGACAGAGTTTGTAACATATCAGGCTAAACTACAGCCTTGTATTCAAGTACATAAAGTTTAAACTTCTCTTTCAAATACTGATACAAAGAGGGATAAGCAATCAAATCTTCAATCTCTCTGCTGAAGCTTTCAAGTAGTACCTGGAAGGTGGAACTGGGGACAAAGTTATCTCCTAAAGCCATCATGGCAAACTTGGTAGCATTCCACATCTTGTTGCAGAAGAAGCGATAGCCTTGGACACGGAGAACGTCCAGGTTGATGTCTCGACCTGTCATGGAATAGTATAAAAAACAGCGAATAGACATGAGTGCGATGGTATGATAGTCCGCATGAGGTGAAAGAGCGACCTTCTATTCACTGAATGTGAAACCTCATACCATTGCACAAATAAGAATATTCGCTATTTGTATTGTACAATACCTCAGAAGTTCGATGAGAAATTGATGAGAATCAAGATAAACAGTTATTAGAATTTGGGTTTAAAAATTAAGGTTTAAAAAGCAGGAAAAGGAGTTCCGACTGCAAAATGCCTGGCTGTGTGTGTAGCGCATATCTTGTTTAGTGCGCGACTTGCTTTGCCTCAACAAAATTAATGATTACACATATACTGCACAAGCTATCTGTGACATCACAAAAGAAACAAAACAAGTAATATGTGTAAAGTAGGAATCTAACTGTGACATCATGCTAGCTGTGCAGTGGTATATTTTTTATGGTACGCGTGCAATGGTACGAATACTGCACGTTCATCTCCCATAGACTTGTGTACAACAACAAGCTTAGTAGGCATTGTATAATAAAAATTCACACCAAAGTTGTGACATTGCAAGATTTAAAGGTTATGTTCATCACTAGTTGTACATTGCATTGTATGGTAGCTTAATAAAATAGTGGCAACCAAAAGACACATTCCATATTGTGCATTTGGCATCCCCGATGCTTTTTTTTTTTTTTTTGTGCTACTGCATTAGGCTAAGCTACATAAAGGAGACTGTCTAAAATCATTCTTAACTAATGGAGTGTTCTTTTTGCATCAGTGAACATTTGTACAATTAAATTGAACAATCATAATAATTAGCTTTCTCCTTCAACATTGTACCAGTGAAGCTAAAAACTAGCTAGTGTGCTTAAGTAATATTTATAGAATAATCATTAGTACCAATACTACTCTAAAGGAAGTAGAATTAAAGAAAATATCAAAGAACATTTGTCTCATTTCCTCCTAAAAATCAATTGAGCATGCAAAGAGTTAATCATCAATTGTGAGGTAAATATGGAAATTGAGTATGGATGTGCTTCTGTGATAGTTGCAAAGGAAATTAGGACATCTATTTTACAGTCTGGGATCCCACTGGGTTAGTCTTTCTTCTGGCCCTTCAATTTTTTTCTTTTTGACCTATAATGATCCCCCTGACCATTGACAATCCTCACTCTCACCCTTAACTATCACTCTCAACTAGTTATGACCTTACCCTGTGAGGTGTAAGCACAGAGAGCGAACCTGAGAGCATCTGTACCACACTCCGGGATCCCGTTGGGATAATCCTCCTTCTGGCCCTTCTTAGCTTTCTCCACCTCCCTGGGATCCAGGTTACCCTGCTCCAGGATCTTGTGAAGCTCCTGCAAGAAGAATGAATCTCTTTATTGTATCATATAGAAAGACAGGAGCTTTAAAGGTAATGCATATCAGTAGTTATAGAAAGGATCCAAATTAAGATCATCTTTGACAATGTTCCAACTTCAAGATACATCTGGGAAAGAAGAGCATCCTCCCCCCCCCCCCAAAAAAAAAAAAAAAAAAAAAAATGTTCCAAATGCCTGTGTCTTGGTGGCGATTTTTCATATTAATTTATAAATTCTTTGAAGCAAATTTTTAATAATCATTATCGTGTTATTCATTTAAACAGAACAAAAGAATTGTGACGAAATGTTTGCTGGGCTACATCAACGCTGTCTAGGAGACTTAAAATCGAGACTCGTCTATGACATCCCATATACATCCCATATACTATCACATCCCACAGCTATTACATTTTATATGCTATTAGGATCCCTCTCCCCACTGCCACCCCATCCCCTTCTTCCCCCCTTAGTACCAATCAGGCAATATGAACTGTAAACTTTACCTCTAGGGTAATACCCTTGATGACGTCAACCGGATCGATCACATTTCCCAGTGACTTGCTCATCTTCCTTCCATGAGCATCACGTACCATAGCATGTAGGTAGACCTCAGTGAATGGGAGGACATCATTGAGTAAGAGACTCATCATCACCATCCTGGCAACCCAGAAGAACAAGATGTCATGACCAGTCTCTAGGAGTGTGCCAGGGTAGAATGATTTCAGATCTTCCGTCTACAGAGGAAACATTTGAGAATTTCTATCAAAAACTGATGGGTCATCACAATGGCTGACACTTGCCTTAAGTGGTAATTCTCCTCCTCCTTGTCGTCCTCCTAAGCATCAAAATCACCATTTTCATCATAGACGTAAATCACCACCATCACCACCACCACCATCACCACCATTACTAACACCACCATCACCACCACCACCATCACCACCATTACTAACACCACCATCACCACCACCATTACAAAATCACCATTTTCATCATAGACATGAACCACCATCACCACTCCCATCAGTACCACCACCATTACCACCACTACCACCATCACCACCACCACCACCATCACCACCACCACTGTCACTACCATCACCACCACCACCACCACATAATCACCACCACCGTCACCACCGTCATCACCACCACATCACCACCGTCACCACCATCACTAGCGCCACCACCACCATCACCACCACTACCATCACCATCACCGCCACCACCACCGCCACCACCACCGCCACCACCGCCACCACCACCACCATTACACCACTACCATCACCACCACCACCGCCACCACCACCACCACCACCACCACCAATATCACCACCACCACCAGCAGCAGAATTATTCATCATTGTAATATCTATATTGTGTTGCAATTCCTCAGCATTTCCACAGGTGAAATGTTTAAAGGATTGACATACCTGATTTGGCCATCCAAAGATGGAGAATGGGAATATACCAGATGAGAACCATGTATCCAATACATCTTCATCTGTAAAACAAAAAGAGAAACAAGAAACAATTAAGAAAAATGAGACATCATAAGTGAAAACTTCACTTTATCAGACTTTTACAAAAAACTTGAAAGAGAAGCTTGAGTTCTGGGAGATGAAAGATAATTTGTGAGCTTCATTGGTCTTTTGATGTCAGTTTCACAGAATATCATAGTAAAAAATGTCCCCAGAAAGGGATTACTCTTCAAATGCCCTCCTACTCAAAATAAAACAAGAAACAGCTCAAGTGTTCGGCCAGAAAATTGGTAGTGTAGTCTCATACAGCCACTTCTTGAGCAGTGCATGTGCTTTTTAACAAGACTGAATTGATTTTCATTGTGACGATTTAAAAAAAAATTAGGGTAAACACCAATTCTTATCTATCATTAGTACTTAATCAACCTTTCTCAACTGCTTTTAAACATTTTCTTTCACATTATAATTGTGTCTAGAGCTCAAGTTTATTTTTTATATACTAATGAAGCTTAAATGGAACAAGACAGCTCCTCAGATTTCTATTTATATCAGATAATCTTAGTTTTAAGTGGCTGAAATACGGTCAAGTTTTTTCTTTTTTAATTAATTAGATGTGGTAACAAAATCATAATATCAAGCTGCGCTATAAGTTAGAGAATATGTTGGTCCATTTCACTGCAACCCTTAGCTGTTTCAAATTGAAGTATCTTTTAAAAGTACTTCTCCCTCCATATCACAATCTCAGGTTTGTCAGTGGTAAAAAATCTACTCTTTTTTTCTTCCACTTCAAAATATTATGACTAATCTCAACACTGTAACTTTTAATTAAATGCATTAAATTTCTTGAGAAATCCCGTCAGTCCTTTAACCATAAAATTGATCAAACCTAATTTCCAGAGAAATATGACACCTGAAACAACTTAATTTCATACCTTATTCACATCAAAAAATGTATAGTTGCTGATTCCTTTAAAACTTCATGTAAAAACATTTCTCATTTTCATTCTTAATTACTTCCACACATGTCTTGCGCACTCAACCGAGTGGATAGGGCACAATATAAGTTACATTTATCATTATTATTATTATTACTATTGTTATCCCAATAGGACTATACTGTTTTTCTCACCTTGTTTTAGAGTGATCTTGTCCTCTGTGACCTTAAAACGTTCGGCAGCTTTCCGCTTGGCCTCCTCCTCCGTCAAAGCAGAGACCCAGTAGTTGTTATCCGTTTCCTGGATAAATGTAAAATAAGAGATTCTTAAATAGTGAAGATGAGTTATGATCATATGATTACACTGTGGAAGAAACTGCAACAAAGCAATTATAAAAGGTTAATCATATCAATATTACATAAAAATTGGTGTAAACTGAGATTTTTTAAATGAATGCGTGCTATAGTTGACCCATGGAACCAGCGCCTGTTTGCTTCTGCTGACTTTTGACACACATTCATTAATAACACAAAGGGCCATGTTCATACATACATGAGTCCCCAGTTTTCGGTTTTCTAAAATGCAAATTCTGTGTTCTTTGGTGTTCTAAACTTCAAATTCTGTGTTCTGCGGTGACATGTACAAAACATATGATAAAGCAACTGTAAATAGTAAAAATCTCAGGAAAAAAAACAAAGTTACCCTCATATACACGTACTGCAGTGTATCGCAGATGCAACTAAAGTTTGGCGAACACACGCTTTAACACTGCGAACAGGTTTGATCCAGATTTTCCGCTGATGCACTGGTTTGTTCTATTGGATTTTGCTTTGTTTTTCATGTTTTTCACTGTATTTTTCGTAATACAAATTTTTTTTGGGGGGGCCTGAAAAATAACGTTTTCCGTGAAATTCTGTGAATTCTGTGTTCTTCCCAAATTCCGTCAAATTTTTCAGTTTTCCATATAGCGGAAAACTGGAGATTTTAATGTACATACAAGAGTAACTTGCATTTTGGATTGTATTCACATTTGGAGCATGGGGGGGGGGGGATTCTTATCAAAATAATAGGAAACTGACTCAATCTTACCTCACTAAAGTCACATGCACCACACACCAAAGCGTGCATATGGGACTATACATCACACATCGTAGTTTTCACCTTTACCGGGACTCAACCATTTCTTTGAATTACAACTAACTCGGGGAGGCCTTTTGCTGTCCAATGACCAAAGGAAGCAACTCTGATTTTTTTTTTTTTTCAAAAGTGACTTTTACTTGATGTAGGGTACTCTTTTGTATGCTCTACATGACGATGAAGAAAGTGAGGTCATGTGACCCCAAATTTCTGAAATATAGACATAACAAAAGGAAGCAACTCCATAGATTTCCTCAAAAAAGAGTGACATATTTTGTTCATTCACTAAGAAACTCATTCTAAGGAGTTGCTTCCTTTGGTCATTGGACAGCAGCCTTCATTCATAGTGAGTCCAATTTCTTATGGTGACATTACAGGTCAAAGACATAAATGATTATTACTGATATGTAATAGTTCAAACTCACAAAAAAGTCAATATCATACTGGCTAAAAATCACTGCAGCTAACATTTTTTTTTTCTTTTTCAGATGTTAATCTTGTCTATTAATACTCAGCGCAAATTTTATTTGATTCTGTGAAAATTTTAAATTTCGCTGGAATTTATGAGGAAAATATTTATGGATATAAGCTTACATCTCCAGCAGGAACACTGGGGTCATCAACAGTTACAAAGTATGCTGGGATACGATGTCCCCACCAAAGCTGTCTAGAGATACACCAGTCCCTGTAAGCAGAAGAATAATGCAATTCAATTGAATGTCAACACAAAATACAAAAGGAAAACAATATAAACATTGTACTTGGAATTGAAAATAATACCAGGGGTGCTTCACAAAGCTGTGCGTAAAGTTACGCAAGAGTTCGAGAAGGACTTAACTATAAACAGCTAAATAAAGAGCCCGAAGTTTTCCCTCTTGTTTTAACAAAGTGTAATTGTATTTCCCATAATTTCAATTAAAATGTTGGCAAAAGCTATAATTCACAATAAAAATGTTTTGTTAATAATAATAATGTTAATCTACATAGATATTTCAACTTTTGTTTATGTGATTAAATATGATTGGGAATCCCATTTGGCTTTCCATACATTAGAGTCATTCTGAAAGTCATGCATAACTTTGCACACAGCTTTGTGAAGTGTTCAAGTATTTGGTAGGTATCAAATTTCATTTAAAATTTATAAATAGGTAAACTAAAGAATAAGTTATTTTCACCTCTCTGCAGGGTTTGCTCAATACCTTCCAGACATAGCAATGACTAAAGTATACCATCATTACCCAGTTTTCATACATTTTCAGCATGATTTATGTTTTTTTAAAAGTGAAAACAAAGAGTCAATACTTTTGACATAATAATGTTGATTCATAAAGCATTCAATTCATACACTGTGCCTCTATACCAGTGCTTTTCACATATATTGAGGCTTGCCTGCACACAATGTGTGTCCTATTAAGTACTCAAATTTTACAAGGGGTCTATTCATTCCTTTTTTTCCATACCTGATATTGTTGAGCCAAGAATACCATGTCTTCTTGTGCATCTCTGGGACAATCTTCAGCGTTTCATTCTCTACCACTTCTACTGCCCTCCTGGCCATTTCTCTGCAGTCCACAAACCATTGAGACTTCAGCAAGGGCTCAACGATGTCCTTGGAACGACTAAGGATAATTGTAAACAAAAGGCAGGTTACTAAGACTATTTGATTGTTCCCCACTGGAAAAGAAAAGACATACATTTGTCACCTATTCCACTTTTCAGTACTTATAAATTACTCTCTCTTGATTAATCTTTTGCTCTGATTTCTCTATCACTTTTAACTTATCCATTATGAGAATCTCTCGTTTAAAATATACCCCACCACCATAACGCAGGAACCTACGTACTATAGGTGTGGTATACCAACCCTGAAACCAACAATTACATTTAAAGTCTTATCAGTGCCTAGCATCTTGGCACGAGAGGTGGTGGTTTTGGATTACACCTGCACTCGTCATCATCTTACGTAATAGTGTAAACAGACTCTTACCACGGCACTGCCTGAAAGGAAATGAGAAGTATGAAATATATATTTCACATGTTTTAAGATATTGCCATGTCCAAAGATCACTCATGATATAGATGTAAGCTCGAACGAAGCGAAATGACCCAGAATTGGCGATAATAGCAACATTTTTAACTTCATAGGCTAGTTGGGGCTACACGTGCACTAGGCACGTGTACCCCCAGCTTATTTCTCTTTCTCCCTTTCTCTCTCTCTCTATCAACCTGTGAAAGCCGCCTCTCTGGGAAGGAGATTACATTGCTCAGCGCTTTTGTTTATTTAGGCTTACTGCAATCTCAGATGTCTAGAAGTTGCAAAAGTCATTTCGGGGTTTCAGTTTTAAACACGAATTTTCGTCATGTCTCTTTTTCTCTCTTACTCTCTCTCTCCCTCAGTTCATTCCATTAGTATGTGTCTATAATATCTCTATCTTTCTATTTCTCTTCCTGTTTTTCTCCCTTTCTTTTTATCTGTTGTCTTTTCCTTTTAGTTTCTCTTTGGTTCTCTCTAGAGATTTCACTCGATGATGCATCATTGAGCCACTGTTCCTTCTGCAGTTCAATCTCAACATGTGGAACACTGTTAGCATACACTATTACTCTATACTTTATAACTTTCATTTATGGCAAATTACCAATGAATACTGAAGTATGAAAATCAAGATGATATACCTGCATGTTGGGACCACCATAGGATTAGGCTTTGTCCCCCTGTACAGATCCTTTTCTTTCAGAGCCTCTAAGACAGCTCGTCTAGCATCAAACCTCTTCATGCCCTAAAAGTTAGAATAAAAATAAGTAATAATGATGATGATGATAATGATAATGAATAATAATGGTGGCTTCTTGTATAGTGCTCAGGTCCATCACGTCATGACGTTCATGGCACTCCAACATCATTACCTTGGTCACAGCTAAGCAACCAAATATGTAGCGATCTAAGTATATCGGGTCCCCATGTACACCTGGGTGGAGAGTGGCAAATGTGGAGAAATGTCTTGCCAAAAGACATTAGTGCCAGACTGGGATTCAAATCCTCAACCATCTATGCATCAAGTGAATGAACCACCATAACATGGCACCTATGAGAAGTGCATAAATTGGACTGTGGCCTTTCATGTTTTCTCCCTCCTTAATAATCTTACTAAGTGCATGTACACAGCCATCAGCATGTACAGCTATGAATGTTACAAACACACAAATTATTTACGTTCTTTAAATTCTAAGAAGTAAGCTATTAAAAGCAGACAAAAATATCAGAGAACAGAACATTACAATAGGAGCAGGGAAATTCATTCTTTGAATGTTTCCTTTTAAATTGTGACAATTAAGATAAAAGGATCAAATAGTTACATCTGGTATAATTTTCTAAGTAAGTGAATGAATCGCCATGCCACGTCACCAATGAGAAGTGCATAATTCGGCTTTGTGGCCTTTTTTCCATTAGTATGTGTCTTTAATATCTCTATCTTTCTATTTCTCTTCCTGTTTGGACAGGGCTTCAAAATGTGCTCTTAACACTATTTTGTATCAATATAAAATATACCTTTATAACTTAAAAAATAAAAAAGATATACATCATACCTTGAACTGTCCTCCAACTTCAGTGATGTTGCCATCATCATCAATCACATTGAGGAACTCCAGATTGTGGCGCTTGCCGACCTGGTAATCAGTGTGATCATGGGCTGGTGTAATCTTCACAGCACCTTGAATAAACAAAATTCATAATATGAGTTAAGGCTTAATAAAATTTCAAAGAAGCACATTACGAGTTGTGATACAAGGGCATATTGTTTGCCATAGAAACAACATGGATAAAATCAATTGCACTGGCTTTACAAGCTCACATGTAACGCAACATGATGAACATTATGGCTTTCAATAATAATCTACGATATACAGACCTGCCAACCCTGAAACCCAAGAAACTGGGACAAATGGGAAGGCAGAGGCTGAAAAATAGGGACAGTGCTGAGTTTCCTATACATTAGTACAAACAGACTTTTACAAAAATAGGGACACAGTGGTTGAAGTGGCTCGCTCTTTAACCCAAAATTAGATAGATATATGACTTCATCAGCTAGGATTTTTTTTCACAACTACATACTTCACCATCTTTGATATGTCCATTTTCATAATCAGCTGCATAAGAAGCATGATCAGCGTAAGTATCAGCAGCAGCATAATCACACATCCTTCATACCAACATCATCAATGATAATATTCTGGATTTACATAGCATCTCGGATGTCTCTAAGTGCTCTACAGAAATATCATTGGATTCAGGCTTACCCGCACACTTTGTATGCACCCTTTTCCACACCCTGGGGAGCATTCCAGCCAGGCATCTTTTGCAGGTGCTCACAATGCTTAAGAAACCTCAATGACTTTCGCATCCTACCAAGTACCCACTTTAATAACAACTGGTTAGGGAGTGGCAAATGTAGATACATATCTTGCTAAAGGACATTAGTTCCGTGGCAGGATTAGAACTCAGACCACGAGATCTACAGCCCGGTGACATATCCACTAGACCAAGACACCTCTACATCATTATCATTACATAAACTGCATCATCATCATGATCATCATCAACACCACCACCATCACAATCATCGTCACTATCATCACCATAGTTACCTGTTCCAAAGCCCATGTCTACAAAGTCATCACAGAGGATTGGCATGGAGCAGTTTCTGAAGGGATGGATGACCTGTTTGCCATGGAGATGCTTGTAGCGATCATCATTCGGATGGACGCAGACAGCTGTATCACCCAACATGGTTTCAATACGAGTGGTGGCAACAACTAGCTCCTCATCTATAAACGTAAAACATCACAATACAACAAGGTTGGCATAAAGAATCAAAGAGTATTTTAACCCATTGCTAACAGGAGCCAGGTATACACGGCTGTGTAAAACTCATCTATATACAGGAGCCGTACATAATCAGTTCCCACAGAACAGTTACTTCTTCTTCTTCTTGGTAGTAGTCTGCTTCCTTCAATCCTGAAGATTCTTGCAGAACAGTTACTTTGATCCATGTGCCTTTTAAAATAACTTTTGTGTAATCTGTGTGGTACCATTACACAGGTTATTAAATCAACTACACATTCCAGGAAGTTACCTGTTACTACCTTTCGTTTCTTTCTTTTTTTAAGCATTTGAAACAAACCTATCATTCTTTCAATCGACAAGATTTGCATATGGTGGGCTCACACAGGATCGGCAGAGAGTTTACAGATTTTCAGTTTACAGATTTTCCGTTTCGCAGATCCATGTACTACTTACATTTATTGTAAGAGCACTGGAACTACTGGGAGCAGTGCACAACCAGACACGCTTGGGTAATCAAGCTGCTTGCATGCACGGAACAATGGAACAACAGAGCTTTCGTACTTTGTTGAATTAATCTTGTTTGAGGGGAGTGTCAGTACCTAACAATGCCATCGCAAACAGGTTGAGGAATTATCTACAGTGATCTCACCTGAGCCTTCGACTTTGTATGCAAACTCAACCAGGACTCCAAACTCTACCTTCTGATCATAGCCAGGAACAGCAAGGAAGGTCCTCCCTGTCAGTTCCTTCTTCTCCACCTGATAACAAAACAAGCACAAGACATCAAGAATTCAGTCACAATAATTGCCACAATTGGGTAGTTTGACTTCGTAACTTTTGATTCAGTGCCCTGGAAAATATTCCCAATGCAGGAAGAGAAAAGGCATTTTTTCTCAAAGCAGTACCAATTCTTGTTGCTCTATCATATGCTACAATTCCTACATGTAGTAAACATGTTGCCATGTTAAAAATAACAAAAGATGAATGCGATAGCATCTCCAGTATGCCTCCCCTATATTCAGTTAACCCGTTGCCAACGGGAGCTGGGTATACATGGTTCCTTAAAAACTCATTCATGTACGGGAGCTGTATATATACATATATATAGCCAGTTCCCAAAGAACAGTTACTTTGATCCATTTCTGCTTTTTTACATAGTTTTTTGGTGTAATTGATGTGGTTCATACTTCTCAAATGGTTCTGGAGATATCGCGTTAACAAGGCTAAAACTTGACATTTCGAAAATGACCTCTGACCTTTGATCAAGTATTCCAAAATCTAATGAGATTGTCTTCCTGTGGTGATACATACTGGCACCAAGTTTGAAGTTCATACCTCAAATGGTTTTTGAGATATTGCATTAACAAGACTAACACCTGAAATTTCATAATAACAGCCTTGCAAGAAGTCTTTACACATATGTCTTCTTGTGATATAATATGAAATACACACCAACCTCCCCAACAGACACTCTTTATACTAGGGCAATTCCACATGGGAAGAACAATCATCTCACTTCAGATTTATATTGAAAATAATCATGTCGATAGTCCTGCATAGTCAAATCCTTGAATTAAAAGAAGCTTAAACAAAGCCACAGTGAACTGGTGCTTATATAGCTTTGAAATGATGTATTTACAACAGCGCCAACTTGCGGTTACACTCAACCAGAGACTGTCTTAGAAACATTACACCCTTCTTGGCTTCTAGTGAACTGCCTTAGTCTGAATACATATATATTTTTACAGATGTGTCTCGAAAATAAAGCTCACATTGATCAGAATGGTGCATACTGGGAGAAAAAACGGGACAGAAGCAGTAGTTCAGGACTGAGATGGCACTATTTCGAAATCTTATACAAGGGTGCAAGTTCGTTCTGGCTTTAAACAAAAATGAATTCCACTACCACAGTCAGTATTGGTATAATGCTTGTTTGATTTTACAAGACATTTTTGTTCTTTGAAAATGGCACCATATTCTGGTAATTCCGTTACCAAGGTTGTTTACAACAATATCCTGAATGCAGGTAGAAAATTTTTGGAATGAAAGAGTTCAGGTGAAAGAATGGGCATATTTTCATAGTATTAAATGGTAAAAAGGAAGGCAAGATACAAAACAGGCACACATACTCTAAAAATGTTAGTAACGGAATTACATTTTGTAATTTCGTTACCATGGAATTGCCCACTAACTTCAATATCGGAGATGGCTGACTTAAGAGTACAGGACCAGTTGATGAGACGGTTGCTACGGTAGATGGTCCCATTCTGATGCATGCGTATGAAAGCTTCCTGGACAGCCTTGTAGAGTTTGGGGTCCATGGTGAAGCAGGCCCTGTCCCAGTCCATAGAGGAGCCAAGGGTACGTAGCTGATCATAGATTCTACCTCCTTTCCTGAATGGGAAGAGTAGAAATACAGGGGGTGTTTTGCAAAGCTGTGCTTATAGTTACGCTTGACTTTAAGAATGACATAGCTATGAACAGCCAAATGGAAAGCCCAAAGTTTTTCATCTTGTTTTAACAAAAAACTTACTATATTTCCCATAATCTGTGCTTAAAGTTACACATGACTTTAAGAACGATGTAACTATGAACAGCAAAATGGAATGCTGAAAGTTTTTCATCTTGTTTTAACAAAGTGTGACTATATTTCCCATAATCTCAATTCAACTGATGGCAAAAACTATACTTCACATTAAAAATGTTTAGTTATAAGAATAATGTTAATCTACATAGATATTTCAGCTTTAGCATATGCAATTAAATATGATTAAAATTAACATTTGGGTTTCCATATATTCAAATCATTCTTAAAGTCATGCGTAACAAATGAAAGGTGAAAACTAATTCATATTCACACTTGCTACAGTTGTAGGTAAAATTAGTGGACATCTCTGTGCTCACCATGTCAAAGAAATCTCTGTAAGAATGCAGTTGGGCTGCCTAGCAAAGTAAATTTATAGATATAGTTGGTGACTGGAGTTCTGTTTAGATGGTGACACTGAAATTTATCCCCCCCCCCCCAAAAAAAAGAATATTATCATAAAAGTGGCAACTACAAATTACCTAAAATTCAAATGCAGCAAAGCAGACTTTGATTTACAATGGCTAGACAAGAATTAAAAATTCAGCCTTTCTGCCCTCAGACCTGGGCCCTGTTGCATAAAACTTACCAGTGATGGTAACTTTACCATCAATGGTAACTTCCAAGGAAACCAAGGAAACCTTGAATTTGATTGGCTGCTGAGCAATGGTAATTACCATTGATGGCAGAGTTACCATTAACGGTCAGTTTTATGCAACGGGGGCCCGGATCTACAAACTTGTCTCTCTCGGAATATGCAAAACCACTGCATGTCTTGATATTTAAACTGCACGATCTAAATAAGGATTATAACATTACAATGCAAGAGTGGAATTTGAAAACTCACTCATTCTTCCATTTCCAGACTTCCTCTATAAACGTGTCTCTGCCAAGATCGTGTCTGGTTAGCTTCTTCTCCCTCCATAGCTTCTTCTCTACAACCACCTGAGTAGCAATACCTGCATGGTCACAGCCAGGGTTCCACAGACATGCCTTTCCTTTCATTCGGTTCCTGACAGGGGAAAGGGGGAACTAGTATTTCATATGGTTTGAGTCACTGGCGTACTGGAGGGGGGGCTTGGGGGGGGGGGCGCCAGCCCCCCCAAATAAATTTCAACCATGGTTTATTTTCAATTTTGTATTAGTGATATCACGCGAATTTCATTATTTCTCCCTAGACTCCCTTTCTACTGTTAAGTAACGCATTCACAATTTCCCAAATAGCATGCATAGCAAGGCAGAAAACACGCATAATATCAATACTAATGTGTTTTATGATATAACACTTGGTTTTATCCGTTTATCTGACAATGGATTCAAACTTTGATAATGAATATTCTTAGATTTACCAAAACTAGACACGCTTTAAGTTTGTAGTCCCAAATAGCGTTCTTTTACAGAGTTGCAAACCATCAATACTGCAAAAAGCTCTTATACCTGGGGAGTGCACCTGTGAAGCCAGGGGAGGGGGGTGCGATGGGGCGGTCGCCCCCTCCAAAAAGCGAACAAAAAAGAAAGGAAAAAAAGAAAAATACAAGGAAAAAAAGCGGGAGCAAGAAAAGAAAAAGGTAAGAGAACGTAAGAAGAGCGGGAGCAGACAGGAACATTTCAAAGAAACGTCGGAGCTTCCACGCTTCGCGCGGGAGGGGGGGAAACTCCCCCCTCCCTGCACCCTCCCCCCAGTAACTGATTCACACGCTTCGCGTGCTCACTATCGCCCCCCTAAAATGAAATCCTAGCTCAACCACTGTGGGAGTGAAACCCTGATACCCCACTGCATCACACCCTCTCCATGCTCGTCCCTTTTATTTCATAGTGTCTTTGTCTGTATTATTATCATAAGTAATAAGGTATTTTGTGTAATGCTGGCATTTGTTTGAAACTTGCGAAGATTATTTGGGCTGCATGTTTCCAAGTTCATGAAAAAAAAAAATCCTTTTCCGGTCGGTAGATTCATGGCACGCTTATCCATAGTACATGTCATTAAATTTGATGTTTCATATTGCATGTATTGTACTTCCAGTTTTTATTTTGCATGATATTTACTTCTTTTGTTGGAAATGAGAAAAAATGAAAATTGAACTGAAGTGAAGTTGGAATTTTCTTTTCAGGTTTTGCAGATTGCACATATTTAAGTCGAAAAAATGAAAAAGCTCCGTATCGTGAGGGGGGGGGGGTATCCCCGGTTCGGTCCCTCAGGATTGGTCGCTTCGCTCCTCGCAGAGATTGAGCCCCCCCAAATATTTTGGCTCATTACGCCACTGGTTTGAGCGGACAATTCAATTGCTTGATAGATAAGGCCTAGGACATTATTCTAAAAACTGTTTTATCTCTAATCAGACCTGGGGCAGTATTCTGAAAATTATCGCAACTTTTCTTAACATTTCTGTTGCATTTTTGTTCCATCTGTGCATGATCCTAAATCACATTTGCATATGAAGATAATATATGAGATTATGGGTATTCTGATCGTATCAGGACAACTCCCCCGGGGACGACTCCCACCTGATAACTCCCCCAGAGGATAAGCCCCTGGAGGACGGCTACCCCGCAGGATGGGTCCCCCAGAGGACAACTCCTCCGGGGAACAACTCCCCCGAGGACAACTCCCCCGAGGACAACTTCCCCAGAGGACAACTCTTCCGGAGGACAACTCCCCCAGGGGACAGCTCCCCCGGAGGACAACTCCCCCCGGGGAAACAACTCCTCCGGAGGACATCTCCCCACCCCCCCCCCCCCCCCTTTAAGGACAAAATTATGGATGAAAATTTAATTTTATAATAACGCCTTGCTCGAGAGGAACTGTAAAATAAATCTTTCTTTTTTTAAAATTCAAACTTAAGTAATTAATCCAGTATAATTTGGACACATATTGAGCTTTGATATCTAAATTCACTGATGAAATTAATCATTTTTTCTTACTTACCATATCTACATTCAGCTGACCTGAAACCCAGAGGTTTATTATTTTTTTCTTTTTTATATAGAGCCTAAAGAAATCTTTCCATCATAAAGCTTGGAGAAAATTTGGTTTACTCATTAAAAATTACACCAATCCAGTCCATGTTTGTCAGATAAAAGGGTGGAAAATTTTCAAAACAGTTAGCAATTAGAGTGGCAAATTATTGTATAGCTTATTGAACTAGTAACAACCCTCTACCCCTCCCAAATCCCCGTTTATCATCCTCGAGGAGTTGCTCTCCTCGGGGAAAGTTGTAATAAAATTATTTGATCAATTACTTAAGTTTGATTTAAAAAAAAAAAAAAATTCTACGGCTCCTCACGTGCCAGGTGTGGTCATAAAAATTGTCCTCAGGGGGAGCTGTCCTCCGGGGGAGTTGTCAGGTGGGAGTTGTCCCGGGGGAGTTGTCCGAGAACCTATTCTGATAATTGTTGTATTTCATCTTATCTTCCATGGTGTTTACAAAACAAATTTACAACGCTCTAGATGGGCTGTTGTATCTTATGATGTTTGCAATTTTTCTAAATTAGAAACAGGCAATACATGCTCAACCAGCAAAAGGTAAACACTATGTGTAACTCAAAATTCAAAACATCACAGAGAAAATATTTCGGAGAAATCAATCAGCAGGAATCAATGAATTTACATCAAATTGCCACTTTGTTCAAGCGAGACTGACACTTCTTAGATGCAGTAGTGTAGACTTTTATAGAGCTCTTTTTTTATTCCTGGACATGTTAATCATTATCTTTGGAAAATACATTGCTGCACCATGCAATAAGGCAGGTCGAAACTGCTGCAGGCTTACCATCTAACCAAGGCGTCTTCCACAGCATTTGTAAGGGCATGACCAAGATGCAAAGAACCAGTAACGTTGGGAGGTGGGATGCAGATCATGAACATCTCGTCCTCCTTCAGATTCTTCAAATCTCTACCCTGAAAAATAATCAGTTACTTCATTATCAGAAGAAGAAAATACTTTCATAGCCACACTGTAAAACCAACTTCATGGTACATTTTTGGTCAAGTGTATCCCAAATGCAAGATTTAAAGCTACTTACTCCATATTCTGGCTTGAAGAAACCCTGTTTTTCCCACCATGAATACCAGGCAGCTTCAACATAGGCAGGGCTATAGGAATCAGGAAGGGCCCCACTCACATCTGAAAGAGAATTAAACATTTGCATTACTTGCATCACTTGCACTTTGTGCAAGAAGTTACTGCAAAAATCATCAAACATGCGTTACCAAAACTTCTGTCGATTAAGCGATGAATATCAATGTCACAATACTGATGAATCTAAAAACAAAATCTGCAATGTTATTTCTTTTTTCTCTCTCTCTTAAAAATCAAGACAGACACTTAACTAAGCCTGTTATGAGATAATTTTAGGGCCAAGCTAATATCACAAATTGATTCAAAATGTTTCCTGAATATCATATTAAACCTCACATCAAATAACTTCTAAATATCAATCCTTCCACAGGCTTCCAGTGTTTTGCCCAGTTCAAAACAAAAGCTTATTTGCACAAAAGAAAGCTTGAATTGAAATTCAAAATGAATGGTGAAGTTGGATATCATAAACCATCTTTGTATCCAGATAAACAATCAAAAATAAATTCCTTAAGCATTTATGATTGAAAAACCTGAGACCAATGAAACAGTTTGTTATGCATGTTTTGTAAACTTGGTAGCAACTAGCAACACATGCGTTACAAGCACAACTCATGGAACCATCGCTGTGGGGCTGTGCTAATTTCGCTGGCAATTGACCTCTACTGTTCAAGACATAAAACAACCAGTACAATTAAGCAAAATTCTGAGAAAATAATTTCTTAATACATTTTAGTATGATCATGAAATATCTCGTTCCCAGACAATTTCTTGAACTGACTATCGACCCGAAATTTTCAGCAATTTTGCCTATCGATCTCGCTCCATCAAAGTTCATACATGAGCTTGAGACACAAATTTGCCTGTAGGAGGTAATTCTCAGACTTGCTAAAGAGGTACAGAGTGCTTGTGTTTATGTGAGTGGAGTAACCACAGGTATAAATAACAGGTAAACAACTGACCTTTCTTTTCTCCAGGAGGAGTATGCTTGTCATATGTGACTGCAACCTTTTCCTTCTTCTTCTTCTCCTTCTTACTCTGTTTTGTAATTAATGCATAACAATGGTTAAAGTAAATTGCAGACTGTAAGTTTAGTAACCACAAGTTAGTCTAATAGCAGCTAAAACACCAAGCTTTGTTCATACCATATTTCATTTAATCAGGGGGGTGTTTCACAAAGACTAAGACTGACTCGAATCGCTCTTAACTATGGCAGGTCATTCATGTGCAAGGGATGCGCAAATCATTGTCACAAGTTTGAAGAATTTACATTTTTTGTTTTCTTCATCATTATCAATGAACTATAAAAATTGTCAATTCTGCAGATTTTTGACCATGATTTGCAAATACTTTGAGAGATCCATGGTAAAAGAAAACAGTGGCATGAATGGCCAGCCATAGTTAAGTGCGATTTTAGTCAATCTTAGTCTTTGTGAAACACCCCCCAGGTCAACAACCAGTAAAAGTAATGGAGAACTGAATGATGCAGCCATGCAGGAGATCAAAGTAATCATGAGTAGGTCGGTGGAATTTTTATTATTATAGGTGTTGTTTTTTATGTCCTATTGTTCAGACAGTCTCTGATATTGGAGACTTCTAATCAAAGTCTCCAATATCAGAGACCGTCTACCAAATTGGCTGTGCACCTCTACTGCACCTGCAGCTGCCTGTTCAAGTGATACAAGAGAGTAAACATAATTTACTTTTGGTACATAGTCGTAGATTTTCTTGTAGTTGTAATTATTTGGCAATTCAAAATACAAATATCCTTGTCACATTTCATGAAATGAAGTGATGAATCTTTCTCTCTTTTATATTTCACTTTCAACTGTTCCAGGTACCATATTTTTTGTCGTTTTTTTTTTTTCTTCAAATTTTTTCAATATTTAAAGTGCAGTCTTTTTCACCGGCGTGAAGTTAGACACATATTCGATATTCGATATTCACCGTGTGAAGTTGGTTACATATTCGATATTCGCTAGATTCAGCGTGTGAAGTTAGTTTTATATTCGATATTTGATATTAAAAAAATAGACGTTTTTAGGGAATTTAATGTGCATTTTCGGGCTCTTGGTAGCCCACAGAATGAAATAACACCGAGGGCAACTGGAAATAAGTCGACAAGCCCGAGCTAATACATTTAAAAATTATAATTCAAAAGTGTACGTGTCACGCGTTTAAATGAAGGCCTGAATTCTTTGGCCAGGACACCAGCTGCCCCAAAGGGTCAAGGAGCATCAGGGCAACCTAAAACAGCTCAGGTTGCCCCAGCCAATAGGGTATAAGGGTGCCGCAGTCACCTTTAAAAAGGGTCAAGGAATATTCTATATCTAAAGTAATATACATCTTTCTCTTTTAAGGAATATAGAAAATGATTGAAGGCTTTGGCCAGGCCACCACCTGTCCCAAAGTGTCAAGGAGCATCGGGGCAACCTAAAACAACTCAGCTTGCCCCGGCCAATAGGGTATAAGGGTGCCGCAATCACCCTAAAAAAGGGTCAAGGAATATTCTATATTGACGTAATATACATCTTTCTCTTTTAAGGAATATAGAAAATGATTGAAGGCTTTGGCCGGGCCACGACCAGTCCCAAAGGGTCAAGGAGCATCAGGGCAACCTAAAACAACTCAGTTTGTCCCGGCCAATAGGGTATAAGGGTGCCGCAGTCACCTTTAAAAAGGGCCAAGGAATATTCTATATTGTCGTAATATACATCTTTCTCTTTTAAGGAATATAGAAAATGACTGAAGGCGCTGGCAGGGCCACCACCTGTCCCAAAGGGTCAAGGAGCATCAGGGCAACCTAAAACAACTCAGTTTGTCCCGGCCAATAGGGTATAAGGGTGCCGCAATCACCCTCAAAAAGGGTCAAGGAATATTCTATATTGACGTAATATACATCTTTCTCTTTTAAGGAATATAGAAAATGATTGAAGGCTTTGGCCGGGTCACGACCAGTCCCAAAGGGTCAAGGAGCATCAGGGCAACCTAAAACAACTCAGTTTGTCCCGGCCAATAGGGTATAAGGGTGCCGCAGTCACCTTTAAAAAGGGCCAAGGAATATTCTATATTGTCGTAATATACATCTTTCTCTTTTAAGGAATATAGAAAATGACTGAAGGCGCTGGCAGGGCCACCACCTGTCCCAAAGGGTCAAGGAGCATCAGGGCAACCTAAAACAACTCAGTTTGTCCCGGCCAATAGGGTATAAGGGTGCCGCAGTCACCTTTAAAAAGGGCCAAAGGAATATTCTATATTGACGGAATATGCATCTTTTCTCTTTTAAGGAGTATAGAAAATGACTGAAGGCTCTGGCAGGGCCACCACCTGTCCCAAAGGGTCAAGGAGCATCTTGGCAACCTAAAACAACTCAGGTTGTCCCGGCCAATAGGGTATAAGGGTGCCGCAGTCACCTTTCAAAAGGGCCAAAGGAATATTCTGTATTGACGGAATATGCATCTTTTCTCTTTAAAGGAATATAGAACATGACTGAAGGCTCTGGCAGGGCCACCAGCTGCCCCAAAGGGTCAAGGAGCATCAGGGCAACCTAAAACAGCTCAGGTTGCCCCGGCCAATAGGGTATAAGGGTGCCGCAGTCACCTTTAAAAAGGGCCAAGAAATATTCTATATCTAAAGTAATATACATCTTTCTCTTTTAAGGAATATAGAAAATGACTGAAGGCTCTGGCAGGGCCACCACCTGTCCCAAAGGGTCAAGGAGCATCAGGGCAACCTAAAACAACTCAGGTTGTCCTGGCCAATAGGGTATAAGGGTGCCGCAGTCACCTTTAAAAAGGGCCAAAGGAATATTCTATATTGACGGAATATGCATCTTTTCTCTTTAAAGGAATATAGAACATGACTCAAGGCTCTGGCAGGGCCACCAGCTGCCCCAAAGGGTCAAGGAGCATCAGGGCAACCTAAAACAGCTCAGGTTGCCCCGGCCAATAGGGTATAAGGGTACCGCAATCACCCTCAAAAAGGGTCAAGGAATATTCTATATCTAAAGTAATATGCATCTTTCTCTTTTAAGGAATATAGAAAATGATTGTAGGCTTTGGCCGGGCCACCACCTGTGCCAAAGTGTCAAGGAGTATCAGGGCAACCTAAAACAACTCAGCTTGCCCCGGCCAATAGGGTATAAGGGTGCCGCAATCACCCTCAAAAAGGGTCAAGGAATATTCTATATCTAAAGTAATATACATCTTTCTCTTTTAAGGAATATAGAAAATGACTGAAGGCTTTGGTCGGGCCACCACCTGTCCCAAAGGGTCAAGGAGCGTCAGGGCAACCTAAAACAACTCAGGTTGTCCCGGCCAATACGGCAAAAGGGTGCAGCATTGACCCTTAAAAAGGGTTATGGGATATTCTATACTGACGGAATTTACATCTTTCTCTTTTTAAGGAATATAGAAAATGACTGAAGACACTGGCAGTGCCATCACCTGTCCCAAAGGGTCAAGGAGCATCAGGGCAACCTAAAACAACTCAGCTTGCCCCGGCCAATAGGGTATAGGGGTGCCGCAGTCACCTTTAAAAAGGGCCAAGGAATATTCTATATTGACGGAATATACATCTTTTCTCTTTAAAGGAATATAGAAAATGACTGAAGGCTCTGGCAGGGCCACCAGCTGCCCCAAAGGGTCAAAGAGCATCAGGGCAACCTAAAACAACTCAGCTTGCCCCGGCCAATAGGGTATTAGGGTGCCGCAGTCACCTTTAAAAAGGGCCAAAGGAATATTCTATATTGACGGAATATACATCTTTCTCTTTTAAGGAATATAGAAAATGACTGAAGGCGCTGGCAGGGCCACCATCTGTCCCAAAGTGTCAAGGAGCATCGGGGCAACCTAAAACAACTCAGGTTGTCCCGGCCAATAGGGTATAAGAGTGCCGCAGTCACCTTTTAAAAGGGCAAAAGGAATATTCTATATTGACGGAATATGCATCTTTTCACTTTAAAGGAATATAGAAAATGACTGAAGGCTCTGGCAGGGCCACCAGCTGCCCCAAAGGGTCAAGGAGCATCAGGGCAACCTAAAACAACTCAGCTTGCCCCGGCCAATAGGGTATAAGGGTGCCGCAATCACCCTCAAAAAGGAACAAGGAATATTCTATATCTAAAGTAATATACATCTTTCTCTTTTAAGGAATATAGAAAATGATTGAAGGCTTTGGCCAGGCCACCACCTGTCCCAAAATGTCAAGGAGCATCGGGGCAACCTAAAACAACTCAGCTTGCCCCGGCCAATAGGGTATAAGGGTGCCGCAATCACCCTCAAAAAGGGTCAAGGAATATTCTATATCTAAAGTAATATACATCTTTCTCTTTTAAGGAATATAGAAATTGATTGAAGGCTCTGGCAGGGCCACCACCTGTCCCAAAGGGTCAAGGAGCATCAGGGCAACCTAAAACAACTCAGGTTGTCCCGGCCAATAGGGTATAAGGGTGCCGCAGTCACCTTTAAAAAGGGCCCAAGGAATATTCTATATTGACGTTATATACATCTTTTCTCTTTAAAGGAATATAGAAATTGACTGAAGGCTCTGGCAGGGCCACCACCTGTCCCAAAGGGTCAAGGAGCACCAATGCAACCTAAAACAACTCAGGTTGCCCCGGCCAATGGGGTAAAAGGGTGCCGCAATCACCCTCAAAAAGGGTCAAGGAATATTCTATATCTAAAGTAATATACATTTTTCTCTTTTAAGGAATATAGAAAATGATTGAAGGCTTTGGCCGGGCCATCACCTGTCCCAAAGGGTCAAGGAGCATCAGGGCAACCTAAAACAACTCAGGTTGCCCCGGCCAATAGGGTATAAGGGTGCCGCAGTCACCTTTTAAAAGGGCCAAAGGAATATTCTATATGGACGGAATATACATCTTTCTCTTTTAAGGAATATAGAACATGACTGAAGGCTCTGGCAGGGCCACCAGCTGCCCCAAAGGGTCAAGGAGCATCAGGGCAACCTAAAACAGCTCAGGTTGCCCCGGCCAATAGGGTATAAGGGTACCGCAATCACCCTCAAAAAGGGTCAAGGAATATTCTATATCTAAAGTAATATACATCTTTCTCTTTTAAGGAATATAGAAAATGATTGTAGGCTTTGGCCGGGCCACCACCTGTGCCAAAGTGTCAAGGAGTATCAGGGCAACCTAAAACAACTCAGCTTGCCCCGGCCAATAGGGTATAAGGGTGCCGCAATCACCCTCAAAAAGGGTCAAGGAATATTCTATATCTAAAATAATATACATCTTTCTCTTTTAAGGAATATAGAAAATGACTGAAGGCTTTGGTCGGGCCACCACCTGTCCCAAAGGGTCAAGGAGCATCAGGGCAACCTAAAACAACTCAGGTTGTCCCGGCCAATACGGCAAAAGGGTGCAGCATTGACCCTTAAAAAGGGTTATGGGATATTCTATACTGACGGAATTTACATCTTTCTCTTTTTAAGGAATATAGAAAATGACTGAAGGCTCTGGCAAGGCCACCACCTGTCCCAAGGGGTCAAGGAGCATCAGGGCAACCTAAAACCACTCAGGATGTCCCGGCCAATAGGGCAAAAGGGTGCAGCATTGACCCTTAAAAAGGGTTATGGGATATTCTATACTGACGGAATTTACATCTTTCTCTTTTTAAGGAATATAGAAAATGACTGAAGGCACTGGCAGTGCCACCACCTGTCCCAAAGGGTCAAGAAGCATCAGGGCAACCTAAAACAACTCAGCTTGCCCAGTCCAATGGGGAAAAAGGGTGCCGCAATCACCCTCAAAAAGGGTCAATGAATATTCTATATCTAAAGTAATATACATCTTTCTCTTTAAAGGAATATAGAAAATGACTGAAGGCTCTGGCAGGGCCACCAGCTGCCCCAAAGGGTCAAGGAGCATCAGGGCAATCTAAAACAGCTCAGGTTGCCTCGGCCAATAGGGTATAAGGGTGCCGCAATCACCCTCAAAAAGGGTCAAGGAATATTCTATATCTAAAGTAATATACATCTTTCTCTTTTAAGGAATATAGAAAATGATTGAAGGCTTTGGCCGGGCCATCACCTGTCCCAAAATGTCAAGGAGCATCGGGGCAACCTGAAACAACTCAGCTTGCCCCGGCCAATAGGCTATAAGGGTACCGCAGTCACCTTTAAAAAGGGCCAAGGAATATTCTATATCGACGTAATATATATCTTTCTCTTTTAAGGAATATGGAAAATGACTGAAGGCTCTGGCAGGGCCACCAGCTGCCCCTAAGGGTCAAGGAGCATCGGGGCAACCTAAAACAACTCAGGTTGTCCCGGCCAATAGGGCATAAGGGTGCCGCATTAACCTAAAAAAGGGTTATGGAATATTCTATATTGACGGAATATACATCTTTCTCCTTTAAGGAATATAGAAAATGACTAAAGGCTTTGGCAGGGCCACCACCTGTCCCAAAGGGTCAAGGGGCATCAGGGCAACCTAAAAAAACTGAGGTTGCCCCGGCCAATAGGGTATAAGGGTGCCGCAATCACCTTTATAAGGAACAATGGGTGATATTTCATATTGACGGAACATATCTCTTTGTTTATCAAGGGGTAAAAAAGAAATGCATGAAGGCTTTGGCTGGGACACCACCTGTCCCAAAGGGTCAAGGAGCATCAGGGCAACCTGAAATAACGCAGGTTGCCCTGTTGCTCCTTGACCCTATGGGACAAGTGGTGGCCCGGCCAAAGCCTTCAATCATTTTCTATATTCCTTAAAGGAGAAAGATGTATATTTCGTCAATATAGAATATTCCTTGACCCTTTTTAAGGGTGATTGCGCCACCCTTATACCCTAATGGCCGGGGCAACCGGAGTAATTTTCAGGTTGCTCTGATGCTCCTTGACCCTTTGTGACAGGTCGTGTCTCAGTCAAAGCCTTCGGGCATTTTTTTTTTCACCCCTTGATAAACATAGATGTATGTTCCGTCAATATAAAATATTTCTTGGCCCTTTTTTAGGGTGATTGTGGCACCCTTATACCCTATTGGCCGGGGCAATCTGAGTTGTTTTAGGTTGCCCTGATGCTCCTTCACCCTTTGTGACAGGTGGTGGCCCTGCCAGAGCCTTCAGTCATTTTTTATTTTCCTTTAAATAGAAATGATGTATATTCCGTCAACATAGAATATTCCTTGGCAACTTTTTAAAGGTGACTGCGGCACCCTTATACCCCATTGGCCGGGACAACCTGAGTTGTTTGAGGTTGCCCTGATGCTCCTTGCCCCTTTGGGACAGGTGGTGGCCCTGCCAGAGCCTTCAGTCATTTTCTGTATTCCTTTAAAGAGAAAAGATGTATATTCCGTCAATACAGAATATTCCTTGGGCCCTTTTTAAAGGTGACTGCGGCACCCTTATACCCTATTGGCCGGGGCAAGCTGAGTTGTTTTAGGTTGCCCTGATGCTTCTTGACACTTTGGGACCGGTGGTGGTCCTGCCAGAGCCTTCAGTCATTTTCTATATTCCTTTAAAGAGAAAGATGTATATAACTTTAAATATAGTACATTCCTTGACCCTTTTTAAAGGTGACTGCGGCACCCTTATACCCCATTGGCCGGGACAACCTGAGCTGTTTTAGGTTGTCCTGATGCTCCTTGACCCTTCGGGACAGGTGGTGGCCCTGCCAGAGCCTTCAGTCATTTTCTGTATTCCTTTAAAGAGAAAAGATGTATATTCCGTCAATATAGAATATTCCTTGGGCCCTTTTTAAAGGTGACTGCGGCACCCTAATACCCTATTGGCCGGGGCAACCTGAGTTGTTTAATGTTGCCCTGATGCTCCTTGACACTTTGGGACAGGTGGTGGTCCTGCCAGAGCCTTCAGTCATTTTCTTTATTCCTTTAAAGATAAAGATGTATATTACTTTAAATATAGTATATTCCTTGACCATTTTTAAATGTGCCTGCGGCACCCTTATACCCTATTGGCCGGGGCAACCTGAGTGGTTTTAAGTTGCCCTGATGCTCCTTCACACTTTGGGACAGGTGGTGGCCCTGCCAGAGCCTTCAGTCATTTCCTATATTCCTTTAAAGAGAAAAGATGTATATTATGTCAATATAGAATATTCCTTGGCCCTTTTTAAAGGTGACTGCGGCACCCTTATACCCTATTGGCCGGGGCAAGCTGAGTTGTTTTAGGTTGCCCTGATGCTCCTTGACCCTTTGGGATAGGTGTGGCCCGGCCAAAGCCTTCAATCATTTTCTATATTCCTTAAAAGAGAAAGATGTATATTACTTTATATATAGAATATTCCTTGACCCTTTTTGAGGGTGATTGCAGCACCCTTATACCCCATTGGCCGGGGCAACCTGAGTTGTTTTAGGTTGCCCTGATGCTCTTTGACCCTTTGGGAAAGGTGGTGGCCCGGCCAAAGCCTTCAATCATTTTCTATATTCCTTAAAAGAGAAAGATGTGTATTACTTTAAATATAGTATATTCCTTGACCCTTTTTAAAGGTGACTGCGGCACCCTTATACCCTATTGGCCGGGGCAACCTGAGTTGTTTTAGGTTGCCCTGATGCTCCTTGACCCTCTGGGACAGCTGGAGGCCCAGCCAGAGCCTTCAGTCATTTTCTATATTCCTTTAAAGAGAAGGATGTATATTACTTTAAATATAGTATATTCCTTGACCCTTTTTAAATGTGACTGCGGCACCCTTATACCCTATTGGCCGGGGTAACCTGAGTGGTTTTAGGTTGCCCTGATGCTCCTTCACACTTTGGGACAGGTGGTGGCCCTGCCAGTGCCTTCAGTCATTTTCTATATTCCTTTAAAGAGAAAGATGTATATTACTTTAAATATAGTATATTCCTTGGCCCTTTTTAAAGGTGACTGCGGCACCCTTATACCCTATTGGACGGGACAACCTGAGCTGTTTTAGGTTGCCCTGATGCTCCTTGACCCTTTGGGACAGGTGGTGTCCCAGCCAAAGCCTTCGAGCATTTTATTTTATTTTTTTACCCCTTGATAAACAAAGAGGTATGTTCAGTCAATATAAAATATCACTAATTGTTCCTTATAAGGGTGATTGCAGCACCCTTATACCCTATTGGCCGGGGCAACCTGAGTTGTTTTAGGTTGCCCTGATGCTCCTTGACATTTTGGGACAGGTGGTGGCCCTGCCAGAGCTTTCAGTCATTTTCTATATTCTTTTAAAGAGAAAGATGTATATTACTTTAAATATAGTATATTCCTTGACCCCCTTTTAAAGGTGATTGCGGCACCCTTATACCCCATTGGCCGGAGCAACCTGAGTTGTTTTAGGTTGCCCTGGTGCTCCTTGACCCTTTGGGACAGGTGGTGGCCCTGCCAGAGTCATTTTCTATATTCCTTTAAAGAGAAAGATGTATATTACTTTAAATATAGTATATTCCTTGACCCTTTTTAAAGGTGACTGCTGCACCCTTATACCCTATTGGCCGGGGCAAGCTGAGTTGTTTTAGGTTGCCCTGATGCTCCTTGACCCTTTGGGAAAGGTGGTGGCCCGGCCAAAGCCTTCAATCATTTTCTATATTCCTTAAAAGAGAAAGATGTATATTACTTTAGATATAGAATATTCCTTGACCCTTTTTGAGGGTGATTGCGGCACCCTTATACCCCATTGGCCGGGGCAAACTGAGTTGTTTTAGGTTGCCCTGGTGCTCCTTGACCCTTTGGGACAGGTGGTGGCCCTGCCAGAGCCTTCAGTCATTTTCTATATTCCTTTAAAGAGAAAAGATGTATATTACGTCAATATAGAATATTCCTTGGGCCCTATTTAAAGGTGACTGCGGCACCCTTATACCCTATTGGCCGGGGCAAGCTGAGTTGTTTTAGGTTGCCCCGATGCTCCTTGACACTTTGGCACAGGTGGTGGCCCTGCCAGAGCCTTCAGTCATTTTCTATATTCCTTTAAAGAGAAAAGATGTATATTACGTCAATATAGAATATTCCTTGATCCTTTTTGAGGGTGATTGCGGCACCCTTATACCCTATTGGCCGGGGCAAGCTGAGTTGTTTTAGGTTGCCCTGATGCTCCTTGACCCTTTGGGGTAGGTGGTGTCCCGGCCAGTGCCTTCAGTCGTTTTCTATATCCCTTAAAAGAGAAATATGTATATTCCGTCAATATAGAATATTCCTTTTCCCTTTTTAAGGGTGATTGCGGCACCCTAATACCCTATTGGCCGGGGCAAGCTGAGTTGTTTTAGGTTGCCCTGATGCTCCTTGACCCTTTGGGACAGGTGGTGGCCTGGCCAAAGCCTTCAGTCATTTTCTATATTCCTTGAAAGAGAAAGATGTATATTCCGTCAATATAGAATATTCCTTGGCCCTTTTTAAAGGTGACTGCGGCACCCTTATACCCTATTGGCCGGGGCAAGCTAAGTTGTTTAAGGTTGCCCTGATGCTCCTTGACCCTTTCGGACAGGTGGTGGCCCGGCCAAAGCCTTCAATCATTTTCTATATTCCTTAAAAGAGAAAGATGTATATTACTTTAGATATAGAATATTCCTTGACCCTTTTTGAGGGTGATTGCGGCACCCTTATACCCCATTGGCCGGGGCAACCTGAGTTGTTTTAGGTTGCCCTGGTGCTCCTTGACCCTTTGGGACAGGTGGTGGCCCTGCCAGAGCCTTCAGTCATTTTCTATATTCCTTTAAAGAGAAAAGATGTATATTACTTCAATATAGAATATTCTTTGATCCTTTTTGAGGGTGATTGCGGCACCCTTATACCCTATTGGCCGGGGCAAGCTGAGTTGTTTTAGGTTGCCCTGATGCTCCTTGACCCTTTGGGACAGGTGGTGGCCTGGCCAAAGCCTTCAGTCATTTTCTATATTCCTTTAAAGAGAAAAGATGTATATTACGTCAATATAGAATATTCCTTGGCCCTTTTTAAAGGTGACTGCGGCACCCTTATACCCTATTGGCCGGGGCAAGCTGAGTTGTTTTAGGTTGCCCTGATGCTCCTTGACCCTTTGGGACCGGTGGTGGCCCGGCCAAAGCCTTCAATCATTTTCTATATTCCTTAAAAGAGAAAGACGTATATTACTTTAGATATAGAATATTCCTTGACCCTTTTTAAAGGTGACTGCGGCACCCTTATACCCTATTGGCCGGGGCAAGCTGAGTTGTTTTAGGTTGCCCTGATGCTCCTTGACCCTTTGGGACAGGTGGTGGCCCTGCCAGAGCCTTCAGTCATTTTCTATATTCCTTTAAAGAGAAAAGATGTATATTACGTCAATATAGAATATTCCTTGGGCCCTATTTAAAGGTGACTGCGGCACCCTTATACCCTATTGGCCGGGGCAAGCTGAGTTGTTTTAGGTTGCCCCGATGCTCCTTGACACTTTGGCACAGGTGGTGGCCCTGCCAGAGCCTTCAGTCATTTTCTATATTCCTTTAAAGAGAAAAGATGTATATTACGTCAATATAGAATATTCCTTGATCCTTTTTGAGGGTGATTGCGGCACCCTTATACCCTATTGGCCGGGGCAAGCTGAGTTGTTTTAGGTTGCCCTGATGCTCCTTGACCCTTTGGGGTAGGTGGTGTCCCGGCCAGTGCCTTCAGTCGTTTTCTATATCCCTTAAAAGAGAAATATGTATATTCCGTCAATATAGAATATTCCTTTTCCCTTTTTAAGGGTGATTGCGGCACCCTAATACCCTATTGGCCGGGGCAAGCTGAGTTGTTTTAGGTTGCCCTGATGCTCCTTGACCCTTTGGGACAGGTGGTGGCCTGGCCAAAGCCTTCAATCATTTTCTATATTCCTTAAAAGAGAAAGATGTATATTACTTTAGATATAGAATATTCCTTGACCCTTTTTGAGGGTGATTGCGGCACCCTTATACCCCATTGGCCGGGGCAACCTGAGTTGTTTTAGGTTGCCCTGATGCTCCTTGACCCTTTGGGACAGGTGGTGGCCCTGCCAGAGCCTTCAGTCATTTTCTATATTCCTTTAAAGAGAAATGATGTATATTACGTCAATATAGAATATTCCTTGGGCCCTATTTAAAGGTGACTGCGGCACCCTTATACCCTATTGGTCGGGGCAAGCTGAGTTGTTTTAGGTTGCCCCGATGCTCCTTGACACTTTGGCACAGGTGGTGGCCCTGCCAGAGCCTTCAGTCATTTTCTATATTCCTTTAAAGAGAAAAGATGTATATTACGTCAATATAGAATATTCCTTTTCCCTTTTTAAGGGTGATTGCGGCACCCTAATACCCTATTGGCCGGGGCAACCTGAGTGGTTTTAGGTTGCCCCGATGCTCCTTGACCCTTTGGCACAGGTGGTGGCCCTGCCAGAGCCTTCAGTCATTTTCTATATTCCTTTAAAGAGAAAAGATGTATATTACGTCAATATAGAATATTCCTTTTCCCTTTTTAAGGGTGATTGCGGCACCCTAATACCCTATTGGCCGGGGCAACCTGAGTGGTTTTAGGTTGCCCTGATGCTCCTTGACCCTTTGGGACAGGTGGTGGCCCGGCCAAAGCCTTCAATCATTTTCTATATTCCTTGAAAGAGAAAGATGTATATTCCGTCAATATAGAATATTCATTTTCCCCTTTTTAGGGTGATTGCGGCACCCCTATACCCTATTGGCCGGGGCAACCTGAGTGGTTTTAGGTTGCCCTGATGCTCCTTGACCCTTTGGGACAGGTGGTGGCCCGGCCAAAGCCTTCAATCATTTTCTATATTCCTTGAAAGAGAAAGATGTATATTCCGTCAATATAGAATATTCATTTTCCCCTTTTTAGGGTGATTGCGGCACCCCTATACCCTATTGGCCGGGGCAACCTTAGTTGTTTTAGGTTGCCTTGATGCTCCTTGACCCTTTGGGACAGGTGGTGTCCTAGCCAAAGCCTTCGGGCCTTCATTAAAACACGTGACACGTACACTCTGAATTATAATTTTTAATGCATTAGCTCGGGCTTTTCGACTTATTTCCAGTTGCCCTCGGTGTTATTTAATTCCGTGGGCTACCACAAGCCCGAAAATGCACATTAAATTCCCTAAAAACGTTTATTTTTTGAATATCAAATATCGAATATAAAACTAACTTCACACGCTGAATCTAGCGAATATCGAATATGTAACCAACTTCACACGGTGAATATCGAATATCGAATATGTGTCTAACTTCACGCCGGTGTCTTTTTCAAAACATAGAAACAAAATTAAACAACAAAAAAGCAAAGAGTAAGAGCTTTTAAAATCCAAACTTAGTTAAGGCTACGATGAAGGCAAAACAAAACTAATGTAAAGTTTTACAAAAACAGCTCAACTCAACTTTGTCTCAAACTCAAGTCAAGTCTCAAGAACAAGCTAGCCTACACATGCTACAATGTAACTTAACTGTAAGTACATGTAAGTACCGAGGCGTTACTTAGCTGGGCAAAAACTCTAAAGACCTACCTCTCCACTTTTATTTTCCTGTTGAGCTTGTTTTTCTTGTTTTTGCTTGAACTTCTCTAGTTTTGCCTGTCTCTGGGCCTCCTTCTTCGCTTCTTTCTTCAGCTGAGCTTCAGTTTTCTCCACGGCCCGTCCAGCCTCACCGGCCCCGGAAGCTGGGGGGATGCTAACGTCGGCCGATCCCGATGAAGCAGCATCAGGATTAGCATCCGGCAGATTGGGTGTTCCCTCGTCCTTTCCAGCCATATTTAGAACCTGTGTCAATTTAAGAATTATGTAAGTGCAAAAAGGGTAAAGTTTTCATCATATATGTACACGTTTTGAACGTAACACACACACAAAATTGTGTAATTCGGAAAATCACTCTATCTACTTACAAACCATCCACGCGTACAGGGGAACGTTATTAATTTTGTATCCGAAAAAGCGCTTTGCACATCACATCACATGCACGACACGCACGTACGTATACGTACATATCCGATATATTTATGAACACACCTTTTCTGATGCAATATTTTGATGCATGCACTGCAGTACTACAATGATGAAATATACCAGGAAAAAAAAAGAAATTCTCAGGACCATCATGAATGAATATTTTTGTCACCATATAACTCTGCCCTCCAAAACGTTTTTATATTATAGTTCTGATGATGAAATTACCCGTTTAAAAGTGAAATTAATAATAATTATAATAATTATGATTATAATAATAATTAATCATCGCAATAATGATGGTAATAATACTAATAATGTCACATTTATATATATATATATATATATATATATATAAAGAAAGATGTCCCCTCGCAAAACGTGTGCAGTGCTTCATTTTAGTACACAGTGAAAGAAAATAAATGGAATGAAGCTGACGTAGCTCTCGATCTTGTCCTTTTATTGTAATGGCAAGCTTTCGGCCAACATGGCCTTCATCAGGTCTGAACAGATAAGATGAGCTCGGTCTAATTTCAACCCGAGGTAATTATATTCATTGTATCATTTCTGAATTACCATATTCCTAATTTGATCATATATTATTTCCTTATCATTTCGTTATAATTTCTTTACTTATTTGTTATTTCGACATTAATTGTTCAGTTATGTATCATTATTCCTAAAGTTGATTAAGTATCATTTCCGAATCATTTCGGTATATTATTGTGATATTTAATTGTTCAGTTATGTATCATTATTCCAATTATGTATTATTTCGACATTATTTTGATATCACTTCTATGTGTACATTATTTTGCCTGTTCGTTTCTATTATATATATATAGAACTTAATCCCTGTTTCTAAGCGCAGGAAAGAATTTAAAGATCAAATTGAAAACGAAATGAGAGAGAAAAATGAAAGAACAGAACCGTAAAAAAACATACATTATACTGATTCCCCTCCCCTTCCCCAATATTTAGATGGTGGCCTGTATTCATCCCCCCCCCCCTACACACACGCACACCCTAAAAAGTAGATAAATAAGAAAGAGAAATGACCCGGGTGAGATAGAGAGAGAAAGGGGAAACCTAAAAGGTCTCTCTCGCGCTCACTATACACCGAACCATATTTTAGATAGGGGGTGGCCTGTATTATCATTCTTCCCCCCCCCCCCACAATAATTCACCCCATGGCCTCTGTTCATCCCCTAAAAAGTAGATAAAGAAGAAAGAGAAATTTCTCTTTATGACACAGGGGGAGAGAGAGGGGGGCACCTAGAAGGACTCGCTCGTTCGCTCACTCGTATTTTTTAGTATCTTGCAAAATAATCATGATAATTGAATGAATTTATTTAATCATGGTAAAAACGTATTCTACCTCCGTTTCAAAGAGCTTGGAATTTGTCAAAAGACAAATTTTTCGAGCAAGGGGAATACTATTCTTATGAAAGAAAAATGGTTTCCATCTTCTCTCTCTCTCTCTCTCTCTCTCTCTCTCTCTCTCTCTCTCTCTCTGATGTTATACACCATTATGTATACTCATAAAGGTTAGTATTAGTAATATATTATTAAGTAGTACACGGGAGTCGAGCGGCAAGTTGACCTAAATTATATTAAATCGGAGATAATGGCCTGTGACTAAAGCCCATTCTTATCATACCCACTATGAGAAAGGAAGATGCTGATAAAATATGGAGTAACTTGCTCTCAGAATTTTTTTAAAATAAATTTTTCTCGCTCACTCAAAAAATCTAGAAACAAGATGCTTTCGAGCAGGACATCAGCCAAAAGACTGCTCTTCAGCAAGTCCGTGAAAATAAAAGTAAAATAAACGAACAATGATATGGCACAATAAACTAATGCATAAGATAAGATAATGAACTTATAATACAAACTTAAGATAAATCACACAAAAATTACTTTGAGTATATAAGCCCTACATACACGGAGAAACTAAATCGAAAATAATAATCCTAATTTGATGAAAATGAGTTGAGTAACATTACAATGAGCAAGGCCAGATCCAGAATTCGAAAGGGGGGGGGGGGTGGTCGGCCTTTTCAGGTGTCTGTTTTACCCGGAAAAAGGTTCCTCTGCATGCATTTTCACATGTATTTTACCCTAAATTTTTGCTTCAAAATGGGGGCCGCGGCCGATTCGCCCCCCGATCCGCCCCTGATGAGAAAAAACATTACAACACAACTTATAAGTTGAAAGTTGTCTGTGTCAGATAACTGAAGGGGAAAGAAGAATGAAGAAACTGGAAGAAGAGAAACGAGAGATCATGTAGGAGAGAAGACTGAGTAGATAGATAATGAAAATTAGGGGAGAACATAAGAGTGTGATGTGAAAGAGAGAGAGAGAAAGGAAGAAAAATAGACAGAAAAATAAGAGAGGATACAGGAGGGGCGTAAACTTTACAAGGTAATGAAACGCAATAAACTCTTAAGCAGTCAGGCAAGAATACAAAGAAGACATGATAATATTCTTGTACGGGTGATTACAATACTGTAACGTCGGAGACCGAAGGCCCATAGGCCCACGAGACCGCAAAATTGCAAATCGCAATCAATACACTGCTCTGACCGACGTAATTGCAAACCCACATGTACGAACTTGATATTCTTTGCTGTATGTGTGTGTGTGTGGGGGGGGGGGGGGGGGCCCGAAGCGTTGGCTGATGAAGCTTTCCCAATTTCACCCCTCTGGTTGATTTCGATGTAAATTTGCGATGATGATTATGTTTGAGAGAGGTTTCGCTCAAGTACAAAGTTTTCAAGACATTATAAAAAAAAGAATGTTTGAATATTCACACATACATGTAGCAAGAGCAACGGAACGTTTTGGAGTTGGGAGGGGTGTTTGCATTAATAATTGACGGAAATTTAATTGGAGGCATGCAGAGAAAGGAAAACAATCTAAGGGGGAGTTTTATTCAAATTCGTTCAGGTTCGTAAAATGCGGTCTCGTGGGCTTTCGGAGTCGTGGGCCTTCGGTCAAGTGGACAGACCCCGTCAGACATTACCCATTTTCTTACATTTAAAAGCAGGAAGTTGTTGTAATATCGAGACTACATTGAAAAACGTTGATTTTTGTTCATTTAAGCAGGAGTTCCAATAATTTGAAAAAAAAAACAGCAACAACACTTTTACACGTGTATATACCTTTCGAACATAATTTTTATAGTCCACCCCTATAGGCTTTTCCTTATTTTTTGGCCAGTCCCCTAAATGCGTCACGTGAGTAGGCCTGTACCTCGTATCAATCTTCAATTAAAAAAAAAAAAAAAAAATCACCTGTTTCTCTCTCTCTCTCTCTCCTCCCCTCTCTCTCTGTCTCCTCTCTCTCTCTCTCTCTCTCTCTCTCTCTCTCTCTCTCTCTCTCTCTCTCTCTCTCTCTCTCTCTCTCTCTTTCTCT
Source organism: Echinometra lucunter (assembly GCA_029962745.1). Taxonomy (NCBI): domain Eukaryota; kingdom Metazoa; phylum Echinodermata; class Echinoidea; order Camarodonta; family Echinometridae; genus Echinometra; species Echinometra lucunter. The sequence continues at coordinate 10,653,718 of CM057165.1, read as the reverse complement.
CTTGGTAGCGCGTGTGTACAGATTATGTCACAGCCCCCCCCTCCCCCCACAAGGGGAGTACTGCGGATTCATAGTGATTCTTTATTGTTGCGGCAACAAACACTTAAATATTTGTATTCGCGCCATTCTATGAAGTACCGCGGCAGGCGATGAATTCGTGCGATTATATAATAGGCCTATAGCACCGAATCACATCATGCAAATATATGGGATCACTGTGCAATGCACGAATTGGCGATTTTGACGTTTCTTCAAGGATAAGTCTTAAGATCTGAATCCCTCCATCGTTCTGATTTCTTCTGTTGAGAATTCGCTATCAGATACATGTAGGTATGATCTATATTACTAATTGTTTGTCCGTGTTTGAAAGACGTGCATTAGCTTGAAATAAGACAAGACAACATGAGTGCAGAAAAGCGTTTTCACAAGAATAATATTCAAGCAAACTATAGATGCGTACTGATGAGGGAAAGGGGAGCTTGGGAGCAGTTGCCCCCCCCCCCTAAATAAAATTCATATGTGGTTTTTACTAGTTTCTAATTCGATACCAGTGATCTACAATGTTGTTGAAATGATTTTCGGGGGGGGGGGGTCCTCACTTTTTTTGTAACTTTAAACTCTTTTATGCGTTTGTTGGAAAATGACAAATTCCCAAATTCATAGTCAAGGCCCCAAAATATGCTCATTTAGTAATTTATGCCACGCGGTGGTGATGTGGATTTTCTTCTCCCTCCTCCCCGAAAAAATTCATTACGTAGATATAAATGTATCAGCCCACTGAACTCCATACAGGCACTACTACGTACAATGGTTTAACCAGGTCTTATAGTTTCACCATGCCAATTTGCATTGTTAATTTGTATCGAGCTGGGTCGTTATGCCTTCCAAATATAATTCGTGCTAAATAAATATTTTTAATCCAATTGAAGCTATAAAGTTTTAATCAATAATGCATTATAAACGATATTCCCGTTTAAATTCTATACACTGCAGTTTTATTTGTTTTATGCTTTACATCCCATATGCCTCATTTTCCAGCGAATGAAAATTCAGTGTCAATGGGAAAACATAGATTTCCGTAATGTTCTATGTATATCATATCACAAAGGAAAATAATTTTACCAAAGGTGACTTTCAGATGTTATATGTGATTTTTTTTTCTTCTGTTTTTGACCTTTGTACTGTATAATAATGCAATACAAAGTTCAAAAACAGGAGAAAGAAAATGACGGGAAGAATAAACTTACACTGAGACTGAAGCGATTAGGTATGAATAAACATGCATAAAACTGTTATACCCTGTTTCTCTCCCCTTTTTTGTCGCTATGAATATGGCTTTTTATTTTATTATTGTTCGTACGAACCATGCCGATGGCGCATTATGTGTAAAACTGCATGAACCTGGGTCTGTTCACATTTTACGTATAGCATTGTACATACGTCCAGAAACATTTGGTACTAAAACTAAACGTTGTATATGAGCTGCAGCCTCATTGCCTTCTTTGCATCCATACATTCTTTGCTGTGGCTTTGATTAAAATAAAGCAGTCAGTACATGTAGGCCTAGGCCTACTATAATGCAACTACGTATAAACATACGTAAAATGTTTAAGTTCCCTAGTCGACCAGGGGTGAGGGGGGGGGGGGGGGCCACCCCGGGTAGACTCTCATGTTGGTACTTCCATTCCTGCATTATACACGTATAAGGAAGAGGGCTCCTCGCACAATGTGTGATGCAGTGCTGGATAATTATTTCTACTTGTCTTGTGGAAGAATAGAAATTCAATGAGGCGAGACGGAGCTACGTCTCGCCTCTTCTGTTCTTTATGAAGAGCTTGTTTGCAAAGGGATTAGATCCCCTTTTGTAAATTCAGAGAAAAACGTATTTGTTTGCCAGATTTTTTACAGGTGTCTATGGAAAAGTAAAATTAGAATGTGCATTTCTTTTCCAAGTGCCCTGAAAATTCAGACTTTTGTTCAAAAGACAGGTGCAGATGAGTTAATGAACAATGAGAAGCCGCATGCCGCAGTTGGATCTCAGCTAGAAGCCTGAATACATGCAGTCAGAATAAGGGGACAATACATTGAAAGAAATTTGACAAATGCAAACAACTTTGGAACTCCCTTGTAAATAATAAAAACTCATTTGCACCAAAATAAAGGATCAAAAAGTGTTGAAAATCCGTCTGTCGGTCAATTGGATTCGGTCACGCCTAACTGCTAGCCCGCCTCTAGTGGTAAGGCATTGGCGTTCTAAGCCAGTGACCCGGGTTCGATTCCCGGCGGAGGCATTTTTTCAACCCTTGATTCAAAATGGATGACAGCTCTGGGGAACATTGATTGAGGGAGCTACGCCATTATTATTCTCCCATTTTCATTTCTTTCAGTGTTTATTATTTATAAGGGAGTTGCCAAAGTTGTTTGCATTTGTCAAATTTCTTTCAATATATATATATATATATATATATATATATATATATATATATATATATGCCATATGGTTACCTCGCTGCCAAATTTGAACTCTATTTTGTCACATCGCTGGTCCATTGTTACTGCCCCAAACCATTCTGTTTTTTTAATATTACGAGTGACTAAAAATTGCAAGAATTAGCAGTTTGCCATTCATTATAAATGCCCTTCCACAACAATGAGGACAAAAGATCAAACTAACACACTGAGAGACTTGCCTGAAATTACATAATTGAGCCTTTGCCCTCTTCCCACCCCACTCCTCTACCCCCCCCCCCCAAAAAAAAAAAAGAGGAAAAGACTCTGAGAAGAATCTTTTGTTACGTCCATTTAAATGACATCAGGAGTAGCCGCATGAGTGATTAAATGACCCAAATGTAATTTAATGATTTATGAACTTATGCAGTCAAATTTAATGAAAGTATATAGTTACTCAGTGGTGTAGCCTGTGGAATCAAGTATACTGTGATTCTAGGGAACACTAATGTTGTTTTCAATAGCGTACCCCAAAATGTATTGTTCTTTGGTCCATTTCAGATTTGAAGATTGATTTTCATTTCAATGGCAACGAACCATACACACTTTAATCATGCTTTGTTTGTAATTTCCTGTGCAATTATAATGGTGAATTTCAAGTCGCTTGACTTATAGAATAAAAAAAATGGCTGCATTTTAAAAACTTTTACTTTGGAGATTTGGAACAGTTGAATGCATGAGTTCATTCATGCATAAAGCTCATTTTATATTTACCTACCATGCAGGATAAGTTTACTAACTGAAAAATTGATTAAAAATCAAATTTGAGGCATTTAGTCACGCTTGTGTCTACTCCAGATGTCATTTAAATTTTGGACTTAACAGAAGCTTCTTCTCTTTTTTCTTTATTTTTCCTTTTTTTTGGGGGGGGGGGGGGTCTGGAAAGAGATTTAGAGAGCGAAGGCTCATTATCATGCCGTTACATCGTGTAAGTTCAACTTGTTGTTCCCATTGTTAAGTGGAAGGGCATTTACACATGAATGGCAAACTGTCCAATTTTGCAATTTTTACTTTTGTACCTTGGAAGAGAAAAACGGATATGTTCACTCATGCATAAATTTTCTCTTTATGTTCACCACTGGATCAAAAGACCATTAAAATTCCTTTAATTTGATATATCATATGTTGATTTTTATCAGTCTTCTATGAAAAATCTGAACTTGAAAAAGTGTTTACTATTTTGTTGTTGTTGTTGAGTGTATATAGGAAGTTCAAAAGATCTGCGACGGGTCAATATATATATATATATACCAACTCCGAGCAGAACACTATCTACTTTGTTTATATATATATATATATATATATATATATATATATATATATATACATATATATGCAGGTCAAACCAAGCATTCGAAACACAAAACGTAGATATCATTTTGTTTCGGTTTTGTTCTTGCTATTGTCTATTTGTTATGGCCATTATTCCTTGTACTGATGCTTTCCATCCAGACTATGGGCAATAGATTAGGTACATTTACCCGATGCACCATTTAAAGCATAATCATGAGTTTTCCTTATAACAACTTGTGTAGGGTGTGTACGATTTTGCTGAACTTGCTTGAAGATTGTGACCTTTGGGATCTCTACTTTTACTGAATTTTACATTAAAAGAAACCCTTTCATTTGTCCTTTCGTGTCAAAATAGACAAAAGAACAATGGTCAACCCCACTCTGTTCAAGGTCCTCACTGTTCCTTGGGAAGTAGAGACCCTCTTCGATCCATTACCGTGGCAACTATGGATGCGGCGGGAAGGGATGATTTTGTGGTTCGTCTGCACTGCCTTATACCTCACCTTGGTCTTTCGTGGAGCCAAATTCATGGAGACTCGCAAAAAGTTCGAGCTGCGTGTGCTCCTGATTATCTGGAACTCACTCCTGACAGTATTCAGCATGCTTTCTGCGTGGCGACTCACGATTGCTGCCTTCAATCTTGTATCCACAACGGATCTGTGGAACTCACTGGTTTGTGGTCCTGAATACTACGTGCACGGAGGTCTCTCCGCGTTCTGGTTGTTCCTTTTCGCGTTGTCCAAAGTAGCGGAATACGGCGACACCGTCTTCATCGTGCTTAGAAAATCCAAACTGATTCTTCTCCACTGGTACCATCACATCATGACTTTTCTAGTTGGATTCCATACCTTCGCCTACAGCAACCCCACCCTCTTTGTCTCCGCTCTCATGAATGTGTACGTCCACTCTCTCATGTACTTCTACTACGTTGTTCGTATTCTTGGAGTCCGGGTGCCAACAGGACTGTCCATGGTCTTAACAACCATTCAGATCATCCAGCTTATTATCGGGACCTTCGTTCAGTTCTATGCCGCGGGGATCTATTTCTTCGGAGGACCATCTTGTCAGTTGGACCTGTTTGCTGTTGTGGTGGGGACATTCGGTTATGGCAGCGTTTGCCTCCTCTTTATTGACTTCTTTGTGAAGTCTTACATTCTAAAAGGGACTTCAAAACATGATGAGCCTAAAATGAGAAACGAATCGCGTAAAGGTCGGTAGTGATGTTACTAGACGGATTAAGAGCAAGCTGACGGGCAGATGTTCATCAGGTTTAGAAATGTGCAAAATTCATAATAATAGTTTTCATGAACTCTCGTTTTGTGTACCAAATTTTATTAAAAATCTCCGGCGAGAACAACGGGCTCTATGGGTACGGGTTGGGGCAGGGGCAGGTGTGGAGCAATGTGGAGCTTTAGTCACCAGCATCGGCATCACATAACCGCGAGTGCATATCACCTGAGCTTACTTTCAAGCATGAGCGGGAATCCCGGGGGAACAGAAGGGGGGGGGGGGGCGGGACGCATCCCCCAACCATTTGGAAGGTGGGGGTCATTACATTAAAAAATGTCCCATGTCTGGGAGTTCAAAAGAGGCGCTTAAAAAAAAAAAGTTTTATTGTAAGCTAATTTTGGGGTAAAATGAGACACTTGAAAAGGCCGAGGACCATTTTTCTCTCCTTTTTGCACATTAAAAATTTCAGAGGTGTGTCCCCTCGCGTTCCAAGACAAGATTTCCGCCCATGGTTACAAGGGAGCCAAGGGACGGGGGGGGGGGGGGGGGGGGGGGGGGCTGGGTGGTCGGGTGGTCGGGTAGTAATTCTTCTCCCTTTCACATCCGTTTACAATCATTCTAATTCAATTCCAATTTTCAATTTTCCTAATTGCATTCCAAACATAAGGATCTTTTTTTTTTTCATTTAAAAAAACAAAACACATTTACATTTTTTTTCATAACTATTCACAGCAAGAGGGGGATAGAGAGACAAATAATAAATACATAAATGAATATGTGAAAACCCTCAAAATTGAACCGAACATTATGAATTAACAAATTTGCCAAGGTCTAGCTAGTTACCAATGATCTACTTATTTTGCTTGAGCCGAGTATTACAGAATACTTTTCTCATAGTGATACAATTTACAGTAAATCTGGTTTAGGAGAGAGAAAAAAACAAACAAAACGACACTAGTATAGCAATCCATGATTCACCTATCCTACACACATCACACAAAGAATGTCCACACGCACACACACGCAGTTTCACATCACTTTACTCCCGAGGAAAACTATTGTTCTCCTGTCCTCGGAAGGCTGACGGAAGGTGTTGTGGTCCAGTGGATAAGTCCCCCGACTGTTAACCACAAGGTCCGGGGTTCGAATCCCTGCCACGGCACTAATGTCCTTTGGCAAGATATTAATCTACATTTGCCACTCTCCACCCAAGGGCAAATGGGTACCTGTGAGGATTGCTGAAAGCCAATGTGACTGCCTTTGCCATTGCCCTGTATGTACGCATGTGAACGGTGCAAAATGGTAGGAATGCTCCCTAAGGAGTGGAGATGGTGAACACTTGTGTGCGGGCTAGAAATCCATTTATCAGGGGTAATAATAGTAACAATGTAAAGCGCATTGAAGTATTCACGTAATGTGCTATATAAATGTAATATATTATAAGGCTCATATCTATTGTTTGACCTCCGAGGACCATTGTTCTCAGGAATTTTACTTTGTGCACTGTCCTCGCTCATAATACAAACTCATCCCACCCCCACACACATCCACACACACAAATACTCCACATTCTTCAAGGGAATACCGTTTGCTTTGACATCGAATACCCACACTACACTAAGAAAAAACAATTGCCTTTACAATCCACCCATGTTACATGAGTAAACAGTCAACGAGGTAGAGCTTTATTAAAAGCCAGATAAAATCAGTCGATTGCAAAGGATATACATTTCCACAGAACAAAGTACAAAATAATCTAAAATAGTTTGGTTGAAAACAGCTTGTATACTGTAATAATGACAAAATGATTATACACCAAGCTCAATACCAATGGTGTTCTCTATAATCCTATACATGAATAGCAAATATTAAGAAAAAATATATATACATGTATGATGTGATAGTAAGGATATCACTGACTTTGCACTCTTGATTTTGACAAGATCAGCATATTTAGATGGGTTGAGTTGAAGTGACAGGTACAAGGCACTCTGTTAAAAAAAAAAAAAATAAGGAAATACACATCTGATATAAAGACAGTGAAAAAAAAAACACCCACTAATAAATGGTTGGATGAAAATACCTAGAACCAGCTTTCCCTTTCAATGGATTGCATTATAGGTAATTGAAAGTGAATGCCTTGCCTGAAGGCAATAGCACATAGACTTGGGTCAGGAGGTACAGTGTAGCTAAATCTTATTCAGAAACTACACATAGATTACACTATAAAGGAGAAGATGATCCATGTCTGAAGTTGCAAATTCTCACATAATTCATCATGAAATTATGATTTTATTATTTTGTAAGCCAACTACAGCTCTTCCAAGCTTTATTTGTAGTTCTCCTTTTATCTTTCAAAATAAACCTTTCACAATCATTTTTTTAAATGCATTATATGTGGTTTTTATGACTTGGAAATAAGGAAAGAATTCTCGCTACCCCTAATAGGAACAAAAATCTCATAATGCGCGAGACGAGATAATTTTTACTCCGTCGGTCGTCATCACCACTTCCGGTTCAGAGTCATGCTCGCGCGAGGTTCGCGATACTTAGTTTCCAACCACGCTGAAATCGATGCCGATCAGCGTAATATGTACAGATTATAATAAATTTTACGTAATAATACTAATAAACAATCAACGAAATGTTCAAATAAACATTAAAATCTTTGCGACGGCAGGAGAGTGTAGCTATGTAGCGAGTTCGAGCAGACGATATATGCATGTGCGACGATCGGCGTGCGGCGCGCGGCTTCCGAACAGGAAGTTGTAATACCGAAAAGCTATCCCATAATGCAATGCGCGTTACAGGGATTTTTCCCGGATCTCGGCGAAAGCGCTATTTGGGGTAGCGAGAATTGAAATGAAATTGAACTGAATTGAATTAAAATCTACTGAATGGTACAGATATTCCTTTGTCTTTGATTTCCTTATAATTACAAACCATGACCGTTGATGCATGAACAGACTGATGCTCATTTTCAGACTTTTCTGTGATTATTACATAACTCGTAATATTATATAATGATCACGGGCTTGTTCAAGTTTTCCAGATAAATGACATGATATCCTTCATTTCGATACACTATTCTTAGCATTTCAATTCCCATTACACATCAGGAAAATACAGAAATACAGAATTCAAAAGGAAGTATATATTTTATCATGTCTATGCTAGTCACCTAAGAGAATCGCTTTAAGTGCTTTGGGCCTTATGGGAAAAGCGCAGTATAAATAATAAGTAATAATAATAATAATAATCCATAATTTCAATTGCCACTTCTCAGTGCATGGTATAACTGATTAATGAATTACCACACTGTGCATATTTCATTGTTCTGCTGGAAGCAGGAAAAAATGGAAACAATTTCATCTATACTTCAATTTTGTTTTAACTAACATTATCTTTATTCACAGGAGAAATAATTTCCTTGCACTTTTCTTTAGAACTTCAAATGTCTCCCCCGTCAATTTCAAGTTTTCCGATTGTCAATCTAAACTTTATAATTTGCCCACTTTTCAAATGTACCTACGTGAAGTTATACATTCATTTACAATATTTCATGTACTCTTCACGTTTGTTCAATATGTTTGTTTTCTGTCCTCTTGGAAGAAGAAAATAAGAGTTCAAGTTCAAGTACAAATGGCCCTTGATTTTAAAAATCTTAAGAACAAGATGCACTGGCTTCCCTCACCATAGCATAAGAAAAAAAGACAAAAATGATTGCATATAAAATAAAACTTCATATTTCAAATGGATTGATTCATTTTAAGCATACTACGAAATGGCAAGATCTTTTTTGGCATGAATTCATGAATGAGGTTTATCTTGAACCTTGGTCTAAGCCATGGTTTACATCTCCCCTATGGACTAAAATAAGTGTGAGTATGCCTAAGTGTGAGTATGCCTAAGTGCATTACTGTCTGGCCATTGTACAAGAGGACATGCACATACTACACTTTAGATTTAAACAACCCATTCGTGACAGGAATTATTTTAAAGCTGGATTTGATCAGCTTTTATTCTTCAAATTGGCAACACCAACATTTTTTCTTTCAATGCTACATTTTTTCTTATTAAATGTCATGTATCTGAAATAAATATAAATTGACAGAAAGTATGATGAGAAGTCAAAAAGTTGCCAATTTGCAGGGAAAAACTGTGATTTTGAACTTTCCATCGCATTGCCAATTTAAGGATTTTAATGCTTATTTTCCTTTGAAAATTTTTCAGCATCAAACAACAAATATTGATGCAACCAAAATGGGCACAGTACGTGTAGAATATTTTGCTCTTTCTGCTCATGTATTTGGTATGATTTTTAAGGCTCTGCATCAAAAGTTATTAGACCATACCACAAAATGTGGACCCTCTGTCGTGAGTTAAACAATAGTTTAAATTTAAACCATATGTAAACCTCTTTCATGAATTCGGGCCTTGAAGTTTATTAAGATGCATGCAACTTTCTATTTCACTTCATGAGCATGAATACTGAGAAATTATGAGCAAAATATGGGTTATCATGAATGATGTTGCATTTATCATTTCGAGGGTTTGGTGCAACAAAGGGCTATCTGCATTTTTCGGTCAAAATGAGGTTTCTGATATCAAAATGATCAATAAGAGACCAAGAACCCATTGGTAACAATGGTTGCTAC
>CM057165.1:10523091-10643529 GCA_029962745.1 Echinometra lucunter | reverse complement strand
AAATAAAAAAATAAAAAAAATAGGATCCTCAACTTAATGGGTTTTTTTTTTGTTTTTTTTGTTTGTTGTTGTTGTTGTTTTTTTTTTTGGGGGGGGGGAACATATCCTGTTGTTTTTCAGGGGTCTTTTTTAAATTGGGAGGGGGGGCATACCCTATTTTGTCCCCAATACTCCCCATTCCTAAAACTTATGTAGCTAGTGAAGGACCAAATAAATGTAGTTTGCCACCTATCTGAATAGTTTAAACCTGAATCAGTCATGTAATATCATGTCCCACAAAGGCTGGTATTAGCCTGTTAAAATTTAAACCTGTCACCAACCTTTGTATTGTGCAGGAGCATGTAGTTTTACACTGTGTATGAAGTTGAACTGAATTTTTTTTTTCTGTGAAATATCAAACTTGATGACTGTTGTTTAACACAAGTTTTGCAGTTACTGCGAAGAGGCTTGGTATGCCAACTTTGTCTCACACAGCAATTTTTATACATTTCAATATCACAACTATTTCAATGCAACAATTATGGAAGAGCTGCATTTGGTGTAAAGTGTACTGGAATTCTACATAATTTGATCAGTTTTGGCATGATTGAATTTTAAGTCACGTAAATGGGCACGAGGTAGTATGTATTCCGAATTTGCCTTGAGAAATGCGAGAAACTGAGATTTGAAATGCCTTGAAATATTACACTACAAAAGGGGTGTGTCATGTACATTTGCAGTAAACTTCATTGTTACAGTAATAGAATCATTCAGCCCATGTACACTTGCATGCACTTTTGATAAGAATTGTGACTCTCATTGTATAAGATTTTATATTGCCTTTCTAAGATTCATCAGTGTTTTTTAACCCATTCCTGACAGGAATTATTTAAAGCCTAATTTGATCAGCTTTTATTCTTCAAATTGGCAAACCAACATTTTTATTTTATTGCTACATTTTCTTATAAAACGTCATGTATCTGAAATGAATATAAATTGACAGAAATTATGATGAGAAGTCAAAATGTTGCCAATTTGCAGGGGAAAACGGTGATTTTAAACTTTCTATCACATTGCCAATTTAAGGATTTTAATGCTTATTTTCCTTTTTAAAAATTTCAGCATCAAACAACGAATATCAACGCAACCAAAATGGGCTCAGTTTGTGTAGAATTTTTTGCTCTTTCTGCTCATGTATTTGGTATGATTTGTAGGGCTTTGCATCAAAAGATATTAGGCCAAACCACAAAATGTGGACCTCTGTCATGAATGGGTTAAGTATCATTTGCTGAGGCATTTATATGTACCCAAGAATTTGCAGCAGATTGTATACTCTAAGTGGATGAACTTTGCTGATTTTCTGTTTAACTATGAACCAATAATTTCCCATTCCTGCAAATATGAACAATTCAGTACCAGTAAATATTTATATTCTAGTAATTGAGGTATTGCCATAAACCCTCCTAAGTTGTGTATATTAGATGCCTAAGTCATACTTTCGAAGAGTAATAAGTCATACATGTAAATGAAGATTGATATTTTAGTAACTCAGGAACTGTTTGTGAAACATCCTGCTGAAGAGTTTGTGGTAGATCATTCAGTGTGTGAAAGACTCTAAAAAAAAAAGAACACTGTATTCTGATTTCTTTTGATATACAAGGCAATTATTTCTTATTTCCTGGAACCTGAATAATCAAATGAAATAAACATAATTAGTGTTTCATCATGATAATAACTGATGTTTTATGAAACACCATCCTATAAGCATTATGTAGAGTATTATACACATATGAAATACACCCAAACAACTTTGTCTGATTTTTGTTGAACTGTGAAGCAATTATTCCATTGAACCAGAACATCAAATGACTACACAGAGCTTGCATGAGAGAGTTCTGACTGATTTCCTGCGTCTTCTTCCTTTCGTTATATTGACAGAGCTAACCTAGCAATAGTCAGGGAGCTTGGAGATAGAGCCGCACAAGGGAGGGCCTGTGGTAACCTAGGCAACACGCATTATCTTCTAGGCAACTTTGAGACGGCTATACAATTCCACACAGAGGTGAGAAAGAAGAAGAAGGAGGAGGATGAGGAGATGTAGGAAAGGGGAGAGAGGAGGGAGAAGCTCTTGAAAATTTAATCTCCATCATTCCTTCGACATCCAAGTTAATATGTCAAAATGCAGGATGAGGAGTGCTGCAAAATGGCTTTGCAATTTGCAGCATTCTCCCAGATGATTTTGACAGTCATTATGCCCTGTTCCCATTCTCTCATTTCTGTCTCCATCTCTCTGTTTCTCTATAATAGTTTCTTCTTTCCTCTCCTTTCTACTTCTGTCTCTCTTCTCTCCCTCTCTTTATTTATCTTCCTTTCTCTTTCCTGCTCTGCATCTCCCTTTCTCTCTCTGTTTCTCTTTTTATTTTTCTTGTTATCTGTCCCTTTTCTCTATCTTTCCCTACTGTTTGTCATTCTCTGGTGGTATTCTGAAAACAATGTTATTTTTTATGCTAGGGAAATAATTGTTGTAAGACGCTTGAATTGCATGGAATAAACTCTTATCATTGGTGCTTGTGGGGATGTCACTTTTACCTCTTATGCAATGCAGCAAACTTTGTATAGACATTATTCAATGAATTGTCATGATTTTAACGTTAATGATATTGATGACATTAATGACATTTTTACTGCATAACAGATAACATGTTTTTCAGAATGCTACCCCTGGCTATCTCCATCCTCTCCATCCCACAGCTCTTGCTGCACCTTCTCTCCCCCCCCCCCCCCTCCCCCCATTTCTATCCCATTCTATACTTGCCTTCTCTATCTACCCCCTTCTATGTGTGTGTATCTCTCTCTTTCCCTGTCTCTCCCTCTCTCTTCTCACCCCACCCCTCTCTTTTATACATGAACATGATCTGAAATGTACCCTCTGCCATCTAATGAAAAAAAATGAAATTTTTTTCAAAATGAACTTTTTCTAAAAACTTGGGGTGCTTCTTTGTATGCTCTACATGATGGTGAAGAAATCAAGGTCACATGACCCCCAATTCGCTAAATATAGAAGTATAAAAAGGAAGCAAATCCATAGATTTCCACATAAAACATTGACATGTTTTCTTCATTTACTAAGAACTAATTCTAGAATTGCTTCCTTTTGTTAGTGGATGGCAGTGTAATATAAAGTCCCCAGTTTTCTGCGATACGGAAAGCGGAAAAATTTCACGGAATTCGAGAAGAACACGGAATTCACGGAATTTCACGGAAAACACGATTTTTCAGGCAAAAAAAAATTGTGTTACGAAAAATACAGTGAAAATCATGAAAAACAAAGCAAGATCCAATAAAACAAAACCGTGCATCAGCGGAAAATCTGGATCAAACCTGTTCGCAGTGTGTAACGTGTGTTTGCCAAGCTTTACTGCAGTGTGTGTATATTAGGATAACTTACGTTTTTCAAAGATTTTTACTATTTACAAATTGCTTTATCATATGTTTTGTACATGTCACGGAAGAACACGGAATTTGAAGTTTAGAACACCGAAGAACACGGAATTGCATTTTGGAAAACTGGGGACTTAAGTATAATATTGTTATTTGTTTTGAAATCCAATCATCACATGTGCTCTCTCTTCTTGTACACATTTTGCCATGGATCAGCACCAAATGGTTAAAATTAGAGAACAGGGGGGTGTTTCATAAAGCTGTTCGTAAGTTACGCGCGACTTTACGCACGACTGGTGATACCTTCTTATGCTACATGTAAATGAATGAGAATCTGATTAGCACCCAAGAACATGTTCCAGTCGTGCGTAAAGTCGTTCGTAACTTACGAACAGCTTTATGAAACACCCCCCAGGTACTTGATCAGGATACTTGATCAGAATTTAACCTACCCTTACAGAAAATGGTAGTAGAAATCAACGAAAGATTTTTGAAGTTTTTTTTTTTTACATAACAAATGATCAATAATTTTCCCATTCGAGCTTTCCTGATTTTTTTTTTTTTTTTTCGGATGAAACATTGCAGAAATCACAATGTCCATGAAAAGTTTGGGTAATACTTGTAATTTAAGCTTAAACATTATGAAAGTTTCTGATACGGTACCTATTTTTTGTGCTGCTAAACATTGTGTATGTTGCAGATCACCATGATTAGTTAAGATGCTGCAGGAATTTGAAAATAGGGAGCTTTAGATACGTGACACAGCTCAGACGACGCGGTATCTTGCCAAATATGTTGTTGTGCGCATGTGCGAGACACCTCTTTTCCAGTCTTATCCTGCGTTCGTCTGTTTTACACGATGGTTCTGGGGCCAGTTTACCGTCCTCCCCAATACGCGACGCAAGACCTTTGTTGACCCTTTTTTATGACGTAACACTGGTTCATATTTGAGCGCGTGCGCTTTGTTTGATTAACTGCATCCTCCCCAACTCTAAAGCCTCTTTGTAACGCGACGCGAGGAAAGAGGAGAACGTAAGTCAACTCAGCAAGATTCTGCGCCATCTGAGCTGCGTCAGGTATCTTAAGCTCCCTAATGTTCCAGTTTATGGCATCTTAGCTGAGTGTGCTGGATCTTTGTTTCAGATGTGATGTGTAAAGCAATTTGACAGGAAATCTTAGTTTGCTGCAAAACACATCCCAATGTAATTGTGGCTGAAATGATAGGCAAACTGAAATTCGAACACATCATTTGGCATTACAGCCAGTTTTCAATTCTAATGCAACAATTATCCATGCTACTATTACTAGTATTTCCATGTATGCTAAATTGCTAATGCAGAGCTTATCTTCCTTTTAGTATTTTTTCCTAGCTTCATTGCAGAATTTTAGTTTGTGGCAGCTAGACATCCCAGACAACCCATTAGCATGGTAGTTAAGGGTTTAGCATTCATGAATATGTGATATAGAAGCGAGGTGGATTTTTTAAAACACAAGTTGAGTTTCTGCACAGTATTGATGGAAGCTGTATTTCAGTTTTATGTGGCATTAATATTGTTAGGGTTGTCTTTAAGCCCAGCAAATTGCAGTACAAAATAGACAATTATGCCATTTTGTTAATTGGAGGAATACCTTGGTACAAGGAAAGCTGGGTTTTTAAAAGAAAAAAAAAAATTATGTAATTACTTTACCTAGAAGAGTTCTATAATCAGGACAATATTTTATTGCTGGTAGAATATTACAAACCATATAAAATATTAAATAATTCATCTGATGTATATTTATTAACAATTCATACAAAGACTTCAGATTATTAATATTTGAAAATCTGATGCTATGTTGATCATAGATAAGGTGCAAATTGATTGAAATGTTGACAAATTGTAGATACCGGTATACTTACCAGGTAATTAGACTATTAAATTTGGATAGCAAAACTTTGACATTTGATTCTTTTGTTTAAAAAAAAGATGAAATTATGTATAGACAATAAATAACTTTACATGCTTTCTACTTGGTTAACTGCAATGAATTCTGAATTAAAGGCATTGGCTAACTTTGTGAGTAGCTGATTTAAAAAATTCTCAAACTAAGGTGAAACATGTGTTTGAGTACTTGTATTTGTATTAAAAAACCCTTAAACCAACCATAATTTGGAATGAAAAAGTATAAGTTAGACGCAAATGGCGATTTTATTATCCTTCATCTCATGAGACAATCACTAAGAGGACCACTTTGCTTGAATTTGAAAATGCCGTTATGTGCCTCCCGCCACGTGATACGCCAATACACACAGTACGGTAAGGTGAGTCATATGTGCATGCGCACTCCTTATGTCTATTCTGTGCAACCGACCCTCGTATATTTTGCAAACATTGGTTCACATTTTTGATATTTAAAAATACTTCCTGTGGATATTATACTTTGAAACTTTGAGACTGGTATTTTTACACTATAACCCTTATGTTTATCCCATTTTCAAGTAACAAAAAAAGATTTTTTAAAATCATAACAATGTTAACCAATGTCTTTAAGGCACATTCAGATATCCAGCAACAACCCCCTGTGGAAACACCCACTTTTTTGGTTACTGTGTCACTTATGGTTTTGAGATGCATATTAAAGGCATTGGTTAACATTGTTATAATTTTTAAAAATCTCATTTTGTTATTTGAAAATGGGATAAACATAAGGGTTATAGTGTAAAAATACCAGTCTGAAAGTTTCAGAGTATAATATCCACAGGAAGTATTTTTAAATATTAGAAATGTGAACCAATGTTTGAAAAATTTACGAGGGTCAGTTGCACAGACCAGATGTAAGGAGTGAGCATGCGCGCGTGACTCAACGGATCGTACTGTGTGTATTGGTGTGTCACGCGGCGGAAGGCAGATAATGGTATTTTTTAGTTCGGGCAAACACTCCTCTTAGTTTATTGTGTCTCAAGACGAAAACCAATAAAATCGCAGTTTGCGTCTAACTTACAGTTTGTTATTCCGAATTATGGTTGGCTTCAGGGTTTTTTAGTACAAATACAAGTTCTCATACACATGTTTCATCTTAGTTCAAGAATTTTTGAAATCAGCTGCACACAAAGTTAGCCAATGCCTTTAACACATCATTGATAGTTTATGCTCAAATAAAAGAGAGTTTTACCAAAATTTAAATGTCCTATTTTGCCCTAACTCTATAAGAAATTAATTTATCCATGCCTTTTTACCCCCAGTAGGAAAAAAAAAAGATGCCTCTGCATTTTTTTTTTGCACCTCTCATATACCATCCATTCATGTGAAAAAAAAATTGTGAGGATTTAGCACTTCATACAGTGTTTTGTTGTATGTGAACAAGACTTTATACTAAGACAATAAATATCTCCTTTCTGTCTCATCTTTTCATTCATTCCCAGCGACTTGCTATAGCAAAGGAATTTGGAGACAAAGCAGCGGAGAGGCGAGCATATAGTAACCTAGGAAATGCATGTGTCTTCATGGTGCAGTTTGAAGTGGCTGCTAAATATTACAAGTAAGTGAGATATTGGCCTTGTAGGAATGAATGTTACCAGCGGCTGTGGGAACATGCTCTTACCTCGCTACTTAGCACTGAATGACGAAACATCAAGATTGAAGTTTATTGAGGTGAAAAGGGGATTGGTTTTAAGCAAACTTAATTGTTATTTCATGTTTAAATCAGAATATTACAAGTAAGTGAGGTATTGTTCTTGTATGAAGTATGGCAGTCTACTTGGTTCAGGCTTGAAAATGCTAAAAAAATACAAACTGACTTCTTCCAAGCAAGCTGAATATATCTTCTTTTTTCATGTTTATATTATTAGACTAGTATAATAAGTAAGATATTGTCCCTGCATGAATGGATGATGCTCGCAGCTGTGGAAACATGCTTTAAGATTATCAAATTAAGAATTAGGAAACATGCATGAGGTCAATTAAAATGAAAGTGATTTTGCTGCATGCGGATCAAGCCAAACATAATAGAATGTTTTGCACAAATATCAGCCTTTCTGAATGTCACCAGTAGTTGTATGAACGTGCTCTTGCTATGTCACTCAGTACTGCATGAGGACACACCATGAATGAAGTTAATTAATATGAAAGCATTTTAATCCATTAATACTGGGCTTGAAAATGTTGGAAAATGCATGTACCTTTATAAGCTTGTTTAAAGGCATTGGCTAACTTTGTGAGTAGCTGATTTAAAAAATTCTCAAACTAAGATGAAACATGTGTATGAGTACTTGTATTTGTACTCAAAAACCCTGAAACCATCCATAATTTGGAATGAAAAAGTGTAAGTTAGATGCAAACGGCGATTTTATTATCCTTCGTCTCACGAGGCAATCACTAAGAGGACTTTACTTGAATTTGAAAATGCCATTATGTGCCTCCCACAGCATGATACGCCAATACACACAGTACGGTAAGGTGAGTCATACGCGCATGCGCACTCCTTATGTCTATTCTGTGCAACTGACCCTCATATATTTTTCAAACATTAGTTCACATTTTTGATATTTAAAAATACTTCCTGTGGATATAATACTTTGAAACTTTGAGACTGGTATTTTTACACTACAACCCTTATGTTTATCCCATTTTCAAGTAACAAAACAAGATTTTTTAAAATCGTAACAATGTTAACCAATGTCTTTAAGCAAACTGAATATCTTTTTCATGATAACATGAAAATGAATTCAAAAAATCAAAAGGAAAAGGGGAATTTGCCTTTTATTCAATTTGTTTGTTTGTGTTATTTTTTCCCCCTTGTTTCTTTTTTTCTTTTTCCTTTTTTTTTTAGGGGGGGGGGGGAGGGTTAACCTGAATGGGTAAATGCTATTTCTTTTTTTTTTCTTTCCTTTTTAATGTCAACTTCACGGAGCCAATTGCATTTGATACAAATTCTTATTAGCAGCTCTCTTGTAATTGAAATTGACTGATATGAAATTGACCTTAATTTGTGTGGTTTTTATTTGTTGATACATGGCGCTCATCCAGACTGTACTTTATTTGAAATTTTTTGTTTTATATCAGTTGATGATAATTTTAATAAAAAATAAAAGAGAACATGATCCATAGATGCACTCTCCTCAAAAAAACATCATTCTTTGTGCTCCAACTATATGCATTCCCAATATTGTCTGTTGCTTAATTCTTTTGTTAGGTTTTTTTTTCCCTCTAGTATCACAAAACTGTAGTTAATTGCAAGCTGTCAAGTGATGACGAAAGTACGACTGGAATTGTCTGTTTTTTAATAGGTCATGGCCATTCCATGGCTTCGGGCCAAATTTAATTTTCAAAATTAGTTCTGTTGATTTGTAATGAAATTTTTTTTAGCGAGATGAAGTGAAATGAATGCTAGTCTGGTTTTATAGATTGATTAATTCGGAATAAAGATGAGAGAGAGAGATATGGCACAAAGCTGGATACAGTTATTAAGATCAAAATGACAGGTGGTGATAGATATATACATGTAGATATGGGGAAGGAGGGAAGGAATAAGGAGGGCAGAGAGGGAGGAAAGGATGAGAGGAGGGAGAGGAAGAAGGGAAGGAGAAGGAGAAGGAGGGATGGGAGGATAGAGGGAGGGAGAGAGAGAAGGGGAGGAGGTAGGAGAAGAGAAAAGGGGAGAGGAGGGGAGGAGGGAGGGAGGGGAGGAGGGGAGGGAGGAGGGATGGAGGAGGGAGGGAGGGAGGGGAGGAGGGAGGGGAGGAGGGAGGGCAATAAGGAGAGAAGGGAGGAGAGGAGGAAAGGGGGAGGGAGGGAGGAAAGTAGGGGAAGGGGATGGAGAAAGTGAAAGAGGAGGAGGAGGGAGAAAGTAGGGAGAAAGGGGAAGGAGGGAAGGGAAGAGGGGGAGGGAGGGAAGAAGGAGGAGGGAAGGAATGAGGGGAGGGAGAGATGGAGGGAAGGAGGGGGGAAAGGAGGAGGAGGAGGGGGGATAAGGTAAGAGGAGGGAAAAGGGGGTAATGGATAAATAAGAGGAGGGGGTAGAAGACACTGATTGGAGACAAAACAGTAGAACAAAATAATGGACCAAAATTTTTGAATGAAAAGAAAGGTTTTTGCCATTTCAGTTAGTTGAGATGAATTTGATAGCCTTTAATTATAGATTATACCATTATGTTCATGCATATTTGTCTGTAATTAGTTATAAAGGTCTGAATTCAGCAAGTCAGCATTATTGCCATTTGCCAATTAAGAAATAAACCCAAGGGCAATTTCTGTAGCCTATTTTATTGCATTGCTTTATTGGAACATCAAAACATCCTTTTGCCTATTATATCTTCTGAATACAATTTCTAGAGGCAATATTATTGATATTTCTCTAGAATTTCTTTCTGAAATATGTTTCCAATCATGTGTCTTTTACTCTGTGATTTCTGGAATATAGCTGTTATGCTTTTTAGCCTCTCTGGTGAAACATGCAAAATCACCTGAAATTTTTTTTGGTTGTTGGTGGGAAGGTAATTGAGAAATACATATGAAATTAAATATTTTTCGAAAATGAAAAAAAAAAAATCATTTATAGCAAGTTTTATGATACTCTCTTTATCCATTTTGCACTGGAAACTCCCAAGGTGATCAAAAGTATGGGACCAGAATGAAAATTGCTTGTTTTGTCATATATGATGACATTCAATTGCCTTATAACCTTTAAAATAATTTTTCTGTCTTTTTTTTTTCTTCAAACATTGAAAAAAATACAATTCAGCCAAGGGAATAAAATTTATTTAAGAAATGTTACAATTTATCATTCTAGGCAGTATTATATCACTATGCTGCAGTGATGCAAATGAATGATCTGACATGCACTTATTGTTTGAATGATTGATATTTTCATTTTCTTGTTGCCTTTAAATTATGGAATTTAGACACGGTAGCTTATTGTAACTGTTATCAATATGTTCCTGATTTGTACTTTTTGACACCATAATTTCTTAAGATCCATCTATATGCCTGACAGATTAAATTCCAACGAAGTCTTATGGAAAAAACTCATAAAGAGAAATATCCTCTGTCCTTGATTATCTAATTACTCAATAGGTGGCACGGTAGGGTATAAAAAACTAAAAAAGAGAAATATCCTCTGTCCTTGATTATGTAATTACTCAATAGGTGGCACGGTAGGGTATAAATCCTCATTACACTCCATAAAAATGTCTACATATGAAGAGTTTATATGCAAAAACTGATTAACGCCATTTTTTAAATTTGAAAGTAAGGTCACCGTCATATAGTAAAAAATAATCCTTTTTAATTAATATATTGCTCATTACATATAAAGGTATATTAGTGAAGTTATGGTCAAAAGTAGCATAAATTTTCTTATTGTTCGTGTTATTTTTATCTATCTTTAACTGCAAATATCTCTAAATTTAACAAAAATAAATGTATTGGTTTTTGCATTCAAACTCTTGATTTATTTTTTCATATAATTTCAGGAAAGCTTTGCACATTGCAAGGCAGTTAGGTGAGTTAGCGATGGAGGCTCAGGCATGTCTTCATAACACTACATAACAAATTTCTACATATATTTTGTCATATAATTTCAGGAAAGCTTTGCACATTGCAAGGCAGCTAGGTGAGTTGGCGATGGAGGCTCAGGCATGCTACAGTCTGGGCAACACGTACACCTTATTACGAGAGTACGAGAAGGCAGTAGAATATCATGGCAGGCATATGGAGATAGCTCAACAACTAAACGACAGGTGAGTGAGATTCACTGACAATTGCTCCCTGGACATTAATTCAGATTCCTTACATCGGCTCTGATGAAAGTCATTTTTGCAGGATACATACAAACCCATAGCAGTACAGAGTTTTCTTAAGGGCTGAATTTGTCACCTCTCCTTCCTCAAATTGGCAGTATTTATGTTTGTTTTCCACTCCCACATGGTTTGAAAAAAAAAAATGTATGTCATGAACCAATCTGAATGAAAATTGCAAACATTAACAGAAAAGTTGCCAATTTTTACAAGTTAGAGAGATTGAAGAAAATGAAGGATAACATAAGATCACAGAATTAGGGTGTTTACGGTAAAGAATGGATGATTGACACTGTGAACGCCCTAATTCATGCCCACACATGCGTGTACATCCACTTGTCTACTCAACAACTTGCTTTTATGTTTAATTGAGAATATATTTGAACTTGCACTATCTCTTTATATAAGTAACATTTAAACCTCATTTGAAGTGCAGTGACATTGAAACTCTGACAAAGAGAGTAAAATGTCTTTTGGTGATTGTTGCACTTCAGTCTTGAATTGTGCAGCTTATTTGCCACTTTTACTGAGGTTTTGAAGAGTATTTGTGCTTGAACTTTCTTGTAGGAGGTACTCATGGACCCAATTCAATTTATTTGGCATAATTTATTAAATTTTCTAAAAATGGAATATGCTTCGAAGTTTATTCGTAGAAAACCTTGGCTATGTTATAACCAAAAACATGTGCATGTACCACGCTCATAGGAAATTATCCTACGCAACTCAATGAGAAACAGCATCATACAGCTAATTGCTTTTTTAGGGGAGGGTTACTAAATTATCCTACGCAACTCAATGAGAAACTGCATCATACAGCTAATTGCTTTTTTAGGGGAGGGTTACTAAATTCTGTCTTCTTTAAAATGATGTGAACAGTTAACCAATTTCAAATGTAGCATGTGCAGAGACCTTTTACCATGTTGAATTGAGCCTAAAATTTATTCTCCTCTTATTGTTATCACGAATTGAAGCATTTTCTTCTCTTTGAGTTTGATCTCAGCTTTCTGTGGCTTTTGATTGTGAAGGAAACTGCAATATTTGATTTGACTGTCAATTACATCAGTGCAAGTATTTTTGCTTGAGGCTTTCTATATGTTCTAGTGCTCAAGGATTATCACTTTATTATGTAATTAGTTTATTTAAGCTGAAGTCGACCCGATTCTTGGATAAATGAAATTACTGTCTCTGAAATGTCAGCCTTCCATTCAAGCATTACTCCATTCAACTGTGTTTTCAGTCTTGCTAAAGACATCAAATTAAGATTTGTGGTAATCAAATATATAATTGCAATTGAATATAAACTAGCTTTGTGCTCTCAGCATAATGGATTAGATATTTGTCTCCATTTGTAGATTCATGAAAGATTCATATAAAATGAGTTGTAGATGAATTATATAAGTTGTCTGCATAGTTCTTCGGGGAGAGTGACAAAAATGTCAACAAAACATTCAAACTACATATACATTGATAAGGTGTAATGAAGGTACACATAAAAACATATGCATTTGTATTGTTTTATTTTATGACAGATAAGGTTTCTTCATCTTCTCATTTTGTTTTTGTTTAAAATTATTATTATTGATTTCTGTGAACATCGTATTACAGATACCATTCATTTGTTGTTTATTCAGTTCTAAATTATAGTGTGTGTGTCATAAATTGTATTGACATCTGTAAGCACTATCATCATAACAAGAATTATAGACTGTCTATGACGTAAATAGCCTTACATGTGCTATTATAGAAGAAATTATATAACTCTTTCCCTGTCTTTTGTATTGATAACATTTCTGTGTTTCTGCCATGTTTTCTTTCCTTCTTCATCCTGTAAAAAAAAAAAAAAAAATCTTGTCCACAGAGTTGGGGAAGGTCGAGCATGCTGGAGTTTAGGGAATGCCCATACATCATTAGGAAATCATGAGAAAGCTCTACACTATGCAACTCTTCATCTTCAAATATCTAGAGAGGTAATCAGCAGCTTTCCCTTCAAAGTCTCCTGAGCACAGCTCTAGGAGAAATCCTCTGAAATTTTGTGAAAATTAAGCTCAGATGTTATTGTTGTTGTTTTTATTTTTTCTTTGAGTTTTATGTGATGAATTCTGTTAGATTTTTTTTTTTTTGGTGGTGGTCATCATGAGAATTCAGGACTTCTATTTTATCAAGTAGCCTCACATGTACTAAAATCAGCTAATGAGAGAAAGAGGTTGCATAATATTGCATAATGTTTTCCATTGCTTAAAAAGTTAATTTGTGTCTGCTAGACTGTATGAAGTAAACATGAAAAAAAAAATTGTTTTCATGTACCTGGCACTTTGTGGATTCATGTTTAAGGAGCATAAAGAAATATAAGGATGGCATAAGTCCCACACGCAAAATCTAAGTTGCACTCCCTGTTCTGTTCAGGCACAGAAAATTTAAAAAAAGTTTATTTTAGAATGTTGTTCTCTTTGGTTTAAATGAAAGTATTGTAAATGTGACCGTGGGGATATCCTAAAAATGGATCTACTTCTAATTCAAAGGGGCTTCAAAATGAGTCTGAGACAAAACAAAATGAAATAAATTGCCCTTTTGTTACAAGTCTAGAGAAACATTATTCAAAACAATTCTCAATATCGTAGGTCCCTGACTTGTAAACTTGTACCCATATCAAAGTTGTTTTCTTCAACGCACTGCATAAATAGATTATTCTAAACTTACCATAGACCATTCTGAATAGATGACATTGTTGCTATATAATAATGCTCTGTTCTGCAATGTTTTGTTTTTGTGTTTGTTTTTATCCAAAGAGATCATTTCAGTTCATATCTTCAGTAACAGTTGCCATCACCTTTGCTTTGTTGATTTTTTTTTTTCAAAGGTTGGAGATAGAACAGGGGAGGTGACAGCAAAAATGAATTTACAAGATTTACAGACTCTCTTTGGTATAAGTACAGCTGATCTTAGGTAAGTAGAAAATGGCACGTTCATCATAGCAACAAAATGTACTGTATATTTGTTTATTTGTCTGTTTTATTTATGTATTTATTGATATATTAATTAATGATTACTTTATTTTCTATTCATTTAAAAAAAAAAATCTTTTTAGTAAATTTACTTTGCAAAGTAAATGAAACATGATAAACAGGTAATATGATTAATACATTGTTGAAGTGAAGATATTTTATTGGAAGAAAAGCTTATTGGCCGGAATTCACACAGGTAAATGGACAGGATTCTGTGCGCATGTATGCTTAAAGAACCCAGGAGCGGGGTATAAACCTCTTTTGTGAATTCCGGCTTATACAGTGTGTAGAGCAAGGATATGTGCAAGTATGGGTTGAACAACTGGCATTGAACCATATGACAGTTACCCAACTCCGGCATTATATCTTGTCAAGTGTAAGCTACTCTGAAAATTGTCAAACAAAACATAGTTTTGTTTTGTCCACCCATTTCAAAGATGAACTGTAGAAAATAAAAGATACACTACATGTATCATGGCCATTGCTGTTGATTATTAAATGTAGTGGTATACATGCCCCCCCCCCAAAAAAAAAGATACTTTATTTTAAAGATTTAACATCAATGAAATAAAGAAGCGTACCATGAAATCAGAAATAAGCAAAGCTGATGGCATGACAATACTTTGTACCTTCAAAAGTACTTATTGTCATAATGTTTGTCTTATTGAGAACTTCCAATTCAGTTTCCAGGTCAGTCCTAATCCTGCTCAGAACATGGATAATTGGTTCTGGCCTGATATCTGTACATAGAGTAGCATTGTTCATAGACATATAATAAATTTAAGCAGCACACGCTTATATCATTACGCGAATGGCATTAGGCCCCGCCTCTTTCGGATCATTTGAAGGTCGACCTAAGCACCCGTTTCTGTTGCATTATTCATATTTACTCCGCGTATTATTATGATACTTTGATTTAATGCACATTTGTTGCGCATTGATTGTGCATCATTGCGCATGTTTTTAGCTGATGGGCGTAATGTTTTAAAACATGCACAAATGCACGCGACTCCTTGGAATCATCTTACAAAATGAATTATTCATTTTTGCTCATAAATATTGATGGTGCTTAGGTCGGCCTTCTAATGGATCTGGACAAAATGGCGGAGCTTTAGGGGCCTGGCATTGTTCTAAGATAATTTCTCGTTTCTCATGTGTTATCTTCGAAAATAAGTTCATCAAAGTAACGGAAGTGCTCAATCTTACTTATTTCATGTGACGTAACCATTTTGTTCCTATATTATTTTTGCCCTTTTGTTCACAGTGATGTCAGTACAACAGTTCAGACTCCACTCCAAGAAACCAAAGGTATTCTCATTTTTAACTAATTAATAATAATCCCCACATGTATTCAGAGAGCACATTGTAGGTTGCCTCTCAAACATGTCTATTTTAAAAGAAACTTTTAGTGATATGTTGCTCTCATTTTCTACTGTTATATCAGCTAAACCAATTCAAGGGTTTAAAATTACCTCTGGGTAGTCAATAGTAGTCATCTTTTTTTTTTCAGTTATAGAGAATAAGTAGTTCTGTTTCTAGACATTTGCTCCAGCAGTTTCCATTTAAATCACTGAACTCAACATTAGCATGTTGCCAATATAGATGTTTTTTTTTTTCATGTGGACTACCTGTAGCATAATTCAGGGAGGAAGAATTCGATAACAGTTAAATCTCTAAATTGGTGCGAGAAAATCTGTCTTCAGATGCAGGCGGTCATTATATACTGGGTTTTATGCAAAAAGGAAACCCAACTTCGAAAAATTGGAGAGCTACCAAAACGATTAATTTACTGTTGACAAATTTATTCAACTCACACCCTGCCTATTGTGTTTTAAAGGGAAAGTGAACCACCTGTGATTCTGCATAAAACTTTGAAGACAACAGCGTTTAGTGATGCATGACCCTAAAATTGCTAAAGCAGGTTTGACTATATTATAGTGAAATGCTGATTTAAAGAGAAGCTTGAGTTCTGGGAAAGGTAAAAAACTAATTTGTGAGCTTTCTCATTCTTTCCAATCAGTTAGGAAGAATATCATAGTACAAATGTCCCCTAGAAAGGATTGCTCTTCAAACCCTCATGTTGGAAATATGACAAGAAAAAGCTGAAAAGTTTGGCAGTAACATTCATGCCAGATTTGTGTGTGGTCCCATTTACTAATTTCTTTGTGCAGTGCTAGTACATTTGGGGGAAAGGAAGTGAATTTATTCTGAACTCAATAATCTCTGAATCTCACACTAGACACCTCTGTTTACATACAACTAATCTAACCAGCCCAATTGCTTTGGACACAGTTTCTGTCACATTATGATCGCACGACCAGAACTCCTGTTTATCTTTAAGGTTCTTCTGTCAAAACCTGTTGACTTCTGAATTCTCTCATTCCCATAGGCTTTATACAGGGACCACCCGGTTCCAGGAGCCAATGGGCTCAACTTTGTTCAAAGTTTCATTTTCATTCTCACAGGTGCTAGACCCCGAAGGAGAAGAAGTATGGAAAATCTGGAGCTAGTTGCCATGACACCAGAAAAGGTACTATCAATTTGTTACTTTCACATTGTCCATGCTTTTGAGTTATCACTAGTATTGTTATTGTTTGTGTATTATTCTTTGTGTATGTATTTATTTCATTTAGTAATTTGTACATTTTTCTCAGAATATGTCCTTAGAAATAATTTTAGAGTCATTTGTGAATGGAGGGCGATCAAATCCCAAAATACTCAGTTCTTTAAAATTTTGGGTGCTCAGTGAATAGTAAAATGTTTATGTGACATAACACAATATTTTGTAAATAGTATTTTACATGTGGAGGAATGCAAGTATATTCCCTCTTCTTTCATTAATGTATTAATGTAATTTCATAGAATTTTTGGGTTCTGTGTCAGATACATTTGGATAGCGCTTTTTATCAAATAACTATTTTATTTCATTTTTTCATTTTAATTTTATTTATTTTATTTGTTTATTTATTTTTATTTTTTTATTTTTTCATTTATTTTTATTTTATTTTATTTATTTATTTATTATTAATATATATATATATATATATATATTTTTTTTTTTTTTGGGGGGGGTCTTTTTGAATAGTATCTGAACTTTTAAAAATGAAATATAGCATCCTTTAGTTTATTCCCTTGTCTCACAAATTCACTTTTTTTTTTAATAGCACTAGGAAGGTTTCCAAAGTTTGTCATCATTTCAGGGGTATGAACAGCCCTTTCGATTACAAGCAATCTAGAATTTCGAAGACCTCCCAACACTTTTTCACTGCAGGAGCTGAAAAACACCTTTACAATGTCTAAATCTGTTAATATTCCACCTATGACTGATGAGAGGTTTCCTCCCTTCTCTCCCGTCTTAGTAGAGTGTGTGATAACTCCTTGCTTTAAAATTCAAATTGGCAATTTCTGCGACAAGATTTATGTGCTGGTTAATTGACTGGATTTTTTTATGTGCACGGTATTCCACAAGGACTGCACTGTCTTTAGCCTTGTGTTCATGTTGTAATTGATTTATGTGACATGTGATGTTACATGATCTATGTGATCATGACATTGCAAATTTTAATGTCTGTTTTTTTACCCCTCTAGTATGCAATTTACTTGGGCTGTCCCCACTTTCCCTCTCCTCATTCTCTCCCTTCGCCCCCTTTCTAGATTATACTTCTTTTTTTCCTCCTGCATGAAGTATGAAGTTGCTGATAGTTTCACTTTATGTGATTAAGTGGAATTTTTTATCTTTCCCTAGTTGCTCTTTAAGATGTACAAAGTAGCTTGTGGAAACATGTAGCACACTGTTGTGAAAGAACTGTGCCTAGCTCTTTAGAAGCAGATGCTCTTTGCCAGTATATCGTAGTCACATTCACTAGGAATCGTGTTCATAAGTTTAGATTTAGCTATCATCACCATTGTTGTTGCTGGTGATCATCAATTTGCACCCATAAGCACTGCTTGTAATGTAATCAAGGAATATTACCTACTTCTAATTTCACCATCAATGTGTAAAGGCCCTTCTGTTTTGATTCATGAATGTTTCAATTTGCAGAAACATCAGTCACAGTGTTTGTTTAAAAGTAAACCTGAGGAATGTCCTTTATTGGAACTTGCCATAAAATTTCTTGCAATGAAATGAGAATATCCCCTTACAGATTGTAGAAAGGCTAATAATTCAAATTTTATGTGAATGAAATATTAAATTTCATATTAAATTTTATATAAATGTATGTTTGGGGTTCCTGTGTTGTTTTCAGGGGTTGCATGGCAGGAAATTGTCAACATATCAAAAACATTACCATTATTTGTTTGAATACCTTGTTTTCCCTCTGTCTAAAGATTCAATGTGGCATCTCTTGAACCATTTTATGAGCTCTGTGCACTCTGATATCCTTATTCAAAATTAAGAAAAGAAGCCCTCTTTGTTTTATGTGTTTTTTCTTATTTTGTTAGTCATAATCTCTTCGTGAATTCCAGCATTTAAAGATTTTTTTTAAGTTTTCAAATTTATCTTACCTAAAATCTTTTCTTTCTCTTAAGGAGAAGTAAAAGATTTTAAATATTATGCTCTTTGATACTTCTTTGTATCCTTTTAAAGCCTATATATACACAAAATCACCTGAATACTGAAAATTCTTTCAGCTGTGATAACTAATTGAATAATAGTTATCTTTTGAATTTAGGATTGAAATATTTGTAAATTGCAGAAAAATATTTAAGGAATGTTTGCCTTTTGAATTATAATTTCAACCAAGTCCTGCAAATCTTCCCATGCCCAGAAAACTGAAATGAACCTCCCCAAAAGGAAAATTAGACCAGGGAGTAAGCTCAAATTAAAGAATGGCGGAGAATCCAAAGATAAGCAGAGTCATAAGGATTCCAACGCAACAGTAGGCAGTGCCAAAGGTGGTGCATCTGCCCCATCCAAAACGAAATCACAGGCCTCAGCACGGAAGGTATACAACACACCTGTAATTTTTGTTTTTTTTAAACTAATATATTTTCTAACCCCTAAATTCAGTTAACCAAATTAACTACTCTAATCTCTGATTCCCTGTGGGTTATTTTCTTGAACAAGAAAAAAGTTATTTGGTTATTAGTAAGATAAAGGCTATGTTTTCAGAGTTTGTCTCATAGTTAGTTGCTTGCATGATTTGTTTAGTGTCATTTTGCACAAATCATTGTTATTTATTTTGTTTTGTGTGGTCAGTGTCGCCTTTGCACTGCTCTTATATGTGGATTGGATGTGTTGCATGTGTTGATTTCTTTTTGTAGGGTGCTGTGAGGAAAAAAAGTTACATTCGCTGATGACAATTTTACCCCTTACTCAGTTATTATACTTAAAATCAATAGACTGGATTCTAATATACAACTGAAGAGTGATATAAAGAGATATAGGTGCTTTGTTTGTTTCAACCCATTTGTGACAGAGGGTCCACATTGTGTGATTTCACCCAATAACTTCTGATGCAGAGCCCTAAAAACATTCCACATATTTGAGCAGAAAGAGAGAAACACACAAAAAAAAAACAACAAAAAAAAAAATACACCTGAAACTATTGGTTGCATCAGTACTTGTCTGTTGATGCGAACATATTTTATTGGAAAATAAGCAATAAAATTCTTAAATTGGCAGTGTGATGTTTCCATGCAAATTGGTAACTTGAACTTCTGGGGAGCGTTTCATGAAGAGCCTTGTCGGTGATTTTCACTGACAAATTTGCTCTCAGCCAATCAGATGCGAGGATTTTCAGTAGCTTGTAATAGTTGTCAGTGAAAATTACTGACAAAACTCTTCATGAAACGCTCCCCTGATCATACCTTCTGTCAATTTACATGTATATTTATTTCAAATACATGCCTTTTTATCAGAGAAATGTAGCAATAATAACAATTAAACAAAAACAGGTGTTGCCAATTTGAAGAAGAAAGCTGATCAAGTAAGGCTTTAAATAATTCCTGTCACGAATGGGTGAAAATGTATGTGCAGGAATGTGACTAAAAGGTTTTGAAATGTTCCATACATCAAATTTTCAGTTTGGAAATGCATACTTAACATAGGAGATGATTTTTTTATTAGTCAAAATACACATAACATCAATTAACAAGCTATTCATGCCTTTGGCTGTTGGATAGTCATCTGAAATATATAGGTGTTGTTATTTGCCTTATGAAGTATGAAGATTTTCCATCATAAAGTTTCAAGTAGGTGTATGTCCAGCAAACTTTGGATACATTGACAATCATCTGGATAGGAAGATAAAGAGAGTTTTATTTGGGTGTTATTTAGTATGCCTAACAATACATCACTAACATGTTAATACTATTGCTGACAAATATTTTACTAATGAACAATAATTAATGGTTGTTTGTAATATTGCAATACTCTTCTAACCACCAAAGGCTAATTATTGTAATATGCTACCACAACAATTGATCTGTATCATGTTATGCATATGTAGCTTTAATTTGTAATATTGTCCTTGATTACTCTAACCATTGTTCTTGTTAAATAATTTTGCGCGCCTAGGGTGCCTTTGGCAGATTTGTGCACGGTATCAATACAGAATTATTATTATTATTATTATTATTGTTTACTTGCTTTGGGATTCTTCTGGAAGCTTTGCATTTGATTGTAACCCATTGATAACGTATGATTTTCAGAAGCGCATTCCCAACCAGATATTTTCAGCCTGTTATAAAATGAGAAAAAGATACAGTTTTGAGCTGTCATGTTTTATCAATTCAGAATAGTATGGACAGGGAACAACCAAGAAAGAAAAAAAAAATGAGTGAAATATAAATCATAAAAAATGATGGTTATATATTTTATGAATTTGTGTTTTACCAGATGGACATACAAAACAAGTGAGGTTGAAAGAAGTAGATTTTCTTGGGCATATTATGATTAAACCTTTCAGCTAGTCTATGTGTAAAGAGAGATTTACCAGTATGTACCTTTATTAATAGTAAGCATGGCTCTGGTCATCAAAAGATTATCAATCCCATTGTTACTCTTATTTGATAGATTTCAACTTTTTCCCCGGTTTGCCAATTTAGGGAGGAGAACCTACACAGATGCTAGATGACGCTGATAACTTCTTTGAGGCTCTCAGTCGTTTCCAGAGCAACCGAATGGATGAGCAACGATGCTCGTTTGGTAGGCTACAGAAGAAACTGGCTGATGAAGAAGGAAATGGTGAGGGAAGAGTTCTGGTTTTGATTGCTAATCATTTGGCCATCTTTAACCCGTTGAACACAATTTGATATTTGTATAACATGCATTTCCGTAGATCCTTTGGCCCATGAGAAGCTCCAAAATGCAAAAAATATAAAGTTCCATGTGCTTCCTTTTTTTCTATGGAACACTGAACTATGTTATGTTGGGATGCCAAAGAGAATGGCATCATGACAGGATATTGCTTGCTATTAGGACTCAGAAGTCCCACTGCCAAAATTTACTTCTTGATGAGATGGACAAACCTGCATAAAAGTTAACCTTCTTAAAGATCACTTGCCCATAGAGACCATCTGTCTTCAGAGCCCACTTTTACACATTCTCCTTGTGTGGTCTAGCTTTCATTATACATGATTCTACTTTAACTCCCATTGCATTGTCTGTTTCCACTAGGCTTGCCAGAGAAGGAAGAACTCTTGGATGAGATAGCCAAACTCCAGGGCAGCCGTCTCAACGAACAGAGGGCATCCTCCGCCCAGCGGTTGCCAGGGTTACCAGGACTCAGGGCCAATCAAGATGTTGTAGGGAAGCTGTTAGCCAAAGGTGATCGAGCCGAGCCAGATGATGATTTCTTTGAGATGATCATCAGATGCCAGGTATAGTATTACATGATGATGATGATGATGATGATGATGATGATGGTGATGATGATGATGATGATGATGATGATGATGATGATGATAATGATTGTGGAAATAGACATATCTGTTGAGCAACTAGTACATATGAGAGGTTTCATTCAAGCAATTTGGGATGGAATTATTCATTGTGGTGATAATGGTGATTGTAGTGGTGGTGGTGAAGGGATGATGATGATGATGATGATGATGATGATGATGATGATGATGATGATGATAGTGATGGAAGTGGTGATGATGATGTTCATTGTGGTGTTGATGAAAGGATGGTACTGATGACAGTGACTGCTACGATAATAATGACAGTTAAGAGTTGGAATGTTCTATTGGAAGTGATTCTTGTAGATAATTTTAGTAATGTTGGAGAAATTGAAATGATTGATTTTTCTTTGTGTTGATGATGGATTATTAAGGTTGTCTTGGGATGCAGTTGTTTCTTGTTTTATTTGATTGCCTTTCCTTTGACTAATGACTTCCATCTTTTGCTCATCTTTTTCCCACAACTCCTTCAGGGGGCACGGATAGAGGACCAACGTAGCACTCTGCCTATACCGGTCCCAGCCCCTACCGTCCCAGATGAGGACTTCTTTAGTCTGATCCAGCGTATCCAGTCCAAGCGCATCGAAGAGCAGCGAACCATACCACCGTGGGAAAAGGGTGCTGAAGATTGTGCTGATAAATAGACATCTTGTGTTTCACATCCATCATTAGATTAAAGCCTCGTTCATACATGAAATGAATTGCCTCAGAAAACTGCTGCGGTTAAATGAATACTGTTGCATTCT
Source organism: Echinometra lucunter (assembly GCA_029962745.1). NCBI lineage: Eukaryota > Metazoa > Echinodermata > Echinoidea > Camarodonta > Echinometridae > Echinometra > Echinometra lucunter. Next base: position 10,620,682 of record CM057165.1, on the reverse strand, counting down.
TGCTATCGATTATAGCCAAAAGTACCCGGATGTTATAAAATTTGGCTCAACTGTGGAACCCACTCACTTCCCATATTGAATGTGCATGTATTGTATTGTACTGTTTTGGCTTGACTAGATCGCAAAACTTTTTATTTATGTTACCTTTACGAATCACAATCTTCTCTCATCATAAGTTTCTCCAAATCACGAAGGATTATTGTGGCCCTGAAGTATGCTTGACAACAGGTCATGTGGGTCATAAATTTCGCATCCAGGTTCATGAATTTCGCATCCCGGGTCGTGAATTTCACATAACGGGTTGTGAATTTCACGCCAGGGGTCATAAATTTCGCATCCCAGGTCATGAATTTCGCCTCTTGGGTCATGAATTTTGGGTCCTGGGTCATGAATTTCGCATCTCAGGTCGTGAATTTCGCGACTGAGAAGCAAAGTGCGTGTCACGGGTCATGAATTTCGCGACTGGGACGCAAAGTTACCTGCGAAATTCAAGTCGCTCATGACCTGTTGTCCAGCGTACTTCAGGGCCACCATAAAAGATGACTCCTATAAAACTTTTAAGAGCATAACTGTCTTTCAGTTGAAGAAGTATCTGTCCATTCCATCACATGAACTCAAGCTTCTAGCAATGAAAGCTGCAAGTGTGTACGGCCTATCAAGCCATGTGACCAGGAAGAGTTGGGGAGGAAGCGACAGCGAGTGAATGGGGTCACAAAAGTTATCCTTATCCCATAATACACCACACAAACCGAGAATTTGACATCCGGGTACTTTTTAGGGTGATATCGATAGGGAGAATTGAATGGCAAGTGAGAGTGAAAATTAAGTAGCAACTTTTCCCACAGTATTACTTGTAGGCGGTTGACCACATCGTGTGTGAAAGAGGCTTCATCCTTAATGTCTCAGTGCTGATAGAGTGGACCCCATTTGTTGGGATGTGTGATATCAGTCCATTGGTGTGTATGTGTGTTTGTGTGCATGTCATCAGTGAAAGAAGTTTGGTCCTACTAATTTCTAGGGGGATAAAAGGAGCTCAGTTTGGGTCTTCTGTAGAAGTAATGCTCAATTCCAAATTCAATTTCATGTCATTTCAGCAATGATATAGATATATACATGTACACCACATAATGAGACTAATTATAAGTAAGTGTATAAAAAAATAATCGTTTTCCATGTAAGAATAACTATTCCCCTCACTTGTTCACTCCTTAACCTGTTAAGCACAATTTGATTTCATTATACATTTTTCATGGACCCTAGTTCTAGTTATCTTGTGCTTAGTATGTAATGGGTTAATCCAGTGAAAATATAGATAAGCTGGAAGAGAAATAAGCTCACAAAAGAGACTACTGGATGGACTTTCACATGAAAACAGTAGCCCAAATCGCTGCAGAATTAATCATTCCCTAACATCCCTTGTACATGCTGTTCATTGTGTCATCCTTTAATTTGCACATCTCTTTTCATGGCTTGTTTGGGTTTATGTTTCACATTTGAGCAACTTTTACTGTTGTTTAGTATGTACTGGTACTCTATTAGCACTGTGTGTGAAGATAATAATGCTTATAATGTACGTATCTGAACAGCAGTCTATGTGGTCCCATATATTGAGAAACCTGTAATAAACCAAGTCCAGTACCAGACTACTTGGACATACACTTTGTATCTTGGAGCAAGGATATAGAGGCTGTCCAGTCCAGTTCTGCTTCACCCATACAGGAATGTGACATCACTCCGTAAAATTTTTATTTTTAATGTTTTATTGATCCTCACTTTGAAATCAGATGAGCATATAGAGTTTTAGAGTTGAGTAGCCACAATATCCAGCATTTCTCTAAGGTTTTCTGAACTTAATTTCATGCCATACATGTACATGTTAGGTCATGTGCATTTTCGTGAAATAAAGAGAGGCCATGCAATATAGAAGACGAGAAACATTGATCTGAATAATTTGGTAATATGGCCAAGCGTGGATATGAAGTTGGTTACAGTATGTGCGAGTCATGATATGTGTATATGTATCTTGCCCCAAGTTAAACAACAAAATTTTTGAACTGCTGCAATCACCTTGTTTTCATTTAGATATTTGGCATTGGTCAAATTAAATAATCATTGCAGGTGAAACAGCATTTACAGTTTTACTATTGCTGTTAATGAATTTAATTGATTTTTTAAAAATTAGTGAATAAGAAATTTTCAATATTATTTTTTTAAAAATGAATGAATTTTCAAGAGTTGACTGCAATGATTTTGGACATTTCGATGATCAAATGCAAGTGTACCTCCAATATACTTGGACCACATCTACCATTTATCATTAGTTCTTTGAGAAGTTTTTGATGAGCTTCAAAATTTTAGTGGCAATACCGGTATACTGTAAGTTCATTTTTTTTTTTCAATTATTATTGGCCGAAGTTGTTTAAGCTCAACTATATGGCACTATGGATGATGATTTATAGTGATCACTTTTTTTGTTGTTGAATGAACTCAAATTTTATATTTTAATTTAGCTCTTTCTTCTCTTGTATGGTAGCTTCCATACTGAGAAGATAATGAACCAAAGAGCAGACCATTTTGTTTTAATTTGTAATCTCCTGCTTATAGTGAATTTGTAGCTGTATGCAGAAAAGGGACAAAAATAAATGTAACTAACACTATGAACATGGCGGACAAAGAAAGCGGACAAAATAAACAACCTCTCATTCTACCTTTCACAATGGTTGTGGTAGTCAAAAGAACATGCCTTCATCGCTATTATGTTTAATCATGTAGTTCCAGGTGAATATGCATGTGACACCTGTTCCACATATTTTAGACAATAGCAGTGAAGGGATGTTCTTTTGACTACCAAAACCATTGTGAAGGGTAGAATGAGGGGTTGTTTATTTTGTCCGCTTTCTTTGCCCATCATGTTCATAGTGTACTGTATACTGAAATCATGATTGTGGTCTTGAATTCGACACTGAACCCAATGCATACTTGAGAGAAGTATGAACTTTTATCTTTCACAGTGGCTTTCAAGTATTTATGTATACAGTGTGTTTGAGAGATATTCTCACCTTGTTTCTTTGGACAATTTACAGCTCAAATTTTCTTTCTTTTCTTTTCCACTGATTAGTATGTGTAGACATTTTGTATTTGATATGTGTGAAATAACTTTAAGAATTAAGTTGATGAATTTTGAGGATGAATTGATAACATTTTTTCTGAATGTAAAATGTCAAACTTATATAATTTATATTTCTTACCTTTGGTTTACAGCACCAGTTAATTTCTATGTGTAAATAGTTTATATAAAATGGGCCTACTTGCTGTGTAGTTAAGAGCTGTTCTTATCTCTATTTGTGTGTATATATGTGTGTGTGCTTGTATTATATTTGTACAGTGGGTTTTAGCAAAACATCTAGCTGTGCGTATGAACTTGTTAAAGGTCTATTTCATGCTTAATAATGTTATTTTATATTTAATGCACTCAAAAAGTACATGCAGGAATATTTTATGCTGCTTACTGATAGCCTTGTTTTGAATTTGTCAGTGATTTCATGCTCTGATAATGAATTTGTATGAAACATATTAAGCCTTTGTTTTAAAAGTAATGCACAGTCTTCATGAGAGTGGAAAATAAATTCCTTCACTTTACCATTTTTAAGAATACATTCATCTGGGAAAAACCACAGACCCTTGCAAATTTGTTTAGTGAATGCTGCCATTTTCATTAAATTTATATGTTAGCAGAGATTTCAATTCAATATCTGAAAGTTGAAAATTTCCAAGCAAGCAACTTAAAGATATGGTTCTGTCATGTTATTAGATATCTCAAAATAAGGAGAAACCTGAGATTTCTAGGAGGAGATCAATATTTCTAAATGAAAAGATAGGTTTAAAGCCTGATTGATATTTTCCTCATAATGCTTTTATCACTGATTATGGATTTAGGGTCAAACCAAATAGATTAACAAAGAAAAATAATTTCATCTAAACCAGTTGATGTCATCACCACAGTGTTAATTACCTTTGAGTGTACCAATCACCAAAAGATATTTTGCTCTGTATATTAGGGGTTCCATGTCACTCTACTGTATTCAGAATATGAGCTTCAAATATTACTTTTACAAAAGATATGGGAAGTTCAAAACTACTCTCAGTCTACTGGTTTAGCCAGGATTTCTTTTTCTTTTTCTTTTCTTTCTTTCTATTTTTTTCTTTTTCTGCAGTAGTGGGCACGCAAAGCGTGCAAATTACATACTGAAGGCGCGAAGCGCATTCCCGGGAGGGGGGAGTTTTGACCTTTCTTTGTCACTATTCCTTGTCTGCTCCTCTTCTTCTTCCTTCACTCTCTCACCTCTTCCTCTTTTTTTATTTTTCTTTTTTTGTTGGCATTTTTTCTTGGGGGGGGGAGGGGGAACCGCCCCCATCGCCCCCCTGGCTATGTGGGTTAAAATTTTTTTTTTTAAATAGGACTTGTGGGTGGACCAGTCGATGTACGCATACATGTGCCCATGTGCATAGAACAGCCATTCGATTCTGCACCTCTTGGTTTTACTCCGCGAACTTCTTAACCGTTAATCCCTGGAAATTAATTGGCTAAGGTTTTAGGGGTTATTTCATATGCACTAGCTGTACACAAATTACGTTTTAAAAAGATAAGGTCATTGTGTAAGACATTCAATCATTGCGTTATAGGCAATCTACTGTTTGGTGAAAGTGCTTACACTTACAGAGAGCCAAATTATAACACACTGCCTTTAAGACAGTCAAAGCTGCATATAGATTGCCCAAGGGCTTCAACAAAAGGGATGGCCTTTATACACAGATGTTCTTTGAGACAGGTTTAGACTACTGTAAGTGCTCAAGGAAAACAAAATATAGAAATTACAGATATTTCTCCTTTTTAGTTGAGTTGGTGTACTTTGGTGACCAAAGCAGCAACATTCTACAGAAAGGACCAAGTAGGATGGACCAAAACTTGAATATGTTTTGTTACCGGTAACTGCATGGGTTTTACATATATTTGCAAATGTGAATCATTTTAAAAGTGTCGATCAGGAGACATAATTATGTAAACAAGGGGAATTCTTTGAAAAGATTTTGGATCTTTGTTTCCTTGCTGTCATTCAGTTGGCTATACAAGTTTTTTTCATAGCGAGCATATCATTTGCCCGTCAGGTACATTTCTTTTCCCCCCCCCCCAAAAAAAAAAGAATTTTGGCTTATATTTTCTGCACCAAATCAGACCACTTTCCCATGAGAAGTACCTAATTTTTTATTACCATTAGTCATGATGCAGTGTTCTTGTTGATAAACTGTACCTTTTGAAGAAATAAATCATTATATGCACATTTGAACTAGATAATTACCAATTCTACTTCACTCATGTACAAATCATTTATATGTTAAAGCTTGCTGGTATGTTTGGCCTTGCAATGCATTTATCAGTTTAAAGGTAATCTTTAGTTGTGTAAATGAAAACTGTAGTTTGTGAGAATTGAAAATTGTTCTTCAGCCATTCTTTCTTTCTTAAGCCGCAGTCAAGGAGTAAATTAGAATCTGGTATTGTGGGGTATTAAAATTACATTATCAGTACTGAACTGCTAAAATTTCTGATAAAATGCCGAACATGTATGATAGTCTCATTGATGATCAAATTTTTTTCCTGTTTCCTGCTCAACTTTATTAACTGTACATTTTCATTCTAATGTATTTTGCACTCTACCATAACTTTGGGATTCAGATTGAATTGCTTTTAATTGTCACAGCTTTAGATTACCTTTAAAATTGTGTTCACGGAATTGTGCCAACATTATTATCAACAATAATTGTTTGTTTGCAGTGTAAGAATCACCGAGTCTATTCGTATAATCAACGACACAGGCTTCCAAAACATACGTGTGTATTTTGACAATGTATCAATGATATTTTTTGAGAATCTTTGAATTGCAAATATTATCATTATTTGTCATGTGGTGGTGAATTTAGGTGCATACATTGAAAGTTTTCAGTATTTTGAATAACTGGATATTAGAGCCTCAGTTTTAGGAGGTATGTTGTAGTGGGAAGACTTTTCATTTTTAATTGTTGTGAAGATTGAAAATGTATCTGAATAGACAGACAACATTCTTGGTCATCATTCTCCAGAGCAGTACACATTTTGTGGCAGACACTGTGTAGACCTATGTAATTTTGTATTCTCGGCCTTTGTCCCCGGTGTTGTCACTCTGTCTTGACTTCGTGTACACATGATCGTTCGAAATTTCGTGTAAAAAGGGGTCTTTTTTTTAGCATGTTCGCGAAAATTTCATGTTCACGATTTCGAAAGAAAGGGTTGTTTTCTTGAGCTTGTACTCAAAATTTTGAAAAAGGGTGGTTTTTTTTTTTCTGGTCCTTGTTTGCAAAAAGTGTACTTGGAATGCGAAAAATAGGGGTATTTTTTAAAGGCCAATTTGTACCCATTTTGTGCCGAATAGGGGTAAAAATGGCTGAAAATGTACTTGAACACTGCGAAATAGGGGTCAAATTCTGGGTTGCTGAATGATCATGGTTACACCTACGAATATAGAGTGACAACACCGGGCATTTGTCTTTTCAGAAGAACAAATACTACCTTGTTGTTGCCCTGTGTTTTGTACACAAGGCCGATGGGGCACTTACAATATACACAGGAACATTATACAGTCAAACCTATGTGTAAAGACGCCCCAAGGGAGACGAGAAAGGCAGTCTTTATGGGCAGATGGTCTTTCTATACAGGTGGTCACTAAAGCAGGTTCAACTGTAGAAACTTTGTATCGTGTAGAACACTTCAACTAAGTTGAATTTCATGCTGAAGCATTTTTATGGTAGACAGTGTGTTCTGTTTACTGCAGTATAGCTTTGGTTTTTAGTACTGATACACTTTTTTATGAAACATAATTATGATCTGCCTTTTACTACTGCAGAGTGTTTTGTTCTAAAAAAATTCACGTAATTTAAAAAGAAAGAAAGATTTATTGTGATAGCCAGTGGGATCTATATTCCTGTACTGAATTTAATAACATGAGAATTCAGATATTCTGACCACTTGCTATTTACATGTACCATGCCAATTTATCAACTATTCATAGTGGACTATTATCTCTTTTGCTTTAATTGCACAGTCTCTCTCTGGCCTGCTTCTCTCTCTCTCTCTGTCTGTCTGTCTGTCTGTCTGTCTGTCTGTATATTTATCCCCATCCATTTGCTTATCTACTTATCTTACTCTGTCTCACTCCTATCTATCCATCTATCTCTCTCTCTCTCTTTTTCTGCCTCCTTGTCTGTCCTTTTCTGTGTATATTCTTTATATCTCTCTATTCTTTTGTCCATTTATCTGTCTTAAATTGTTTCTCTTTCTCTTATTCTTTATTTTCCACTTTTCCTTCACCCCTGCCATCTCTATCTTCATCTCAATCCCCCCCCCCCCCATCAGTCAATGCCAAACCATAATTGTAGAACATTTTAATCAGTGAATGGGACTGTGTGTTTTTCGTACCACTTCAAGGTGACCATACATGTATGTAAATAGATTGGACTGTATGTCTTCTTTTGGGTGTTATTTCAACACTTGTGAATGAGGGAACAATGGATATATCTCGTATTCCATCTCCATAGCACAATTCACCTGTAAAAGAATGGTTACTTCACAATAGATCACTAGTATTTATAATGAATGTACTGCTTTAATATATACATTAAAAAATCACTCTGTTACAAGGAGAATATACATTCTCCGGTACCTACTAACTCTAGAATCTAACAATAAAAACATTTGAAATGTTTGATTTTCAATGAATTAATGTGTCCATGGTCCTTATTTTTTATCAATTGTCTTTCATCTGAGCCTCTTTGTATGATATAAAGGATTCTAACTACCATGTAAAAAAATAATGAATGCAAAGTCCAACCCATACTTAGTTTGGTTGTTTCTAAAGTTGACCGCCCTCGGTGTGTCAGGGGCCCCATTGTGTGTTTTGTGTTACCAACTAATCATACTTTGTTAGTTGTCTTTGTATGTGTTTGATGTTATCCCTGTTTACTGTTAGTTATATTGCATGTCTAGCTTTTTCGTAGTTTATTTATGTTAATTTATTTTCATTCAATCTTTTTCTTTTGTTGTGTCCATTTTATGTGCCCCTTGTTATTTTTGTGGATGAATTGCATTTAATATCATGTAAAGTAGAGCAATAGTATTTGTATTTTCTCTCAGACAAAGTGAATCAGTACCGTATTCTATTTTCTCGAACTATCCCACCTTCAATCATAATAGATTATAAGAAGGGCCCCCATCCTCTCCCCCAAAAGGTTATGCATGAACTCTGTTCTTAAGCTCTAAAGTGAATGTATTTTAAGATTAGTACATAGGTGAGATGATTAACCTATATACATCAATAAAGACTTTATGAAGTGGAGGGATGCAGTGGTTGTAAAGGGTGACAGAATGTCTTGATCTAATCCCGGTCTTTGCATTTTTTACCATTAAGTGCCATTGTATGTTTTTTTCTTGTTACGTTTTTTTGTTTGTTAATTTGATGTTTGTTTATGTCTGTTAGGTTCTGGTACGTCCTGTGTGTGTTTCTACGATTATGATACAAGCCACACTGAAGGAACCGCTTGCTGCGTCTATATCAGACCTGTCCAAGAATCTCACCTCTGAACTTTGACCTTTCGTGTGTCATTTCGTGACATATATATATATATATATACCCTCTAAAACCCCAGTGCTAAATCAACATGGAGGCTTGTTCAAATATGATTTGTTGCAGGGATTTGTCACCTCATATCTGATCAAGCCTTTTAGAGGCAAAGGAGTAGCAGTGGCTTCAAAATAATGTATCCTGCTGTCTATATTGCTGTATCCAACACTATAAGAGTTGCATATGGCATGCTGAAAGTGTTTAATCTACACCATTTTTGTCTCGCCCACCGGAGGTGAAGGCGAGACTAAGGGATCCAAATGTCGTCCGTCCGTCGTCCGTCCGTCGTCCGTCCGTCGTCCGTCCGTCGTCCGTCCGTCCGTCCGTCACAAACGTTATGAAAGATAACTTGGCAACCGTGACTCACTTTTCAACCAAACTTGGGTTGTAGATGCACTAAGGGGACCTGCATGTTATGGTCCAGTCAGAGGTCACATGGTAAGGTCAAAGGTCATTTCAGGTCAAACGTTAAAGTTTACGTGCAAGACTCTCTTATGACACAAAACTCTGCAACCGTGACTCACTTTTCAACCAAACTTGGGTTGCAGATGCCCTAAGCGGACCTGCATGTTATGCTCTAGTCAGAGGTCACATGGTAAGGTCAAAGGTCATTTTAGGTCAAACGTTAAAATTTACGTGCAAGACTCTCTTATGACACAAAACTCTGCAACTGTGTGACACTGTTCAATCAAACTTGGGTTGTAGATGCACTAAGGGGACCTGCATCTTATTGTCCAGTCAGAGGTCACATGATAAGGTCAAAGGTCATTTCAGGTCAAATGTTAAAGTTGACGTGCAAGACTCTCTTATCACACATAACTTTGCAACCGTGACTCACTTTTCAACCAAACTTGGGTTGTAGATGCACTGAGGGGACCTGCATGTTATGGTCCAGTCAGAGGTCACATGGTAAGGTCAAAGGTCATTTCAGGTCAAACGTTGAAGTTTACGTGCAAGACTCTCTTATGACTCAAAACTCTGCAACCGTGTGACACTTATCTATCAAACTTGGGTTGTCGATGCACTGAGGGGACCTGCATGTTATGGTCCAGTCATAGGTCACATGGTAAGGTCAAAGGTCATTTCAGGTCAAACATTAAAGTTTACGTGCAAGACTCTCTTATGACACAAAACTCTGCAACCATGTGACACTTATCTATCAAACTTGGGTTGTAGATGCACTAAGGGGACCTGCATGTTATGGTCCAGTCAGAGGTCACATGGTCAGGTCAAAGGTCATTACAGGTCAAACGTTGAACGGTTAAAGTTTACGTGCAAGACTCTCTTATGACACAAAACTTTGCAACCGTGTCACACTTTTCAGTCAAACTTGGGTTGCAGATCACTAAGGGGAAGTGCATGTTATCATTCTGTTGGACTTCACATGATAAGGTGAAAGGTCATTGGAGGTCATATGTTACAGATGTTTTCAAATTCTTGAATTTGCTTTTCCTCTGTCATTTCTTGTCCAGTGTTGAATCTGATTGCTCAACTGATAATCATAGGTGACGCTTCTGAACTTGTACACAGATATTGTGTAAACATTCGTAATGTAGAATTATGTAAAAATTACTCATGCAGATTTCTGCTAGTAAATACTACTTCTCTATTTTGCAGCTGATTTTGATGCTGTTCTATTCATATTATTCAAAACATGTCAAAATATTACTAGTACACCTCCAACATAATAAGCAAATGGTCATACATTATTCTTGTATGAAGTGTGAAGTCTTATTACTAAACAAAAACAAATGCTGTGAATAATATGATTTGTGATCCGCGTCCATGTCGTGGGTGCCGGGCAACATTTTGCACTTGAAAGAATAGTACAACTATACATAAATACTTGGTGCAAAGTGGCTGAGCGATCACAATGTTTTGTCTTCTCTTCAGTTTTATGCATGCTTTTTATTGTTAATGTTACATTCAGTATTCAATTTCCATAAAAGGTTTTACTCACTAATTCTTCTTCAACAAATTTTGGTCTTTTGTTTCTCTCCCACAAACTCAATTTACATGCATACCATATTACAATTATTATGTTCAGCATTCAAATCTGGTGTTCTCATCAATTTCAGGCATGCTTTTTACTAATTATTAACAAAATGCTGCCTTTAACCTCTATCTAATTAGTCAATTTACCCCTGACAGGTTATCCGCGTCTATCTTGCGGGTGCCAGGCAACATTTTGCACTTGAAAGAATATTAAAACTATACATAAATACTCAGTGCAAAGTGGCTGAGGGATCAGTTTTCTGTTCTCTTCAATTTTATGCATGCTTTTTTTTTTTTCCTGTGGCAGTATTCAATATACCATAAAAGATTTTACTCACTAACCCTTCTTCTTAACAAAACATAACTGTTCTCGTATTTCTTTTCTCTAAATTATAAGCTCATTATCACACTACATCATCTGCAGCCCTCAGCTACACTACAACCACAAACACTTTTCAACTCCACACATGTAAAATATCAATCATACAATGTTACTCATATCAGAGGGATGAGAGTAGAAGCAGGGAAAGTACATGCACGTGAAAATGCAGTACCATTTCATAAAAAACCCTTCTCATATTTTATCAAATGTTATTCCATCCCAGTTATTTCACAATGAGCTTTCGATACAGTTCTGTTGTGTGCCATCACAGATCGCGATATTTCTAGTTATTTTCACAAGTGGGCGAGACACAACATCGCAAACGCCTTGTTTAAAACTATCACTCCTCAAGCCTGGCGCACACTATATGATCTGACTGCGACCTGAGTTTAGAAGAAATCACACTTTGCATTATTTCATAAAATTCAAACAAATGACATTTTCTTAACTGAAGTTCATAATAATGATAGAAATACTACTATCATAGAGCTACAACCATGGTAGCTGCATTCTACAATCAAAATTTTGGTTTACTGGTATCATCTGGTGGGAATAAAGACCAAATTGGCTTCATATCGTGGTCAATCGCAAGACTGCTAGCCTATGACCACTATGATTTGAAATTGATTTCCTGTTTTCCTCCTTCATTAGCCCATAATTTTGATCTAATTATTTGTAAGATTATTCAAAAGTTTGATCATTAAGATTTTATATGTTTAATGTTTAAATTTTCACAGTGGTTGCTGTAATATATTTCCCCCCCCAAAAAAATTGGATAATGGACGGATCATACAGTGTGCGACAGGCTGTCGCTCTTGTAATTGTTGATTAAACACTTACTGCCATAGTGTAGCATTTACAAGAAACAGTGCATGTATCCAAAATGTCTCTTTGATACATTTGCATGTCTTGTCCCTTGTGCTTTTGTTTTGTTTTGGTTTGTTTTTTATGCCCCATTTAATTCTTCAAATATTTTTTTAGGGAACAAGAGAACATTTTTTAGCCTGGATTTCAGGCTTTTGAAGTAGCAATATATCATTATGAGAGCATAATTCTTGACTAAATTCACTTGATTCACATTCGTTTATTGACTAGATTTGGATTGCAGAAAATAAATTTGAAATGGGTATATTGAACAGATACATCAGTCATGGTTAAAATCATGAAATAGAATAAACAAGATACATTTATGGTTTTCCTTTCAGGGATACATTTTGTGATATATTTTTTTTCTGCAAATCTTATACTTAAAAGAAATATATGTTTGGCTAAATGTGTACTAACTTATAATCCTACATCTCTAGACATCATACGATCTGTAATTATCATTTATATGATTTTCATTATTTTTGTTCTTGTATCATATGTAGTATGAAAAGACATCTAAAATGTTAGTTTTGATTAAGGATTTTCTCGGAAAAATAATTGATATGATATGTTGAAGCATATGCATCTGTTATTTTCTTTTAGTGCTATAGTATAGTTAAATGTAGGAATTTCTTGAAGGTTTCTTCAAATTACAATTAAATGATTTTTGGTTTCCTTATATGTTTTTATCTTTCACATCTTTCCTAAGTTTTTTTTTTCATCTTGAATGATTTTGACACTGATTGTTTATGTAACCATGGCATATAAAATTGCTTCAAAAGAGACTTCTTGTTGGTATGTTTTATTTTTCAATTTATCATCAGTGCATGTGTATTATTTTGGACACACCACATTACATAATGTAATGCAGCAATGCTCTTTGAACAGTTGCTTTTTTCAGTCTTCAAGTTGAAAATTTATTCTTCAGTGAGAGCATGCACGAGAGATCGAGACTGAGAGAGAGGGGGTGTGTGTGTGTGTGTTGGGGGGGGGGGTTATCAAGTGAGTGAGAAAGTGATTGGGGGATTAAATACTATATATCTGTCAATACGGCATTCTATAAAGATATATTTCGATAAAAAGAAATAAACCATTTACACTTCACTAACAAGAGGAGTGGAGGGGATAAATTACACAAAATATAAGAAGTCGATTTAGTCTTCCAATAGATCTTCAGAATGAAAGAATATTTTAGGGAGTATGATGTGAAGAAATTTCATGACAGGAAAATACTCAGGAACTAAAGGATATAGATAGAGGTAGGGGTTACTCATCCCGTAAACCCTCATAAACCCTCTGTCAGTGTGTCGTCGTCTCCGCCCCCGCCCCCCCCCCCCCCCCCCCCCCAAATCCACTTCGACGATACCGAATTTTCTTCCTATCGATCGCGATATCAGGAAAATTCTGTCACATGATTTACAATGGCGACTTACATGGGTGTCGAGGAAAGCCGAAGAAGGGTAAACTAAACAGCTTTTTACCGAATTATGATAGCTCCTACTTATTGATTATGCAATATTTGTCAAATTTTAGGTGTGTTTTATTCACCATTAAAATGCTGATATAGGTTATCTTTGTAAAGAGGTAAAAATCGAATTTCAAAGTTCACTTACGTGGAACTTTCAAGGGCGAGGGTAAGGCTAGCCGAAGTCTTTCGCAAGCACGAGATGTGTTTCTCTGCACGTCGCGTCGCATCGGTGAACGTATTGCTGTCTGCTAGGCCTTTTCTGTACTCCAGCCCAGGCCGGGCCGAGCCCGAGATGGTCGACAAGTAGGCTAAGGCAAAGCTAACTCCATTCTTGGAGATTGGGGAGGCGCAGGCTCAGTCAATCTGCCCAGTCACCATGGTCACCTAGTGAAAGAATGACATGCTATAATATGGTATAATATGGACCATTCATTCACAAAACTGTGTCCATGATGACAATGACATGACATGTCCAACTATCCCGTGGGGGATATGTCTCATCAGTGAACTTGAACTTGAAGCCTGTGCTGTAGTGTAGGTCTACATCATCCGCGTAAACAAAAATGTAGAAAAAGGGTCATTTTTCAGCACCGTGCAGGGAACCCGGAGATCCAATTAAGGGTATCAAAAATCGGTAAAATCAGGAAAAAGGAGATCAAATAACCTAGACGGAAGTGTTCTGTCTCTAACAGTCGTCGTTAGCCTCTTATAATGGTAGGGTGGGCACTCCTCCTTTTTAGAGACAGAAGCACCCCGAAGCGTTGTGCGTGCAATCTCATTGTGCTGGGCAGCACAACGAGAAAACTACCTCAAATCATCGATTTTTCCCCTTAATTCATAAATATAAAAATATCATTATACACTAAAGAGTATATAGCTTACCGATTTTATGATTTATTCCTTTTAACTCTCCATTTTCAGGTAAATCTAGGGTCCTGACGTTAGGTCGTCTCGGTTGAAAATCTTGCAGCAGCCAACCTCTATTTCTGTTGGCCTCCGCCCTTTTCGCAGGGAGATCAGCGAATTCGCTACTCCTTGCATTTCAACCGGCCGTATTCAAACGATCGACCACGTATGTTTGGGCATATACGTACGAACGATGATGTTTTTGTCGTTATTTCGTATTGGTCAATCGTCTGAATCATCGATATACGAAGGTCTGAATACGGTTGAAATGCGTGAGTCGCAAATTTGCTGATCTCCCTGCGAAAAATGCAGAGGCCAACAGAGATAGAGGTTGGCTGCTGCAAGATTTTCAACCGAGACGACCTAATGTTAGGACCCTGGATTTACCTGAAAATGGAGAGTTAAAAGGAATAAATCATGAAATCGGTAAGCTATATACTCTTAAGTGTATAATGATATTTTGTATATTCATGAATAAAGGGGAAAAAATCGATGATTTGAGGTACCGGTAGTTTTCTCGTTGTGCTGCCCAGCACAATGAGATTGCACGCACAACGCTTCGGGGCGCCTCTGTCTCTAAAAAGGAGGAGTGCCGACCCTACCATTATAAGAGGCTAACGATGACTGTTAGAGACAGAACACTTCGGTCTACAACTATCAAAATCAGGAAAATCAGGGAACTTGTTACTTAATTAAGAGGTAATGATGCAATCCTTGCATAAAATCTCTGTTAAGGGTATAAAAATCGGAGATGTAATACATTATTTCCGTCCTACTTAAATCCTGTTTAGGGTGGTTTTCAGAAAGTGATTTACGCAGATGATGTACAGGCCTCAATGAGACATATCCCCTCGGGCCAGCTATTGAAACCAGCTATTACGATATAGCCGAGTGCAGTCATTTGTTTGCATTTGTCTTGACATGCTTGACAAAGTCGAAGTGAATGGAGAAGAAAAAGGACACCAAATGCGCGTGATGGAGTGCGTCTGTGTGATTGGGTTATTACATGTCGATATGTTTATCAATCAGATAGACCCTATGAAGATTATTTACGTTTGGGACTGACCTTTAGTGTCGCCATTCGAAAGGTGTGAATAATCGTATCAAACTGCCATCCAGTCAGAGTCAGTTTGTAGGTGAAAACAGCTAGACAGCTGACCGTAAGAGCTGACCAAATCCTGCTTTCACCTCTTAAGTATATTTACCGGTAACATACATTTATGAAGATATCAATGTATGAAAAACAAGTAGAGCGGGGGGGGGGGAGGAGAATTCACAAAAGATTAAATGCATTGGCTAACTTTGTGAGCAGCCGATTTAAAAAATTCTCAAACTAAGATGAAACATGTGTATGAGTACTTGTATTTGTACTCAAAAACCCTGAAACCAACCATAATTTGGAATGAAAAACTGTTAGTAAGATGCGAACCGTGATTTTATCATTTTTGGTCTCAGAGATAATAAATAAAGTTAAAAAATACCGTTATCCGCCTCTCTCCACGTGATACGCCAATACACACAGTACAGTCCAGTGAGCCATGTGCACATGCGCACTCCTTATGTCTAGCTTGTGCAACCAGCCCAATATATTTTTCAAACATTGGTTCACATTTCTAATATTTGAAAATACTTCCTGTGGATATTATTCTTTGAAACTTTCAGACTGGTATTTTTACGCTATAACCCTTATGCTCAACCCATTTTCAAGTAGCAAAATGTTTTTTTTTAAAATCATGACAATGTTAACCAATGCCTTTAAGGCTAAAGTGGTTGAATCATTGGTAGGTTACACCACCATAATTTTCCCTATAACTTCTTGGATCTAGTAGTAGTCTACGTAAACTCCTCATGAATATCTTGCCTGATGCCGTGATCTTATATTTATCTCCTTTGGCAGGAATGGGAGCCAGGTCTTTGATGCACTGGTCTATTCATTTCTATGAGAGCGTGAATCCCATTGCTGGAATTTCATCTCTAGTCTTCTACTGGTCCTAGTAGTGGCAAAGATGGCACATCATCAGCATGTGATGGAACCCACTGCTCTCTTTCCTCATCTAGAGTCCAACGACCTTCACACTGTGAAGGAGTTCAAGGCCTTGATCCAGGATAACCTTACATCAGGTAAGAGATATATGCTTCTGAGCAATGTGTATCATGTTATCTAAGTTCATCTTTTCATGATAGACTATGAGAAGCCCATTTCAACAGACTGCCTTAGACACCCACCCAATTATGTTACATCATAAACCTGGAAGAGATTGCTTGCAGTTGATCCTAATAGTTGTTTTTTTTTCTTTGGGGAGGGGGTGAGATGGGCCCCTGGAAGAGGTAGGTTGCAGTTGATCCTAGTTTTGTTTTTTGTTTTTTTTTTCCCAGGGGGTGGGTGGGGGGGGGGGGGGGAGAGATAGCCTGATGGAGCAAATATATCCAGACAAAATCATATTTGAAGCTCAGTGCTTTGTTTATTCATTAGATAAATCAAAAAATCTTACCCCAGAAATATAAGTCACTGTATATACTTTTGTATCTCATGAGATATTTGTCCAGAAACAAGACATAGGTTGACTAAAATCAGGGCCCTGTTTGATAAAACTTGTTATTAGTAACAACTGTCACATTTCTACGACAAATTTCCTCTCAGCCAGTCAGATGCAAGGATTTCAGTAGCTTATAACAGCTATTGCAACTTGTTATTGATAACAAGTTTTATGAAACGGGGGCCCTGTTGAACAAGAGAAAGTGTTATTCTGTCTTCTTCCTCAGCTCGAGAACCATCTTTTTTGAATGCCTTGGTAGACTATTACATCCAGACCAACTCATCTCAAGCCCAAGACCTCCTGTCTGGACTCCGAGAACCTCTTGACAAGGTATTCTGTCTCAATTTCATAGACAGGACATAGGTAGTAGGACAATTACATAAAAATCGACATGGACAAACTTCTAGCCCTCTTTTTTCTTTCTTTTTTTAAATATAGAGAAATATTATTGATAATAATAGTTACTTTTAATATTTCCAAGCAGAAAATTGGATAGGTTTGTTTGAGCTAACCGTCTCCTATGCAATGATATGAATAAGGTCAGTATCTAGAACCAATGACTTTCTTCTCACCGCTACTTTAATTGTAACTAATCATTAGATTAGCAACACAGTGAAAATAATATAATCACTATTATTTGTGCAGATTGGCTATTTTTATGCCTCCGCCCACCGTAGGTGGGTGCCGGAGGCATTATGTTATCAAGTTGTCCGTCCATCTGTCCCGTTTTCGTTCTCGCGATAACTCAAGAACCGTTTGACAGATCGACTTCAAACTTGGCTCATGTATGCATATGGGAGGGATAATGATCTCACTAGATTTTGGGGTCTCAGGGTCAAAGGTCAAAGGTCATAGAGGTCATTATGTACATAGAAATGGTTCGTTCTCGCAATAACTCAATAACTGTTTGACGTTTCAACTTCAAACTTGACTCATGTATGCATATGGGAGGGACAATGATCTGATTAGATTTTGGGGTCTCAAGGTGAAAGGTCAAAGGTCATAGAGGTCATTATGTACATAGAAATGGTTCGTTCTTGCAATAACTCAATAACCGTTTGACGGATCAACTTCAAACTTGGCTCATGTATGCATATGGGAGGGACAATGATCTAATGAGATTTGGGGGTCACAAGGTCAAAGGTCAAGGTCAAAGATGTCATATTCATGAAACTTGCTTGTTCTTGTGATAAATCAACAACTCTGACAGTTCAACTTCAAACTTGGCTCATGTATGCACATGGAAAGGGCAATGGTCTTATTAGATTTGGGGGTCACAAGGTCAAAGGTCACGGTCAAAGATGTCATTGTATAAATGAAAATAAATCAAAATGAATATCCCATATATTTCTGATCTGGCAATGGCCGAGGCATAAATTTCGACCGCTCGTGGTCGAGGATTCATCTAGTTTCAATTTTGATTCTTTGTGGTTCATGTAATATACTTTTTTATTTCTTTGACTTATGTAAGAGTGGAAAATAGAGTTAATGTTGCCAATTTAAGGAGGGAAAACTGATTGAGTTGGGTCTTAAATAAAACTATGTACTGCTACAGGTGAATATTGACTGGTAAGAGCCAGGAGGACACCAGCTCGATCCTTGTATACATGCTTAATGCCGTTCTGGCTCTCACAATATGCAGTTCCTCTGTTAATGTAATAATGATAATAACAGTAGTTTAATAATAATTTGCATAAAATATAGTGCATTAAATTAAACACTTCAATGCGCATGGGCACTGTTTCATGAAAGATGTCAGCACTGACAAGTTTTCAGTCACTGACAAGTTCAGTAAAATCCTTGGTTTTGATTGGCTGAGAAGCACTGATCACTGACTGTAACTATGTAACTGTCAGTGACTTACAACTTGTCAGTGCTGACAACTTTCATGAAACGGTGCCGTGATATGTATAAAGATAAATTAAAAGATATGTCCTTACTGCATTATAATACCTTTTATTACCTCACTTTACATTACTACGATAATTATGGAATTACAATACTGAGAAATTTGATTGGCTATTACAATTATGTTTTATTCTGACATACTTTACCACTTTACAAAAACTACAATTACAATACATTACAATCAGTAAAGCTACAATACTAAGGTACACTTATGTTAAGTAAGATAATCTGATTCTATTTGTGATCTTATGTATAATTTGTTTCCCTTTTTGATAGCCTTTGATGGACAGGCTGAACGAATGCTTGAAGCACAGACAGAGCCGTCTTCCAGCCCTTACCCTTGTCAGTCACATCGTGAGACACCAGCCCTCCTGGCTGCACAAGATTGTCCAGTCTCCACTCTTTACTTCCATCATTCATTGTCTCAAGGTAACCCTCCATATCGTATGTTTGGAGGAAGAAGGGCATTAAGTCATATTGTTTTAAAACAAGACTTAACGCCCTTCTGGCTCCGAACAGACAATATATGAAATGCTGACTGATGGGAATATTTCCCCTGTGTTAAGTAATTGGTGATCATCTGTGTGTACATGTACGGGAAGTTGAGAAATTTACCCTGGCCTAGGGTAAATTTTCCCTGACATAATTAAATGCTTATTGATGAATAATTTCAACTATTACAAGACTATTGAAAGAAAGAAAACAATAATTTCATGAAGATCTTCATTGACATTGTTTGGTTTTATTTGTATACTAGTTTGAGATTTCTGTTTTCAATCATAAAGAAGTTGAAATCTCAGAAACCTAGGACTGATTTTCATAATATGTCATAAAATACATTGAATGCTCTATGTGTCTCCAGTCTCTACCCCCGGGAAACATGCCAGCCTGTCTCCCTCTTTTTGGTGCGCACATACTAATCCAGTCACGCTTCTCTTCCCACCCTACTGGGTATTCAATTTACAAATGCAGATAAAATGCCTTGCTCAGTGACCCTATAAAATGTGTTTTTTGCTGTCATCTGTTGTAGGCTGATACTGATATCCCAGTGCTGATGTGTGGTATCCTGACAATCACTACACTCCTTCCCATGATTCCTAGCAAGGTTGGACCGTTCCTCAATGACATCTGTGAAATATTTGCACGTCTTGCCTCCTGGAGTGTTCACAAACCAGGTAAACTGCTGTTGCATGTAGTTCTTTCACATTATTTTGTTAAGCCCGCTGCACACTATATGATCCGTCTGCGATCCGATATTGGAATAAACAAGTAAAATCTTGATGATCAAAGTTCTGAATAGTTGTATAAATACTAAAATCCCAATTCTGGGCTATTGCGAGCCTCCCTGTAAGATGATTAACAGCGAATTTGATTCTGAATTGTAGTGACGTTATAGCAATCTTGCAATCGCCTGCGATTTGAAGCCGATTTAGCCTTAACTCCTACCAGAAGGCTTGCAGTTAACCAGAATTTTGATTTTAGTATTCCTATCATTATTCCGAACTTCAATTAAGATAATTTTACTTGTTTAAACTGTCATATTTAATGCAAAATGCCATTTGTTTGAACATTGGGTCACAGTTGGATCGTACAGTGTGCTTTTTATACTTTGATTACAGCGAACAATATGTCATTTTAGATTTCTTGATGGTGTCGGACATCCTACTTTTCACTCTTACTGTCCCAAGAAGTTTTGCTTGTTGCAAGATTTAACCCATAACAGTACCGAGTTTTCTGGATCATTAAATTAATCAGATTTCCATCCTCAAATTGGTAACACTTATTCTTATTTTCCAGTCTTATATAGTTTGAAAAATGAAATGCGTATAACATGAACTGATGTGAATGAAAATTGCAAAATTTGGCAGAAAAAATCTTCACATGGATATAGTAGTTAAATATTTGACTGAGCATTGCTAGTGTTGTCGTTGTTGAATTGGGTTTTTACAGACATGTATCAATCAGATATGATTATTTACGTCTGGGACTGACCTTTTAGGTCACCATCTGAAAGACTTAATTCTGACTGGAACCTGGGTTCGCTGAATCAGTTTATAACTTCCTCTGTTAGCTGGATTACAGGGGCACGCCACAATGCCTAGCTATGCCACAACGCCAATTTAGATTTTGCTGATTAGCCTTAATCAAATTGCTTGTATTTGTTAACGGTACAGAATAATTGACTGGAAATGGGCTCAAAATTCCCTGTGATTTTAGCTCTTTCTGCTCATTTGTAATGTATTTTTCTGCCCCTTCTGGATCAGTAGATAATGTGAAAGTGGTAATAAAAGGAGACTCTGTACTCCTATTGGTTAAACCAAATGTAAATGGTGCTAACACTTTCACCTCTGTAAGACATACATTGTATAAGAAAAATGTGTTCATAAGAAGTAGAATATTTGATGTCATTTCTCATGATGCACGTTGTTATTTCCATGATTTTTTTTGTTTTGTTTTTTTCTTAGAAACTAAATGTATTGTAAAATATAACTGAATTTACTTTGAGTTCTTTGCACTATGTTTCTCATTTGTTTTACTTTGAACATTTTCAATGTGAGAGTTACCAAAGGGTTATGCTAATCCATTAATCTGTCTTGTGTACTTGCAGGTGAGGTCCATGATGTACACCAGCTCCACCTTCAAGCAGCAGTGTATGCCCTTTTCCACAGACTCTATGGCATGTATCCATGGAATTTCCTGGAGTTTCTCCAGAACCACTTTGCTGACAAGGAGAAGGAGTTTGAAGTTGCTATTTTGGTGAGTGGGAAAGTATCCCATTATGATATTGGAAGTTTTAGCATTGAGCTATGATTTATTTAATTTCTTGGGATGAAAAACTACTTTTATAAATTGGCTTGATAAGAGCAAGGTACAACAAGCCTTGAAAGACCGTTGACCTGTATTCTGCATTGTGTATGTGATACTGGGTTGTTGGTTCATCTTTAACATATGATAAATTAACTCTTTGAGACCTAGAATGCATTTATGTAACCAAGATTCTCTTTGGTTTAATTTCACAGCCTATGTTGGAGAGAGTAAGGATGCACCCACAACTGATAGTGGGCCAGAAATCCAAGGAAACAGACTTATCAAGGTCAGTGGATGCTACACTTATTCAATAATATGTCTGGAAGACATAACTGTAAATTTTATCAGAGCTGATTGTGTTCTTTAATTGATTGTTGATTAAAGGTGAGCGAAAGTGTTTGGCAGTAAAGCACGCACTGGAATATATTCAGTGGTCTTAATAAACAACACTGGAGTCAACTGCTGCAACACTTCAACCTTAAAAGGGCAAGTAAAAAAGTACGGAAAAGAAAATGCCGCTATGTTTATTGTTAAAAGACATAGAAATCATCTAGGGACCCAAGTCATTTAGAGCAAAATATTTTGGGGTGATTGAACCTCTTCGAACACATTTCATTTTCTACATAGATGGAGAAAGATGGAGGTTCATGACATCTTGATGGAATGTGCGCGGGTGAGTCTGGATACCACTGAATCAACCCGAGATGACCGGTCAGCCTGCTGTCTGTCAGTGTCCGAATCTGGATCGAGTGTAGGCATACAACATGGCAACAAGAAGCAATGTATCGTCTTCATGCAAGACTTCTTCCCCTGCAAGTATGAAAGCTAGGAGTTACTTGATTCAGCTGTGACTTTTGAAGAATGAGATTACAGATAGTGCTTTGAGGCATGAGTAGTGGGAATGATAATGGGTAGAATAATACTTAATCGTATTCCACTGAACTTCTTTAATAAATAGAAGCTCAATAATTGCATTAACATATTCTACTCTTTACTACCTTGTTCTGTTAGAACAAAGTTAGAATTAAATGTAGCTCTTTCACTTTGAAGAATAAAAAAAATTGAAGCTATTTTTTTGCTAAAATCCAAAGGATTCAAGGGAATTTTTTTTAAGATGGCATTCGCCACTCATGGTTAGCAGGGAGTTTGATCAAGTTTACTGTAATCCTATGTTCTAATTTTGTCTCTTGTATTAGTGTTGATCTAGTAGATATCACTTGCATGAACTTTGGTTTCTTAAAATAGATTTTATATAAGTAATTAGATATATTTGGAATGATGTTTTGAAGAGATTTAGATCTACCACCTTTCTTGTCAACCCTTTCTTTTACGTTCCGTTTCAGCGATACCACCTTCCAGTGATGGTCAAGTTCTTCCAACTAGTAAGCAAACTACTCCTTCAAACCTTAGCAGGAAACCTGACCCAACATCCAATCTGATTTCATCACAAGCCATTCTCTCTGCCACGTGGAGTCCAGCTGTAGACTGTGGCCTCACAACCCCACCCACTTCCCATCCCCCTTCACCTGGTGGTAGCATGATGGACCTAAGCCTTACCTCCTCCCTGCAGATGGGGTATGGGGACCCCTCCAGCTCTCTCACCACTCCCCGAGACTCACCCCACTCAACTCTCGGAGAGGAGCAGTTCCATCGCATCCTTAACATCAGCGAAGGGAGCACACCTAACAAGTCCGGCAGGAAATCCAGAGGTAAAGGCCCTGGTGCATTGCCAAGACATCCCACAAATATCCTCCAGCGAACAACTTCCGCTCCATCAACTCCAGCATATGATGCCAACTCACAGTGGCTTCCAGCATCCCCCATCCGCAAATACAGTGCAGATCGAACAATCTTTAATTTCAGCAATAGGTCTTCAGCACAGCACCAAAAGCCTTTGGAAAGTGCCAGCAAGGGTTCAACTTCAGGTTCAGCACCGAGGTCAAGGCAGTCTTCTGGGAAAGGGTCAGGGATTGAGGAATCGGTCTTGGAGGATTCCATCGAGGAAGAAAAGGATGGTCAAATCAAGTGTCCCAAACCAAGACAGGAAGACACTCCTGATGATCAAGAGTCCTCAGTGTCCCTCAAAGATCTTCCAAGTTTGATTAGACATCTCTCAGACGGACACCTTCGATCAGGTAAGGACTTCCCATTTATCACTATGTTCCAAAAATTTGCAGTGATTTGAAGTACATACATTTTGAAATGTAAACATTTAGGTAATACACTGTTACAAGCAGGTATTTTTGCATGCTCATAGTTATCAGATGTATATAGACACAATAATTTAGACATATTATGATGTTAATGATGTTCCAAAAATTTGCAGTGATTTGAAGTACATACATTTTGAAATGTAAACATTTAGGTAATACACTGTTACAAGCAGGTATTTTTGAGTACTCATAGTTATCAGATGTATATAGACACAATAATTTAGACATATTATGATGTTAATATTATGATGTTTTTTAATTACATTGAGCTCTTTCTTTTGCTTCCTTATTCTTCAGATGATGCAGTCAATGCAGAGGTGTCATCAATTGTGAACAGTCCTCAGCGAAATGTAGGTGAATTCATGTCCAAGATCATTGAAGGGCTGCACCATCACAAGGAAGGTATTGGTGACTCTGGCCACCTTGTCTTGAACAGCACGCCAAAGTACGAGGTAGAGAAACAGAGTGGACCGGTGGCTCGTGGCACTGCTGAAGGTGCTGATGATATCACCCTGTCCATGGAAGGACCTTGCGTAGAGACACAGGAAAAAGAGTCAAGGAATGATGTTAGACTGGATAAATCAGGAGCAGTCTGTGTGGAAAGCACACCAAATTCGGGAGAAGCTGGTGGATCCTTCCATGGATTGAACCTTGCTGAGGCAAGTCCATGCCAGAAAGAAGTCGAGAAGGTCAGCCAAAATCTCTTTGGGGATTCAACAACTAACGGAACAGTGCAGCAAGAATTGGAGGATATTGTGAGGACAGAGAGTGTTACTCAAGAGGGGAAGATGAAGGAAAACAGTGAGGTATTGGATAAAATTACGGATAGTGCCCTCCCAAGGCAACAAAGCGTTAATCAGGGTTTCACACCAATACGAGACTACTCCATAGATAGCATGGATTCACCATATACTGCTGATATGGGCGCCTCATCCCAGCAAGCATACCTCTCGATCAGTCACATGCTCCGACAGGCCTTACCATATTACATGTACCCTCCAACCATGGGGACACCAGTGCCCCCTTCTCAGGAAAGGGGGGATGAAGGCTCCATTGCATCATCAGACCTGAATCGAAGTGGCCCTCTCCATGCTGCACTGTCACCTGCTGAGATGCTGGACAGACATATCAGTATGAGTGATGAGGTTCATGATAAAGAACTCAGCAGGTAATCTTGTGAAAAATTTCTTCAAGTATTGTATAAACTTAAAGCAAATCTTTGAGTAGTGGTAATGGTGCAGAACTTGATGAGAAACTTTCAAAATATCACCTTGTATTGATGAACTTGCTGATCTTGTCACTAATACAAATATTCAGCTTTAGAGGCTTGTTTGGATCAGAAAAATGGAAGCAAATTGGCAGGAACGATGAATAACAGCCTCACAGGATTTTGCAAATATGGGCCTGTCCTCACAGAAAATATACGTTGAGGCTTAGCAATGTGAACCTGAAATACTTGAAGAGCCATCATAGAGTCTCTAAGTTACGAGTGGGATGTATAATCACTGCATATGAAAACCTAGTCAAGGTTTGATTAAGTAGCCTTCCAGAACACACCGAATGTAGGCTAAATGGCCCAAATTCACAAAAAGAGGTTTATGTTTTTATTTACACTATGGTTTAAACCTCCATAAATGAATTCTGTGTATGTTCTCTTGTAAATAGTGCATGTATAATACTCATTGCTATTGGTTAGATTTGCTTCATGTGACGTGAAGTTAGTATTATGTTGTGCACATGATCCCGAATAGTGCATGATAGACCATTTTGCTTACTCACAATTATTTTAGTCCATGGCAGAGGTTTAACCCTGGTTTGACCAAAGTATTAAATAAACCTCTGTCGTCAATTCGGGCCAATGTCTTTCTTTTGGCTGAAATGTTTAATGCACCTCTCAAACCATATTTGTAACATATGTTTTGGAATTCCCTTTTGCTACCACAGGCTACCACTCACGAGCCAGAAGTCGGTCAACTGGACCCACTACGGTGGATCCCCTCCTGCTGATGAAATCAACCTTCTCAAGAGACAGCTCCAGCTCCTTCACAACCAGCTGCTGTATGAGAGGCATAAGAGAGAGGTCCATGCCGGCAGGAATAGAAGGCTCCTTGGCAAGACACACAAGGTAGTGCACACCCAGGCCCCTAAAGCTCCGCCATTTTGTCCAAAATTCATTAGAAGGCAGACCTAAGCTACACTATTAATATTCATGATCAAAAATGAATAATTCATTTTGTAAGATGCTTCCAACGAGTAGTGTGCTTTGGTACACGTTTTGAAACATTATGCCCAGATCAGCTAACCACATGCGCAATAAATGTGCAACAAATACGCAACAAACGCACATTAAATCAAAGTGTCACAATAAAACTGATACGCGCAATAGATATGAATAATGCAACAGTGTTATCGATATCATGGCGATAATGGGTGCTTATCGGCCCTATCAAATGATCTGAAAGAGGCGGGGCCTAATGCCTCTTTAGACTGAGGTAGATACCTAGTAGGAATAGTTTGTTGAAAACCAGGCTTCATAGTATTGAGCATTTTGTATCCTCAGGGAAGAGGCTCTCAAAAATCCAGCTTTTGTTGAAAGTGTAGCTGAGTTTGTGTCGATCATACTTTTTTGTGCGTGTATTTTATCAGACTAAACAATGCTATAAATTGCTGTGAAACATGGGTGAAATTGCAATTTTACATGAAACTTTCAAATACACAATTTTCATATTTAAATTACTTATGGTGTAATGTAAGCTTTGGACTTGCCTCAGAATTTGACATTTTTATGCCTCTGCCCCGAATGTGTTTATTTTTTTTCAAAGTTGGGAATAAGGAGCTGTAGCTTGGTTTTCTCTTTGCCTTGAGATCAAGAATTTCAATACCATTCTCTTTCTTTTGTAACAGGCGAAAGCGTATGAGGAGCTGAACAGTGCCATGAAGGATCAGCTTCGGCTTCAGGAGAACGAGATTGCTCGGTTAAATGCAGAGGTCAACCAGGTCAGGCAAGAAAATAGACAGCTCATGAAGGAATGTCATCACAAAGATAAAACCTTCCAGCAGTCAGTTCAGTGAGTATATTCAGTATATATTAGATGTATTCAAACATGTAGGCAAAAGGTTTTGATTAAAAGGAAGCAGGAATGCATGAGGCAATTCTGTCTGATTCTTTGTTTCCGTGTTTTGATAATGTGATGATTATGATATTCCTTTATGTGTATATAATCATTATGATGCATCTTTTCATGTAATTTTGTTAAAAATATTTACAAGGTTACAAGCATTCCCAGCAATTCAGTTGTTTGACTGTTACTTTGAATGTGTTCAAGATGTGTGTGTTTTTAAAATTTAAATCAACCATTCTGTTCAATTCAAATATTCAAGTCAACTTTCTTATGAATTTGTCTCAAAAAGAAAATTGGAATCTGAGAAGGTACATCTGATGGAATGCAAAGAAGAACTGAACAAACTGTTAATTACCCACAGACTGGAGGTGGATAAGGTTAAAAAGGTTAGTATCCTGAGAAGTCTGAGATGTACAACATTTAGAGGGCGCTTTTCAGAATTACAGACAGGGTGATTCCTCGCCACCATTTTGTAGTCTAGACGTCGTAGAAATGATGAAATATCATAGTCAAGACTCGGTGACTAAAGATTGATCCCACAGTGCATTGTGAGACGTGCAGGAACGGGAGACGTGCAGGAACGGACTTTAGAAACATGCCAAACGAATCAAACAAAGCTTTGATCTACATCTGCAATCATCTGGCTTTCTGAAACATGGCAAATGCGTTCACATACCTCTAGACGAGGTACCGTAAACCCTAATGGGTAGTATGTCCTGTCCGTCTGTGCTTGTTATTCTGAACAGCGTCCTCTAAATGTCTCTTGCCGCACAGACTTGAACGTTGGAATGTTTATTAGTTAAACCTGGGTGCCGTTGCAAAAAAACCTTACTATTATAGTAACTTTGCCATCAATGGTAACTACCATGGTAATGTTGCTCAACAGCCAATCGAAATCCTGTATTCCATGAAAGTTACCATTGATGGCAAAGTTACTATAATAGCAAGTTTTATGCAATGGCACCCTGGTGCTTGCCAATAAAGTATAGTATGCTCGCATGCTTCACTCATGATTTCAGCTTGATGTGCTTGTCAAGTTAGTTTAGTATGCCATGCTTATCAGTGAGTAGAAATATGCTAAGCTTATCAATACAGTCTATATATGAAATGTCGTCTGTTTCACTTTATACTGGTGATCAAGACTCAAATAGTTCTTTTTTAATAAACTTAAATAATTGCTTGCATATGACTGTACAATTATTTACAGATGTTAAAATTGTAGAATGTAGCTATAGAAACTGGAAATAAAGCTTGAATCATGATTTTTAGTGAAGCAGATTTATAAATTATTCAGAAATTAATCAGTTTTAAGGTTTGCTCCAAAGAAGTGCCTATCAAAATTGCAAAAATTGATCCCCAAAGAATGCCAGCTGTGCTTGATTTCAACTACAAAATAAATGAATTTGGAAAATGGATAAGACAAAATAAAAATCCCTCTTTCTTTCTGTTACAGGATCTTAAGATTTCAAATTCATCCCTTTTTGACATGGAACAAGAGTTAGCCAGTACTAAAGCTGATATAGCAACTAATAGACATCTGAAAGAAGAGGTAAGTGTTACAGAAACAGCCCAGGCTCCTTTGTTATGAATTTGCTTAAGGCCGGTTTTTATGGATGCGCAAAGGATGCAATGTCGAAAAGATTGCAGAGTCTAGCATTTGTATCTTGGCTTCCAAAATATTGCCAGATATACACAGGGGTATGGAAGCTTCGTCATTTGTCGGGGAATGTTGAAAACGTTCGCAAGAAATTTCAAACTTTATTGAAACTCTTGCCCAACAAAGAACAAACAACTGACGATGCTATCGAGTCCCTGCGCATGTTTTTGCAAACTGTTAGAGCCTAACTGTGAATATTTGAATTTACCATTTTCTTGAAATTCATGTACTTGTGAAAACCAACCAACCTCTACCTTTATTCCAAATTGAAGAGTGCAATATTCCAACTTTCTGTTTGAAATATGCAAGTTACCTTCCTAATT
Organism: Echinometra lucunter; assembly: GCA_029962745.1. Lineage (NCBI taxonomy): Eukaryota > Metazoa > Echinodermata > Echinoidea > Camarodonta > Echinometridae > Echinometra > Echinometra lucunter. Next base: position 10,591,788 of record CM057165.1, on the reverse strand, counting down.
TTTTTCTCATCCAGAATGTAATGCTTCTTTTGACACTGGACAAATCATGACAGTTAGCATTTATAATTTTGGTGTTTTGGTTGGGCACAAGCATTTACAAATACATTATAATTTTGTAAATATGACTCAGAGACCAAAGAAATTACCTTGTAACAGGGATAAAGAATCGATGTACAAAGAAGAGGGGCTGGCAAAATAGTTTCTTACTGTAACAAATATTTTTCTTAAAAACATTGTTTTCCCCTATGTATTTACAAATATCTGTTTCAGGTTAAGAGTCTTAATAAGGAGATCTTGCTCCTGGGGGGAACAAATACCAAGTACATTGTTTTCCATCTTTATTTACCAATATCTGTTTCAGATTAAGCGTCTAAATAAGGAGATCTTGCTCCTGGGGGAAACAAACACCAAGTACAAGGAGAAACTGGAGGAGAGTAAGCTCAGTAAGGCATTGGTAGAGGAAGAAGACAAGAGAAGAGAAAGTCTGAAGAAAGAATTAGCTGGTGAGTGTTATAAACATAGAATACATCTGCACTTATGTACACTTTCAGATCCAGGGAGGATGAGTGTATGGTCATTTAGACAACCTTAAGATGTTAAATGATAGTAGTTAAGTCTACCTTTTTTTCATGCAACGAATTTTAATCATTTTGCACAAAATCTGCAATACGTTTGAAAGATCCACGGACAATATATTCTATGCACAAATCAGCAATGTTTATTTCCACTAGAAAGTGCTGGATAGCCCTTTGGAATGTTGTCAATGAATTAGTTCTGAGGTCCCGAGTAGGTTCCTACTTTGTTTTAACATTTTCCTGTTACTTTTTTTAAAAGAAGTCTTTGCTACTTTACATTCTGCTAATTTTTCCCATAGATTGCCATGATGCTGTGAAGCAAAAGAGCATACAGCTAGAAGCAGCCAAAGCAAGGATCATCGAGATCGATGCCCTCCTTACTCAAAGGGTATGTAGTGAACTTATCAAAACTTTTAATGAAGAGCTCTTGTTGTAATGGGACTGCATTGAAAGAGAAATGACTTGATTGTCATGCAGCACATATGATCTTATAAATTATTGTTTTAAAGAGAAGCTGACTTCTAGGGAAGGGGGAAAATAATTTGTGAGCTTTCTCACTCTTTTCTTGTCAGTTAGGAAGGATATCGTAATTAAAATTCAAATGCCCTTATGTTGGAAATATGACAAGAAATAGCTGAAGTGTTCAGGCTGAACATTGAGGCCTGATTTGTGTGTGTGGTCCCATATACTCATATCTATGTGCAGTGCAAGTGCCCTAGTTGGAAAATGGGTGAATTTCTTATCAATTTAGTAATCTCCAAATCCCCCACTAGAGGCCCGTGTTTATGTTCAGCTAGTTGACTTTCCCAAATGCTCTGATACAGCTTCTTTCAACTGTAATCGTATGACCAGATCTCCAGTTAATCTTTAACCCACATTTGCCATCATGAATATGTACATACACATGTATGGGATAGCATGCTCTATTTTACTATCATTGAACCATTATTTTATCCTCATATGTATATCCATTTCTCAAATGTAAATTTTAATCATTTAGATATATATTTGATATATTTAAAGGCTTAATAAACTCTGTCAGTTTTATTTGCCTCTATGAGAAGTCTATTTTTATGCATCCACCTACCAAAGGTGATGCTGGATGCATTGTGTTTCTAGGTTGTCCATCGACCTGTCCCACTTGTTTGGTAATGCAAAATCTCAAGAAACATTTGAGGTATGAACTTCAAACTGGGTGCCAACAGGCATCACCATAGTGCGACATATTGATTAGATTTGAGGTTTAGTAGGTCAGAGGTCAAATGTCATAAAGGTAACTTTTTGAAGTTTTAGGATTTAGCCTTGTTAACACAGTATCTTGAGAAGTATTTGAGATATGAACATTAGGATTTTATGCAAATATTCATCACCATATTGTGACAAATTGATTAGATTTCTAGTTTAGTAGGTCAGAGGTCAAAGGTCATGGAGGTTCAATATATATGGAATCAAAGATTTTTTTTAGTATTATTGTCACCATAATATTATTTCATCTATTTTGTATGCACAACCATGAGGAGGCAAATTGGTTCCTAGATCAAAGTTCAAATGTTAAAGAGGTCAGTTAACATATATTCATAGGGTTTTTATGCCTCCGCCCACCGAAGGTGGTTGCCGGAGGCATTATGTTTTCGGGTTGTCTGTCTGTCCGTCCGTCCGTCCGTCCCATTTTCGTTCTCGCGATAACTTAAGAACTATTTGATGGATCAACTTCAAACTTGGCTCATGTATGCAAATGGGAGGGATGATGATCTGATTCGATTTTGGGGTCACAAGGTCAAAGGTCAAATGTCAGAGAGATCATAATATACACAAAAATGGCTTGTTCTCGCAATAACTTAAAAATCATTGGACGGATCGGCTTCAAACTTGGCTCATGTATGCACATGGAAGGGACAATGATCTAATTAGATTTTGGGGTCGCAAGGTCAAAGGTCTTAGAGGTTATTATATACATGAAAATGGCTCGTTCTCACAATAACTGAAGAACCATTTGACTGATCAGCTTCAAACTTGGCTCATGTATGCATATGGGATGGACAATGATCTGAGATGATTTGGGGGTCGCAGTAACTTAAGAACCATTTTTGACAGATCAACTTCACATGTTGCTGACATAATGTCATTTTAATAGAACCATTCATCTATTCATCTATTTTGGTTTTTTTAATTTTTGGTTATCACCACAATTTAAGAAGAGTTTGAACCATGAAGTGAACTGAATAAAGACATATAGGAGGTGCATTGGTATTAATCTTTTAATGATTACGTTTAGAAGTGTTCGAGTTTCCTTTGAAGTAACAATACCCTACTGATAATGATTCTTCTTTGTATGTAACCAAAATTTGCTTCCTGTCAGATTTATTTTTCCTATATCTGTTGCTTTCAGGAACGATCGATAGCAGAGCAAAAGAGATACCTAGAGAGTGTGAAAAGTCTTTCAAATGGAAAAGTGGAGGTAAGTCTCATTCTACCTTATTATTCTATGCATCCTGGCCTTCTAGTACAGACAGTACATACCCTTCTCCATATTCCTTTATTAATAATCAATATTATTCTTTTCCCATCTCCTATTTTTGTCCCACCTGAGTAGCAAGAGCGAGATGTAGGCACCCCTTTTCTGACGGAGACCGCAACATCAGCTGCGGCAACATTTTAGGCAATACACATGCTCTCTTTCAGAAGTATGCGTTCAGTTTCCATGAAAATTTGTACACAAGAGTTATCAGGTATCACAGATTATACGAAACAAATTTCAGGTCACAAAGTCAAGGTCAGAGGTCATTTGAGGTCCATTTACTTATGTTTCAAAATCTTAACCTAAAATTAAGTGTGTGAATTTTTACCCTCATTTCCAAAGTATTTGTTCAAATTCTATGAAACTGGTGGATAAGGGTTCTCAAGTATCACAGATCATGTAAAACAAATTTCAGGTCTCAAGTCAAGGTCAGTTAAATTATCTTTCAAAAAGCACAGCAACAGCTAATGTCAGTGTTGCTCGATCGTTGCTTTTGTTATTGTTATGAGATGAAAATACTTGATTCAAAAAAAATGGAAAGCAAGAGTGTCAGTATCAAAATATGCATACATGTCATGCTTTCTGCTATGCTATCTAGAGTTTCTTTATCTCATATTGTTTACCAGGCAATGGAAGCAAAGTACAACTCCTTGAAGAAGGTAAATCAGCGACTGGAGGGCCACATTCTCAAACTAACCAAACGCCACAGCGAACAGAGCAATTCCCTTCATCGTGAGCACGCCAGACAGCGTTCAAACCCCGACGGAGCACAACTGGAGGATTCTGCTTCCAGCTCTGGGATGTCTGGCAGCAGATCCAACAGTCCGCAGAAAGCATTTGATCGCAGTGGCAGCACAGGCTCAGAGAAAAGTAGGCCTGATCCAGCAGAAAGAAAGACTCCTTTAGGAGATGAGGGGGAAGCTACTGTACCCGCAAAATTAAGGACGTCATCCCCTACCCCAAGACATGTTGTACAGACAAGACAGGATGGGTCAAAGGCACCTTGTCCATGTGCAGGAGAGTCCTTAGCTCAAGCAGCAATTGCTGCAAAGCCCCGATCCAGGGATGGTCCTTCAGACAATGTGCAGAGTTCTGCCATAAGGTTCAGTGAAGCCTCTCCTTTTCAGCGAGTGCACTCGGGGTCCAGTGCCCCCTCAAACTTGCCTTCCAACGCAGCCAGAGGGAACTTACCAGCTGAAAGCCATGTAAAAGATGGCACATCAAGTGCAGCCTCATGTCCGGAATATGACAAATTATCACAGCATTCTTTGGGAGATTCAACAGGTAGTTCTCAAATACAGCTGTCAAAGGGCATTGCAGAAGACGGGGAAAGCCTTCAGGATCTTGAGCAGGAAGAAAGTAAAGCAAATCCGGAGAGAACTGCCATTGTAGATGATATCGGATGTGGAGTGGGTAGCCAGGGTATAGCATCGCACTTGGAATTAGATATAAGTGTGGAAGAACATGGATTATCTCACTGGTGACAAATTGAACATCAAGATATTAATTTGACTTAATTCTGCCAAAGGCAACTGTCTCTATTAGATTACACATAGCGCTGATGAATAAGTGTGATATTCAGTCTAGCATGTGCATGGTGTCTAATGTCTTTCCATATTTGCTGAAGGTTAAAGGAATGTTAGCTTTCAACACTTGAAATACAAAAGGGGGGGGGGGGTTGAAGTGCAGCAAGAACACCCTGTTTTGTAAAGATTTGCTGTTGATCCAAATAGATTGCAAGTTCTGAAATAAGGTTCAGTTGCAGTTACCAGTACACATTAGATATCTTCAGAGTTGCAATTGCAATATCCAGTTCATGATGAGATTGGTATTGAGTCACCAATCCATTAACATGGTCCACGGCTGTGTTCCCTAAAACTTGTTATGAATGACAAAACTGCCACTGTTCCTTGACAGAGTGTCTCATAGCCAATCAAATTCAATGATCTTAGTATTAGATATGTCAGTTATTGTATTGCTTGTTAATATTGACAGGTTTTTGAGAGGAAACCTTGACTGGAGGCATCTCAATGAGAGTGAGTTTTAAGTCTTGTTGATGTTTAAATACAACTAAGTCAATTGTATTGCCATGTGTGCTAAAACTGTATTTCTATATGGTATTTGTATTCTGTGGTGTGGAAATGTATGAATTTCATTTCCATACTGCTTTTGTCATTGGATATTAAAGGGAGGAAAGGGGGGGGGGATTTCTGTAGAGATGAATTCTTTATATTCTGTATCCATGTTTTTTCTTCAATTCTGGATTCACTTTGTTTAGAAAATAATGGGGATATGCCAGATGCTGCTTTATAATTTATGATTAAAATGAAGTGAAGTTTACAGTGTTATCCTTACTGATTTGGAAAATGATTCAAAATAATCAGATTGTTTTGCTCAAAGTATATTCATAGTAAACGATAGACAACATGCCATTCATCTTCTTACCACACTTACACTCGAGTTATTTGGATTTTGGAATAACAGATGTGTTCAACACCAAACCTTGTAATGCATGTAAAATGTTCACTGTTTGTAGACAACACCACAGCTTGTAAATTCATTAGTATTTCTTTTGCCATGCTTGCATATCTTGAAATTAGTGAAATGACGGTTGCTTACAAATAGTCAAGTAAAATGCAGTAAAGGTTGCACACACAGAAAATATGAATGTGAAATCCCGTGTGGTGATTTTGTGGGGGTTTTTTGTGGGGGGGGGGGGGGTAAGGAGGTGGGCAGGTGAACATGCCACCTGCTGTGGAAATTGCCTCCATGTCAAATTTATTACTGTATATTTTGGTCTATATTTGCGACTTGAAACGGTCCTGTGAATTTAAACGAAGTACATGTATGTGGGATTTATGTACATGTGTACATTTAATGCATTGATAGTCTTTGGAATTTCTAAATTCAAGGGATGCACAGTGTTGTAGCTTTCACATGCACACAAGTCATTGCATTTTTATGCCTCCACCCACCGTAGGTGGTTGCCGGAGGCATTATGTTTTCGGGTCCGTCCGTCCGTCCCGTTTTCGTTATCGCGATAACTCAGCCATTTCGACCAATCAACCTCAAACTTAGCACATGTATGCATATGGGAGGGACAATGATCTAATTAGATTTTGGGGTCTCAAGGTCAATGGTCAAAGGTCATAGAGGTCATTATGTACATAGAAATGGTCCATTCTCGCAATAACTCAACCATTTGATGGAGCAGCTTCATACTTGGCACATGTATGCATATGGGAGGGACAATAATATGATTAGATTTTGGGTATCAAGGTTAAAGGTCAAAGGTCATAGAGGTCATTATATACATGAAAATTGCTTGTTCTTGCGATAATTTAACTACTCTGTGATGTTTCATCTCCAAACTTGGCTCATGTATGCATATGGAAGTCTCATGATAGTCTCATTAGATTTGGGGGTCACAAGGTCAAAGATGTCATTTTATGCATGAAAAATAAAAAAATCAACCTAAATGTGCCATATATTTCCAAACTGGCAATTGCGGAGGCGTAAATTTCAACCGCGCGCCGATCGAGGATTCATCTAGTTTTTTAATGGAAATGTCTACTTGTTAAAAATATTTTCATAGTCTATGGTACAATTAATGAACGAACAAACATTTAAGTGTGGTGACTACTTTTGTGCAAACTACACATGTACATTCGGGTCAGTGGGATATCATTCAGATGGAAGAAAATATAATGTCAATGCCTTTGAAAGGAAAGTTTCTCTTCATTAGGCCAAGCAAAATTATTCCTATTTTTTGCCCAGTCTCTTTTTTAAACATGAATTATTTGTTAGGAAGTGAATAAGTATCAACTTGTTGCTAATTTGGCCATTCATCCAAACCTCAAAGTGTCTAGGAACACCACCCTTACTGGGTCAGCACTATAAACACAAGTTCAAAATAGCCCTCCACTGATATTTTTGTGTATTTAATATTTTATATTTCTACAGATTACTTTTACTTCATCGTTTGGAAATAAAGAGTTAAAGCAGTGAGAAACTAAGCAGGTAGGCAGTGGTGGATCCAGGGGAGGGGCTGAATCGATCACCCCTCTTTTGGTGGAAGTTGGGGTTTTTCAGGTTAAAATAGCTGAAAAAAAGCGAGGACCTTTTTTTTTTGCTTTTGTCATAAAAATTTTCAGGTGCTTACACAGACTTCGGCCCCCTTTTGAAAAATCCTTGATCCACTGCTGAGTAAAGGCAAGAAACTTGGATTTTGTTCAACTTGTTCTTAGATCTGATTATGTGTATGTTACAAGAGTACAGTGGAAACTCGGTATAAAGAGATCTGATATAACAATATTCCTGATATAACAAGGTAGTATTCTGCTCCCAGCTATTCTGTTGTTTTTTAAACCTGATATATTCCTGCTATAACAAGGTAATTTTGATGGTCCAAAGGACCTCGTTATACTGAGTTTCCACTGTACCAGTACATGTATATCATGTCATGTCAAGCAGGCTTCAAAGATTCTTGTTACTGTCAGCAAGTATGCATGTTGACTTGTGAAATATTTTCATGTGAATGTTTCAGTTTCAATTTCATGTAGCAATTTGGTTATGACACTTAGAAGCAGGGGAAGCCAATCATCATTATGTGCACTGAATTCATTTTCATTTCTTACAAATATGTGATTTAAAATTTGATGCATAGGTAATGTACACAAAGGTGTAGCAAGTACAAATTCACCATTTCTTTGAAGTGTATGCATGAAGATGAACACTCATTTCAGTAGGACGTTGGTGAGTTTGTACTTCACAATATTTTTATGGAATGATGTCCAGCTCTATACTTCCAACCATACTGTGATTTTCCTGTATGAAATATGGGAGTGGTGCTATTTGTCTTTGGCAAATGTAATTTTGTGCAATTATTACAAGAATGCTGACTTGTGGAAAATTCAGCCATCATGTTTATTTCATTTTGTATTGCTTACATTATTCATCATTTTGTCTTCATATTCATAGAATCGTGGCAGTGTTTTTAGTAGGTACTGCTGCCTGATGTAATTTATATTGATAAAGTGAAAAATAAAGAAATAAATTAAACAGTTATGTTAATTAAATACATGTACATGTATGTGCAAGATATTATTCTGCAGCTGCTACATGTACAAGTAAAGTTCATAAAGTCACATGTTGTGATGGATATTCTTTTCAAGACCTGTTTACTAACATATTCAAATTTTATGCATACTTCTTAAACAAAAGTTAATCTTGACAACCTGAAAGCTTGCCAGGCATAGCAACAAGTTATGTACGCAAACTGGATTCCAAGTATTGTAGTTCATTCATTAAAAACAAGTTGATGGAATGCCTTGTCACTTGGTCCCCAGGAAAGAAACATCCATAAATTTGAATAACTTAGTAAGCAGGTCTATTTATTCGCAGTATATTTGATGCAGTGAATTACAAACACATCGATGTGGCACTCATCCGGCATTGAGCTAAAGCAATTCAAGCAACTTTCAATTTTCAACGAATTGACACTGAAATGAATAAGTAACATGACATGTATTTATATCTGTCACATATGAGGAAGTGCTCATTACAGAACGGGTTAAATGTCTTGTTAAAATGAAACATTGACCTGTACATATGAATATATCAGAGATTGTATGTTAGTCATTTTATGCAAGTCAACAAATGAAGGAGAAGCATTATTTAGTTGTGATTTTGAATAAATTTGCATCAGTTACCATAAATGTTTGAGACAAAATTTCAAAATTCTGTGTAGAAGCTCCGTGTTCCTCACATAGCTCTACCAGATAAAAAAACAAAACAAAAAAATCAAAATCGGTCAACAAATGAAGAAGCATGTTTTTGTTGTTGTAATTTTTGAATAAATTTGCATAAATTAGCACATTTGATAAATTTTGCAATTTTGTGCAGAAGTTTCGAGTCCCCCACCTAGTCCTTCAATTAAAGCAAACAGAATTGAAATTGGAAGAGAAATGACAAAGAAGAAGCATTTTGAAATTGTGGACAGACAATGGACTCGACGCCATGGCATAAGCTCATCTGGCCCATTCGGGCCGGATGAGCTTAAAATGAGTTTTCTGAAGGAGTGAAGAGCCTTTGTCCCAATTAGGTTTATTTAATGCACACTGCTGATTATAGCAAGCCAAGTTAAGTTTGGCTTTAAAGGTAAACTGGAGTTCTGGTCATGCGATTATAACTATACCAGAGCAATTGGGAAAGTTAGATCAGTTGTACATAAACATGAATGTTATGTGTAAGGTGTGGGGATTATGAAATTGATGAGAAATTCACAAAATTACCCCCACATGTACTTGCACTACATACAGACCTGAGTATGGGGCCTCGTGAATGCTTGGCCCGAATCTTCAGCCATTTCTTGTCATATTTCCATTATAAGGGTATATGAAAACCAGTCCTTTTCAAGGGATATTTCTATTACAGTATGATATTCTTCCAAACTGACAAAAATCAATAGAAAGCTCACAAAATTACTTTTCACCTTTCCCAAAACTCAAGCTTCTCTTTAAACTGATAAACAACATCTGAATATCTTCACAATTGTGCTAAGAAAAAAGTACTAAATTAAGTGATAATAAAAACCAAGAGCAATCTGTACGAAAAAGCATGCTTAACACTATGAAAGCTTACATTTGTTCACAGGTTTATTCAATATGGCTTTGTACATCATAATAGCAAACAATAACACATCTTGTATTGGAAGCAATCAATAAATGTTGCTGATCAATCTCAATTCTGTGTCAGATTAGCATTATTCTATACTGTATCTTGTCACCACGTTGTCAAATAACAAAGAATGTCAGATTCAGATTATCATTATTTTCATTGTAAATGATCCAAGCAAAAAGATGAAGAAAAAAAACCCTTATCATTGATTATATCCAGAAATGCCATTGTTCTTTCTCTTTTTTTTGCACTATTTCATACTGGGGTTTTTTTTCGTTCTTTTTCATAAAAATACTGCAGGTTTCTCGAAATTGTAGTACTACCCATGTCTCATGCAGAAAAGTTGAAAACACATTTTTTCCACCCAAATACCCTTTTTCATCCCTCAAAATACTGCAGAGCTTTTTACAAGGTTGGCATCCCTGTATTTCAACTTCACCATACTTGACATAAACACTTTCCATCAGTTTCAGTTTGTGATGTAAAGTTAGAATAAAGTTCTAGCCTAAAACATGGAGTTGAATGAATGCACAAACATACCAGAAACGTGTAAGGGCAACTGTGAAAAAAGTCCAATGAGAGAAAGAAAAAAAAAAAGGGGGGGGGGGGGTAATTATCCCTACACACATATGTGTAGACAATCCTAATTTCTTTTATGAACAATTCTCCATTGTTTGCTATGGAAATAATGAACGGTACATGTATGTAAACAATCCTTAATTATTACCTAATCATTACTTAACAATCCTCAATTACTGTGAAACGGAAAGATAAATCAATAAATCAAATCAATTTTGATCAAGGAGTGAAATATTTCACACATGACCTGATACAAACTGTGTCCAATTACAGTCTGACCTCACTTATCCAGCCTTCATTTATCCATATTCCTTTATTAACCAGCCGCATCTCCTGGCCAGCTTCCTTCTATTCCTCATCCAATTCACCTAAAAGCCTTGGAGACAGAAACATCGTGAGCAATTTTCTGTTTTATTTCATTTTATTTTCATCTCGTAGAAACAGGAAGATATCATTGATCACTTACAATCATCCACAACACCAAGGAAATAGATATTTTACAGCAAATAGACCACTCTACCTCATGAATTTTCAAAGAAAAGGTGTCCCACTACATTACTCTCATATCCAGCCATTTCACTTATACGGATGGGCGCCAGTCCCGACGTGGCTAGATAAGCGAGGTTGGACTGTAATGTATGCAACTTGATAACATTGGAGAAGAAATATCTTTGCATCTTCTTCACCCAGCTCAATGAAGAATCCATGTGGTTTATATAATGGCTGCCCAAAGACATGATATGATGACCTATTTTGACTTGAAATTGAAATTCAATCATAATTCTTAATATCCATTCCCATTGAGTGAAATAAGTGTAATGACACTACACAAGTCAAGGAAGAGTTTCATTGTCAAACATGCCGTCCTTTCTCCAAGCATCAACAAGAACAGCACCGAGATTTGATTCCCTTATGTTCACATGTTTGCTACAAGCTTCATCTTGGAGATGTTTCAATGATGATGACAATACTCTGTTCTTGTGTAGGGCATATCATACATGTCTGTTTATCAATGTGTCTCTGAGCTCCCAGAGAGTGTTGAATCATTACACTGGCTACGTGTTTGCTATTCATACTTTCGGCCACATATTTACACCGAATGTCACTACTGTAGCCGGTCTCTTCCACACCTCAGATTGGCACAGGAACGCCATGTTGACCATGCGCCTGGCAGCAAAAGTTGTTAAGATGGGTCCTTTAATATCTCAGTCTCTAACAAGAGAACTGCGACGAGCCTTCCTCCAGGCCTCCAGTCTCAAGAAATCAGGTCTAAAATGCATCAATGAGGGAGCACGATCATCAATCTATGATTTAGAATTATCATCATGATAAAGATTATCCCCAGAGTCCAGTCCAAACTAACGTTGCTCAATATCATTTATACCTTGACGAGTAGTACTCTTCCTCTATTTCATAGAGATCGTTTGAGAGTTCATCACGGAGCTGTACTATCTTTGTGTCAACATTGTTCTGGAGGTTGCCTAGGAATCGAGCCCTCTTTTCAATGTTCTCATTGGCCAATGGGAAGTCATTCAAGATTAGAAACTGCTTGATGTCTGCAACTAAGGATATGAGAGACTCCCCAGCTCGCACCTAGAAAAACAAATAAAAAAACACAACCAAGTTTTAATAAACAATTTTCAGAATTTCTCTGAAGAGAATTAAATGAGAGACAATACTTTTTTTTCATCATTAGAACTTACTCCAACAATTACATAGTTCACTTACAACACTGAACCTCATACCCCTCCCAATTCCCACCTACATTGTTCAAGATTAATGAGTCTTATTTATTTGTCAAGATAAAGTGTGTCTCTATCTGCACAGTGGCAGCAACCGTTTTCTTTTAGAAAATGAAATAACTCCTCACAATATTTGCAGCTCTGACTTGCATCTCTGTTTGGTCCTGTTCTCCCTGGGCTTGTCTGGATACCTGAGTTTCATCCTCCACCTATTAAAGCAAAAATACATCTTTAGTTTAAGGTATAATCAAAGTGTTTTCAACAGAAATACACATGGTTGAATATGGCTTACAGATTAAAGAATTTGTCTCAAGTGTTTAAAAAGGCAGTGTATACACTATACAGACACACGTCTTTATCATGCCGCCACATGCGTGTGGCTATATCCACAGCCTTGGCCTGAGGATACAGCCACACACGTCTAAAATTCTCTGCAGCACTTAGACTCTGTGCAGTGGCATATAGCTAGTGCATAGCAAGAGCGATGTGTATTTTCACATAACCATACATGTTGCAAAACTTCATCACAATGTTCACAAAGGTTTTATCTCTCGAAATTCACTTGAATTAAATCAATATTTTCACTTCATTCTCACCTGATCAGCAAGCAGGTGAGAATGAAGTACATATGGTAGAGACACATGCGTGAGCAGCGTGTGGCTGTATACACTGCCTTAAAAAAAAATGCATGGTTGGTTAAAAGCAAACAAGAGGAATGAGTTTCATTTACATTGCCACTTGACAAATTTATGCAGGTCATAATGGTTAAGTACAATAAAGTCAGCAATGGTAAACAAGGACAAGAATATGCCATTGTACAACAAATTCTACAGGGCTTTAGTGACGTTTTTACCTCAGTGAAATCTCAATTTCAAACTTAGTCTATACTTCTACCGCAGACGCAATCACACCCCAAACTTATATCCATGACAAAATAATACCTGGTGCACTGTCATGATTGAGGACCTGTTTTGATCACCCTCAAAATTTGACAAAGATCAAATAAACAATTTATGCTGTAGCAATGTATGGTGGGGAGTCTTAAAGCTACAGTACGTGGGTCCTAAAGCTACGCATCCTGTAAATACCATGCAATGCGATGTGTTCAATAAACTAAACTTTCAATGTGACCGAGCAACGAGAATAACATCATGAAGAATCAGTAATTTTCCTTTATTCCTTGTAATATTATGATTACTTAAAAATTCACACCAGTCAGTTTCAAAATCAAGATTTCCATTCACTTATAAAATGTGCGTAGCTTTATCCTTTAAGACCCCTTCATTTTGCCCAACAAAATTTGACACTGGCATTAAGTGGCAATAATATCGACCTGAAAATATGCTTTATCAACTTTCGTCCATCATAATTTTCGCTACAAATTAACTTTAGAATATAATAGTATCACAATACACCTGATGGTGGACTGTACTTCACAAGAAGAAGAAGAAGAAGAACCAAGACACATAACAGAAACTGCCTCAAACTAATGATTTTTGTAACTTTTAGCTGCTGAAAACCAACATTATAGCTTTTAGGTCCCCCCCCCTCCCCATCATACATGTCACTGAAGAGCATTAATGAAAATCTCCAAAAAAATTGTCCCTTTTTACCTTTGCCAGCTTAAGAATCTCTGTAAAGTTGTCGAGTATAGATGATATATCATCTTTCAGTCTGCGCTTGTATGACTTGAGCTGTGTGTCTTTACTTTGAGTAAGAGCCCTCTGTTGTTGCTGCTGACCAGTCTGTCCAAGCGACATCTTGCACGAGTTCAACTCAACTATTCAAAGGTCAAAATGAGTTCTGGGTGTAAAAATACAATGAAACAAAATTAGGAGCAATAAATTAAATTGAAGATACATTTCTTGTCACTGCTTGTGTAGACTCTAACACACAGTCAAACCCACTCATCCTGTGTTCACGGTCAATGAATTGACCTCGTCCCACAAAAGTGACAATTCTGTACCGAAACTACATAGCATGCTTTTCTATTGGTTACTCAACGTAATACTGTCGACCTACGAGTCTGATAAGCGTCCGTTTTCTCCTTAAAATTCACCATTTTCAGTTCATTCATCAGATATGAAGCAGAAGAGGGAAAATTGAGAGCCTCAGGAACATTGCTGGTAAGTAAAATCAAAACTTTTCTTCTCTATTATAGTAGATCTAAGTCAATATATTTTGCGTTTGCGTCGGCAATTAGTTTTGCTATTCAAAACGCCGTTTTGACCTACGGGTGGTTAAACCCTAACGTTAGGCCCTAATGACATAAATTTACTAGACTATTTCTTCTTTTCAGCCATTCCATGTAATTAGACACCAATAGCTTAAAATTTCAAGTTCAACCAATTTAAAAAAATGAGGCATGTTTGGCTAGGTATATGATCAAAAGGTGTAAACCTGATTTTTTTCACCACTTCTTACCTTGTAACAATCGAGTTACACCTTCCGGAACAGAGATCAAAATTGCTGCAAGAATTATGCCTATTTGGTACTTTTTTTTCAATCACACTATTTAAAGCATGTTATATTATCTGTAGATACATTATTTTTCGTATGAAGTCTTATTTTACACCAATTTTACCATATCCAGATGGTTTTTACATTTATATGCCGAGCTTGACATTATTTCAGATTGAAAACACCCTCAAAAATGTGTCAAGCGAGTCACAAAATTATGTCCATATTTTAGATTGCTTCAAAAGTAGTATATTGTATGACTTGTAGTTCATAGCAAGTGAGGAGCTTAGGGTCCTTAATCATACCAGCAAAGGAAATTTCCATGTGTAAACCCCTTCACTATGAAAAACGCCAGAACAATAATGTCACACGAGTCACGCTAAGATTTCTTAGGGTTGTCACGCGTGTCACATTTTTACAAGTTTGTGAAAATAAAGAGAATGAATTAGATTTTTTGACAGAAACAAATTCTGCCTTTAAAATAATTCATGTAAAATGTTTTAATAATCACATTAAGGGTACATACATGTATTATCATTTGATAATTAAGGAGGTACAATACATATAATAAGTAATCTATATTTCAACTGGAATGTCAACTTCTGCTCACATCCTCTGCAAAGTACAGCAGTCAGATCTTGTCAACAATAGGGGACCGTTCATGGATGAAGAGAATCAAATCTTCAAAAACTGACCCTCAACTATATCAACAAAGGAGGCGTGGATATTGTTTCCATGAGGTAATTAGGAAATTGCCGAACCACGAGATAATTATGAAATTAACGCACTATAAAGCTGACACATTACTCTGGCAAAGAAAATTGAATAGACTAACATGACTAAAGTGGTTATCTGATTTAACTCAAAGAAAGATAGATTAGCATAGGTTATAATTTTAAAAGTGATTTTACGATTTTACGTGTAATTTGCTCCACAGAAGCAAAACAGTCAATCATTTTTCATTACCACACTTTATAATGATAGAAAAGAAAGAAAAAGATAACACAGCGTGTGAACATTATTTGTAAGAAGAATGGAGGACTCTTTGCCCATCAAAGTGACTTTCATGTTTCAAGAAGAACTTGTGGACATTCCAAAGCAACAATGAAAGTGAACTTAAAGAAAGTTTTACTTTGATTCATTTCAAGTTCAGTGCAATCTCATTACAAAGTACACTGTTATAACACACTCTTGTTATAACAAGGTAATATTGCCAATCCCACTTATTTGTATTTCGTATTTAGCCCTGATATAAGAAGGTTTCGATATAAAGAGGTAATTTCCTTGGTCAAGAGGGTTTTGTTATAATGGGGTTCCACAATATAAGGGGTCTTTTAAAGTAATTAAGTAAGAAGTTAAATGAAAATTAGTTAAAAAGAAATTTCCATAACTCATAATATGCAGGGGGGGGGGGAGGGAAAGAGGAAAGAAAAAGTGAATTTTTGCTGGATGTTTACAGTACATATAGCACGTTCAAAGCACTCCCATCAGAGATTGAATTAAATAATTCCTTTATTTTAAAGATGTATGGGATGCAGCTGACCATAAATCAGTGGCGGCAATTTCTGTAATGAGCAGGGGGGGGGGGGGGGGACGGAAACACCGAAAGTCACTGCCGAAAATCTGTTTCGAGAAGTGGAAGGGGGTGATCGTTATTATGCGAGCGAGCGAAGCGAGTGAGCTAAAATAACCGCAAAAATATAATGGAAGAACTAGCCTCATTTTGCCATCAAAATACCCTCTAGGCCTATAAACAGAAAAATAAATATATTAAATTTTAAAAATCGAGAGGGGGGACAACCCCCCCCCCAGCAAAAATCTAGGGGGACATGTCCCCCGGCCCCCAGGATCGCCGCCTATGCCATAAATGGTATGTTAGGTAAAAAATTTTGCTCATTTTACTCTATAAAATCATGACAATTGCTTCAAATTTTAGTCCCAAATGATACTTGTCACCAGGGTTCTCACTAGAAAAAAATCCACACACGGTTCCCACTCTGCGCAAAGCGTGGAAGTTTCGGAAGTTTTATGGAATAACACCTAAAGTTAGGTGTGGCGGCAGTATATGCTATAGTAAAAGGATGAAAAATACTTCTTGGTAAGCAGGAGTTGTCTACTAATGGCATAAAAGTAAAAATATATAGCCAAAAAGCAAAACAATCTGTGACATTTATCATTATTTTTAGGAATATATACTCCAATATTTTTTTTACCCTTGTTGCCACGCATGGTGCAGCAATTTCACACATGGTTCTTCCTTGTCTGAAACCCTTTACGCATGGTATTGGAACCATGGGTGTTATGTACTGGCGAGAACCATGCTTGTCACGCCAGTCACACACATATGTCACACGAGTCACATTTTCATACAGGTGATTGACTCAAACAAAAAGTCAATGGATAAAGAAATTTTGACTTATTACTGCCAAATGTTGCAAAATTATCTCCAGGAAATTTGGTGTGAATGGGGCAAGTACTTTCTTACGAAAATCCAGTCAAGTACAGTAAGGTCAGAAATCTTCAATAGTGTCGGGTCACGCGAGTCACAACAAAAAAATTGAAATATCTCCAACAAGCATGACTTTACATTAAAGATTTCTGTCTAGCAATGTGTATGGTCAATACCTTGAGTGAATATGTGAAAAAAAATAGTTCTGCAAAATAAAGCTTTCAAGTACTTAACCTTAACAAGTTGAAATTTTGTATAAATGTCACGCGAGTGGAATGGCTGTTTTATATTAGGCCATTCCACACATGCACGCGCACAGAAACAGCACTGCCACAACCCCAGCAATAGCACAGCCTGGGCGTTTCCGTTTTACACCGTTGCCTAGGCATTTTCGCGAAAAAAATCCTACAACAGTGCTCTGGTAAAAGAGTCTAATCCTCAGCGCAAATAGACGACAGCCAGATATCCACTGCATGCACATAATACATTGTAATAATGTGCGTGAATGAGCTGAGCCCACAGAGTTATTTCTCTGTCAGTGGCTGAGCGACCTGATCTTATCTAAAGGAGAAAAAAAAACAATGAAATAAGATAGATGGAAGGAAGAACAAATAAAAACATATGGAATCTATTCTGTCTGTATATGTATAGACCAATTTCACGGCCGGTTTATGTATTTGGCCCTCTATCGGCGACGCCATTGCTGCTGTGGGCAAGCGCGCTGACCGCGATTGGCTCTGTGTACAAAATGAATGTAAGATATGAGATATGCCCCGATATTGTTCCATTTACTTTATTCTAGATCAATAAAATAAAGCATGGATACATGGGTAGATGAGGTAAGACAATGGTCATATCTGACGGATGAAGGTATGATGTATTTTTGTACTTTCGATGGTTTTTCAACTTAGTTTTGTCAGTAAAAGTTCGATTGCAGCATAGAAGCCGTAGTAAACGGGAGCCCTAAATCTTACCCTGTTTACAAAGTCAAGTTTTCACTCATTAAATTTTACGCCAAAGTATATAATGATAATGTTTCTTGACTTAAAAGTCCCTTCTGTTGATGTTTTTACCCACTGGAGACGAATTCCTTCACATTGCTTACGGAAACCTGTGTAGGGAGTACGGCTTCTCACACAAACAGGCTTCATGAGTCAAAAGCGAGTGAATTTCGCACTCAGTTAGCTTCCATTTTTTAAACTTTCTCTAATCCTTGTGGCATTTGAGCACCGCACAGCTGCGACCTGAACTTCCCTGATAATTTCTCATTGCAAATATTAAAATAAATCTGCATATACTGGTCAAAATAGACAAAAAATCGAACGAATGTACATAACGCGCTATTGACTTGTGTACTATAAAAGTTGGAGCGCCCACCCCAGTATGTCGAACTGTGTCGAACAGTCTGCTGCCCTCTTGTGTTGTGAAATTGGTCTATACGATTGCCGTGTGTGCCGCTGTACGTGGTATAAAACAGAGAGATTCATATCTAGAGTCTAACGTAACTTAGATCTAGTAGGGTTTATGGGTGAATAAAACGAAAGTACAAAACCTAGACTTTGAAACGTGGTAATGGTATAAAACAGAGAGATTCATATCTAGAGTCTAACGTAACTTAGATCTAGTAGGGTCTATGGGTGAATGAAACGAAAGTACAAAACCTAGACTTTGAAACCAGCATGTTTGATGCAATTAATCGAAAAACTGCCTAGGCTACGGTGTAAAACGGAAACGCGTGCACAGGGCAGGGTGTTAGAGGCGAGGCTGGGATGTTCAGCAATTTCTGCGGCGGTCGACTCACTGGACCTAACTTTAGACCGAAAAATTCTGTCTCTAACCTGCTAACATTCATCGTTAGCCTCTTATTCTGGTACTAGGGTCGGCACTCCTCCTTTTCATCGAACATTCGTCAAGGAGGAGTGCCGACCCTTCCAGACGACGAATGTTAGAGACAGAATTTTTCGGTCTAACGTTAGACTGGACCTAGCCCTGGGGACGCTCGCGCTGCCACGGTGTATACGCGGGGGCTGCCGCCGCAGCCTCCGCCGCGAAGCGGCAGAGCCCCGTAGGGTTACCGGCGCAATAAAACTGGACCATGCATGCATGTAAGTACGTTAAATGTAAAATCACCGCAACAATCAGCAAAATTCTAAAAAAAATATATATATACGGTATCACGGTATATTTGCTGTTGGCACTGTAGGATAATAAAACATCTAATACTTAATAGCATATCTAACGTTACCATTCCATCAACTGAATCCCAACCATTTCTACTTGACTCCTGAGCTTGAAAAGTCTATGGTTGTTTGTCGCTCCTTGAAACTGGCGACCAATAAGCCCGCGACCAATAAGAGGAAAATTAGCGGACCATTCTAGGGGTATGGTGTCGCCAAAAGAACAAACAAACAAAAGAAAAAGTACAATTGCGTTTAGAAAGAGTAAAATTGCGTTTTTTCGTAGACAAAGGGCTTTGAAAAGTATCTTGTGACATTTCAACCGATTTTTTTTTGTCTGGACCTTAGTGCTTCAAAATAAATTCGGGGGTCAAACCGGTAAAATACACCGATTCCGCACAATGTTCGCTCATTCTTTTCCGAATATGACAAAACTCGTTTCTGAATTCATGGCCTTTGAAATATATCGTATGACATTTCAACTAAATAATGGCATACATGAAGTAAAAGCTGAAGAGTTGCTCTTTACTCTCATGTAGGTGGCATGCCGAAACTTTTTATCTGGATCTTACTGTTTTAAAGTGAATTCAGGGGTCAAACCGGCAAAATACACCCATTCCGCACAATGTTCGCTCATTCTTATTCGAATATGACAAAACTCGTTTCTGAATTCATGGCCTTTGAAATATATCGTATGACATTTTAACTAAATAATGGCATACATGAGGTAAAAGCTGAAGAGTTGCTCTTTACTCTCATATGGGTGGCATGCCGAAACTTTTTGTCTGGTCCTTACTGTTTTGAAATGAAATCGGGGGTCCAACCGGCAAAATACACTCATTCCGCACAATGTTCGCTCACTCTTTTTCGAAAATGACCGAAGTCGTTTCTGAATTCAAGGCCTTTGAAATATATCGTATGACATTTTAACTAAATAATGGCATACATGAGGTAAAAGCTGAAGAGTTGTTCTTTACTCTCATATGGGTGGCATGCCGAAACTTTTTGTCTGGATCTTACTGTTTTAAAATGAAATCGGGGGTCAAACCGGCAAAATACACTCATTCCGCACAATGTTCGCTCATTCTTATTCGAATATGACAAAACTCGTTTCTGAATTCATGGCCTTTGAAATATATCGTATGACATTTTAACTAAATAATGGCATACATGAGGTAAAAGCTGAAGAGTTGCTCTTTACTCTCATACAGGTGGCATGCCGAAACTTTTTGTCTGGATCTTACTGTTTTTAAAATGAATCTAGGGGTCAAACCGGCAAAATACACTCATTCCGCACAATGTTCGCTCATTTCTTATTCGAAAATGACCGAAGTCGTTTCTGAATTCATGGCCTTTGAAATATATCGTATGACATTTTAACTAAATAATGGCATACATGAGGTAAAAGCTGAAGAGTTGCTCTTTACTCTCATATGGGTGGCATGCCGAAACTTTTTGTCTGGTCCTTACTGTTTTGAAATGAAATCGGGGGTCAAACCGGCAAAATACACTCATTCCGCACAATGTTCGCTCATTCTTTTTCGAAAATGACCGAAGTCGTTTCTGAATTCAAGGACTTTGAAATATATCGTATGACATTTTAACTAAATAATGGCATACATGAGGTAAAAGCTGAAGAGTTGCTCTTTACTCTCATATGGGTGGCATGCCGAAACTTTTTGTCTGGATCTTACTGTTTTAAAATGAAATCGGGGGTCAAACCGGCAATATACACTCATTCCGCACAATGTTCGCTCATTCTTATTCGAAAATGACCGAAGTCGTTCTGAATTCATGGCCTTTGAAATATATCGTATGACATTTTAACTAAATAATGGCATACATGAGGTAAAAGCTGAAGAGTTGCTCTTTACTCTCATATGGGTGACATGCCGAAACTTTTTGTCTGGTCCTTACTGTTTTGAAATGAAATCGGGGGTCCAACCGGCAAAATACACTCATTCCGCACAATGTTCGCTCACTCTTTTTCGAAAATGACCGAAGTCGTTTCTGAATTCAAGGCCTTTGAAATATATCGTATGACATTTTAACTAAATAATGGCATACATGAGGTAAAAGCTGAAGAGTTGTTCTTTACTCTCATATGGGTGGCATGCCGAAACTTTTTGTCTGGATCTTACTGTTTTAAAATGAAATCGGGGGTCAAACCGGCAAATACACTCATTCCGCACAATGTTCGCTCATTCTTATTCGAATATGACAAAACTCGTTTCTGAATTCATGGCCTTTGAAATATATCGTATGACATTTTAACTAAATAATGGCATACATGAGGTAAAAGCTGAAGAGTTGCTCTTTACTCTCATAATGGGTGGCATGCCGAAACTTTTTGTCTGGTCCTTACTGTTTTGAAATGAAATCGGGGGTCAAACCGGCAAAATACACTCATTCCGCACAATGTTCGCTCATTCTTTTCGAAAATGACCGAAGTCGTTTCTGAATTCAAGGACTTTGAAATATATCGTATGACATTTTAACTAAATAATGGCATACATGAGGTAAAAGCTGAAGAGTTGCTCTTTACTCTCATATGGGTGGCATGCCGAAACTTTTGTCTGGATCTTACTGTTTTAAAAATGAAAATCGGGGGTCAAACCGGCAATATACACTCATTCCGCAGCAATGTTCGCTCATTCTTATTCGAAAATGACCGAAGTCGTTTCTGAATTCATGGCCTTTGAAATATATCGTATGACATTTTAACTAAATAATGGCATACATGAGGTAAAAGCTGAAGAGTTGCTCTTTACTCTCATATGGGTGGCATGCCGAAACTTTTTGTCTGGTCCTTACTGTTTTGAAATGAAATCGGGGGTCAAACCGGCAAAATAAACTCATTCCGCACAATGTTCGCTCACTCTTTTTCGAAAATGACCGAAGTCGTTTCTGAATTCAAGGCCTTTGAAATATATCGTATGACATTTTAACTAAATAATGGCATACATGAGGTAAAAGCTGAAGAGTTGCTCTTTACTCTCATATAAGTGGCATGCCGAAACTTTTTGTCTGGATCTTACTGTTTTAAAATGAAATCGGGGGTCAAACCGGCAAAATACGCCGATTCCGCACAATGTTCGCTCATTCTTATTCGAATATGACAAAACTCGTTTCTGAATTCATGGCCTTTGAAATATATCGTATGACATTTTAACTAAATAATGGCATACATGAGGTAAAAGCTGAAGAGTTGCTCTTTACTCTCATATGGGTGGCATGCCGAAACTTTTTGTCTGATCCTTACTGTTTTGAAATGAAATCGGGGGTCAAACCGGCAAAATACACTCATTCCGCACAATGTTCGCTCATTCTTTTTCGAATATGACCGAAGTCGTTTCTGAATTCAAGGCCTTTGAAATATATCGTATGACATTTTAACTAAATAATGACATACATGAGGTAAAAGCTGAAGAGTTGTTCTTTACTCTCATATAGGTGGCATGCCGAAACTTTTTGTCTGGATCTTACTGTTTAAAATGAAATCAGGGTCAAACCGGCAAAATAGACTCATTCCGCACAATGTTCGCTCATTCTTATTCGAAAATGACCGAAAATTTAGGGCCTTTGAAATATATCATATGACATTTTAACTAAATAATGGCATACATGAGGTAAAAGCTGAAGAGTTGCTCTTTACTCTCATATAGGTGGCATGCCGAAACTTTTTGTCTGGTCCTTACTGTTTTGAAATGAAATCAGGGGTCAAACCGGAAAAATACACCCATTCCTCGCAATGCTCGCTCATCCTTTTTCGAAAATGACCGAAGTCGTTTCTGAATTCAAGGCCTTTGAAATATATCGTATGACATTTTAACTAAATAATGGCATACATGAGGTAAAAGCTGAAGAGTTGCTCTTTACTCTCATATAGGTGGCATGCCGAAACTTTTTGTCTGGTCCTTACTGTTTTGAAATGAAATCAGGGGTCAAACCGGAAAAATACACCCATTCCTCGCAATGCTCGCTCATCCTTTTTCGAAAATGACCGAAGTCGTTTCTGAATTCAAGGCCTTTGAAATATATCGTATGACATTTTAACTAAATAATGGCATACATGAGGTAAAAGCTGAAGAGTTGTTCTTTACTCTCATATGGGTGGCATGCCGAAACTTTTTGTCTGGATCTTACTGTTTTAAAATGAAATCGGGGGTCAAACCGGCAATATACGCCAATTTCGCACAGTGTTTGGTGATTCTAATACGAAAATGACAAAACTCGTTTCTGAATTCATGGCCTTTGAAATGTATCGTATGACATTTTAACTAAATAATGGCATACATGAGGTAAAAGCTGAAGAGTTGCTCTTTACTCTCATATAGGTGGCATGCCGAAACTTTTTGTCTGGAACTTACTGTTTTAAAATGAAATCGGGGGTCAAACCGGCATATACGCCAATTTCGCACGGTGTTTGGTGATTCTTATTCGAATATGACAAAACTCGTTTCTGAATTCATGGCCTTTGAAATATATCGTATGACATTTAAACTAAATAATGGCATACATGAGGTAAAAGCTGAAGAGTTGCTCTTTACTCTCATATAGGTGGCATGCCGAAACTTTTTGTCTGGATCTTACTGTTTTAAAATGAAATCGGGGGTCAAACCGGCAAAATACACTCATTACCGCACAATGTTCGCTCATTCTTATTCGAAAATGACCGAAGTTGTTTCTGAATTCATGGCCTTTGAAATATATCGTATGACATTTTAACTAATAATGGCATACATGAGGTAAAAGCTGAAGAGTTGCTCTTTACTCTCATATGGGTGCATGCCGAAACTTTTTGTCTGGATCTTACTGTTTTAAAATGAATCTAGGGGTCAAACCGGAAAAATACACCCATTCCGCGCAATGTTCGCTCATCCTTTTTCGAAAATGACCGAAGTCGTTTCTGAATTCATGGCCTTTGAAATATATCGTATGACATTTTAACTAAATAATGGCATACATGAGGTAAAAGCTGAAGAGTTGCTCTTTACTCTCATATAAGTGGCATGCCGAAACTTTTTGTCTGGTCCTTTCTGTTTTGAAATGAAATCAGGGGTCAAACCGGCAAAATACACTCATTCCGCACAATGTTCGCTCATTCTTATTCGAAAATGACCGAAAATTTAGGGCCTTTGAAATATATCATATGACATTTTAACTAAATAATGGCATACATGAGGTAAAAGCTGAAGAGTTGCTCTTTACTCTCATATAGGTGGCATGCCGAAACTTTTTGTCTGGATCTTACTGTTCTAAAATGAATCTAGGGGTCAAACCGGAAAAATACACCCATTCCGCGCAATGCTCGCTCATCCTTTTTCGAAAATGACCGAAGTCGTTTCTGAATTCATGGCCTTTGAAATATATCGTATGACATTTTAACTAAATAATGGCATACATGAGGTAAAAGCTGAAGAGTTGCTCTTTACTCTCATACAGGTGGCATGCCGAAACTTTTTGTCTGGATCTTACTGTTTTTAAAATGAATTTAGGGGTCAAACCGGCAATATACACCAATTTCGCCTGGTGTTTGGTGATTCTAATACGAAAAAGACAAAACGCATTTCCGAATTCATGGCCTTTGAAATATATCGTATGACATTTTAACTAAATAATGGCATACATGAGGTAAAAGCGGAAGAGTTGCTCTTTACTCTCATTTGGGTGGCATGCCGAAACTTTTTGTCTGGATCTTACTGTTTTAAAATGAAATCGGGGGTCAAACCGGCAATATACACTCATTCCGCACAATGTTCGCTCATTCTTATTCGAATATGACAAAACTCGTTTCTGAATTCATGGCCTTTGAAATACATCGTATGACATTTTAACTAAATAATGGCATACATGAGGTAAAAGCTGAAGAGTTGCTCTTTACTCTCATGTAGGTGACATGCCGAAACTTTTTGTCTGGTCCTTACTGTTCTAAAATGAATCTAGGGTCAAACCGGAAAAATACACCCATTCCGCACAATGTTCGCTCATCCTTTTTCGAAAATGACTGAAGTCGTTTCTGAATTCATGGCCTTTGAAATATGTCGTATGACATTTTAACTAAATAATGGCATACGTGAGGTAAAAGCTGAAGAGTTGCTTTGTACTCTCATATAGGTGGCATGCCATAAGAATGGAGAAGGGTGATAAAAACATATTATGTTATGCAGGGCCCGCTGGAAGATCAGCTGATAAATTTGTCAAGGTTGTAGTGGCTACTCTGGGTAAATAAGGTTTATTATTGAAGAAAGCAACGTTTATATATTACCACAGTGTTTTTAAAGTTCCTCAGTGCTCAAACTTAATACAATGTATGAATCAGCGTCTTCCATCTTTGGAGAAGACTTTTACATCCAGTGCTACATCATCTTTTTCGTTATTACTATGAAAACAAACGTGCACACCAGGGTAACAGAGGGGAGGGAAGTTATGGCTATCACCTGTCACCAAAAGTTTTCATATTCAAAATTATAACAGCATTATTGCAATTGAAGTGCTCAGACCGGTTTGGTCAGTCCAAGGCCGTATACGCTGACTTTCTTTTCCTTGAGAGGGGCAAGATTACGTAAAATGTTCAGGTACACGTAAGCGAGTGTGCAAAGCGACCTAGTTGGTCACGAAAGTGCTTTTGCATATTTTGAAATTGGAATGGAAGGATCGGGTGAACACTTTGGTAGAACTTTGGCAAATTTTCAGTTAAAAAGTCCCCCTCCCCTCCCACTTGTATCAGCCTCACATGGGTCAGTCTCATATCACCCTAACCATTTAAAAGATGAGTAAAATATTGGACAACTAAGACCTAAGTCGAGTTAAGGCACTGTTTCAAGGGAACGTGTCGCTTTGTGGGCACAATTTTCCCAGAAAGGTTGCCAATTGCCGAATAGAGTTATGACGAACTTATGATGAAAGTCTGGACGAATATTTCTTTTGGGGAAATACTGAGAGAAAAAAATCCACCAAATAATGCGGAACGTTGTTTTTTTTTTTGTTGTTGTTGTTGTTAATATTTAGCTGTCCAACCTTTCGCTGAGCGTCCGCCATATTCTGCATTAACGCCATGCTAATGCCACTTGCAGTTTAACAGGAGATCAGGAGCATCTAACATAAATTCAGTTTTCATATTTAAACCTTACAAGCCTATAGGAAACTTAGTTTATCCCTTTTGAGCGAAGCTTACTATTCTCTTTACAATGGCAGCAATTTACGTTCAATGAATTCTCTCAGCATCAAGTTTCTGAGTTTTTTCAAAGTTTCAGTGGATGTCGCATGTTGCAAAAGCCTGCCTTCCATTACAGAACGTGCATACATGCAGATAAAGACCCCACAGTTATTTGCGTCTTGTTGATTAGGTAGCCCAGAAGGGAATACAATTTTCCGTTGATTGATATAACTAGCCATATCAAAACTATCTGCCACTACCCTCGCATGCATGGAGAACATGCATATATGCATATAACTGGATAGCTCTCTTAGCAATCCTTACTGTGTCATGTGAAGCATTCCCCAGAGGATCCATGATGGTTATAGTAAGGGACGAAGGTTGTACTACAAATAAAACCCAGTGGTTGCTGTAGGATAATGGAATAAAGACCAGGTCGTGTTGAGCCCAATTTCTGTTCCGATTTAGATGTTTTGCCTCATTTACGTACCAATTTTGAGAACGGTTTCTAGCAAGCTTGCTTCCTGCCCAGCAAGCATCCATTAGGCCTATTTTATGTCTGGTCTGAGGTACACTCTGTTCACTAGAAACAAATAAGCAGTGATAATCTTATCGTTAAACCAGCTGTCGTTAGTCAAAATTGAAAGATCTCGCTTTTCCAAACAATATTTGCCCAATGAGTGCTTTTCTGGTAATATTTCTAAGGGAATACGTGTAACTAAGTTCAAAAGACTATCATTTATTCCTTGTGGAAGGTCGACTGCTGGCCCAACTTTACCAGAGCTATCTATATTCACTTCAATGTTATCAATTTTAGTGTCCACTGAAGTATTGCCTAAGTATATTAAAAATAAATCACTTTCCTCAGCCTGCGCAATAATTTGAGATAGACTCAATTCTTGCCTCGTTCTTTTTTTCCCATTCATGAGTTTGAAGTGATCACCTTCACGTTTGTATGTCCTGACGGAATCACCATTCGCCATGATCACGTGATGGAGCAAATAGAACTGGTCTATTCCAAAACCTTTGGAACATCCTGGAAATGAGTCTGCTATTTCAGCAGGATCACCCTTGTTTACTACTTGTATTAATACACTAGCTTGAGTAACAACCTTGTACTTTCTTTCAACTTCAGTGTCAGAACAGGAGCAAGTCAAATGTCTTACAATGTCTTTGGGGAGACAGTTTACTGCTCTGCTATGTCAGTTAAGTGGTCGAAAAGCGGAATGAGAGTGACGTAATCAGATATTACATGGTTGCATTTGATGCACTTATCGAAATAACGAACTTGGATTAAATTATCAACGGCATTCTTCATTTGCATTTCCATGAGTTTTGTTTTGAATTTGTCTTTTAAAGCAGTTGCTCTCGTTACATTACCAGCACATCTATTATCCCCTGAACTGATGAAACCACATCATTTAAAGGATTAGAAGCGGAAATAGGGGAAGATGGGGTCATTTCTATTGTCTTTTCATAATAGCTATGTAGGCAGACATATCTGATTCTACGTTGGTCCTATCACATTCCACGTAGTTTAAAACCCTATCGTCATCAATAATGAAACTTCTAGAATTGTGTTTAATGAGTGTGGTGTAATGCCCCAAATCAGCGAAATTCCCGTGATGTCTTATTACACTTACTAATTGGTACTTAACTAAACTTTTCCCTGCGTTGAGTGAGATGGATTCTTGGACCCGGACCCTAGTGTTGATCTTGATCATGTGTCCCGTTTCACTAAAGTAGCCAGTTGCTCTTTGCAGTTGTATAAGAAGAAGATCTGGAGCTTTGATTATCTCTCTGTGTAGATTGGAATGTTGATTCCGACATTTTCACAATTGGACGAGACTTTGTCTGTTTGTCTCGACTGATTATCTATTATATCCTGTATGTATATGATATTCCTAACATCTGGAACCATGACAGTCCAAATATTCTGTTGCTCAATTGAAATACTTGAATTATTACAGTTATTACATGTTCGTTGAACCTAACAGTTCCATCGCATAATCCACCCAAACCACATGCATGAAAAAATGGTATTATCAAGCTGACTAGGAATTCATGAACATCTTGTTGAACCCCCATCCTAAACTTACAAGCGTTACTTACTGCAATGAGGGCGTTTTTACTCTGTTCTTTGGAATTGTTGGACCTTTGGATATGGACAAAAGCCTCAGAATCTGGAAAATCTTGTCAAAGGCTACTTTCATGTCACGGCTATCGGTGGTACCCGTGAATTCGACATAATTTTCTAAGTAATGCTGAACTTGGGGAATACGACTTATCGATTGAATTACCGAGTTAAACCAGCAATTATTCTGAAAATTTTCCATTCCAATTACATGCCTAAATGTTCCCTTTGTCTCCCCAGCATTTCTCAATGGATTCGTCTTTGGTGCTCTTTGAAATGCACCCATCCTTTTCTTCCTTCCTTTTTTGTTCCACTCCTCTCTTATCGTAACGGTCGAGCTTGACTTGACCTCAAAACTTGACTTGTACTGCTTATCTGAATTTGAATAAGGCGGGCTTAGTTTGCATTCAGAATATCATTGGATATATGAACTTTACTCTTTGCCTTTTTATTTCTCCCCGAAAGCCTTGTCAAGTGATCGTCATAACTTCTTTGAATGCCCTTAAAATCCTTCGCAAGAATACTTATGAACTCATCAACTCGATTAATTTTCTTTGTTCCTAGCTGAATGTTTTTGACTACCCCCATTCTTTGTTCTGCATGACCCGTGGTCTTTGGTAGCTTTGAAATCTCTGTCTTGAAATCTTTGTATGATTTTCCATTGTGATTTGATGTGTACCTTGCCAAATCACCTAGTAATATGCTTGACCACAAAATACAGGTTGGGAGTAGGCTTTTCACTATTTTCATGAAGAGATCTTCATTATAATCGGGGTTAGACATAAAGTTCTGTGTTCCATGCATCTCTTGATCTAAAATCATGTCTTTCACCTTGTTTGTCTGGTTGTTAAGAAGACTTTGAAGGAGAGGGGATTATATTGAAGTATTCAGCCTCTGTAGATACAAATGACATGCATTCTTCACTTTCGTCTCCCTTTTGTGAATAATCTTCGAAATTCTCTTCACCACTCCCTAGCCTGTAATCAAAGCTTTTGTCATCAAGATGGTCAATTGCATCATGAAGTTGCTTGGCATGATCTTTGAACAAACTATGTTTATACTTAGACAATAGGACTACAGCTAAGCTATTGAAAATATGCACAAACTCCTCCCAAAATATTGCATTTAAGAGCAAACTTATTCCGTACATATCAATCGGACTCTATTACTATATGTTTTACACAAACTGATGACATTCTTCATAAAATGACTGGTGCAAGCGTGAGGTATGGTAAGGTTGTTGAAATCACAAGAATCCCCTCTCATATTAACTATCCTCCAAGCCCTATTAAAAAATCTGACAGATTATCACAGTTAAAAATTTTAATAGCTCCCATTAGAAAAACCCAAGCTCTATCGCTACAAATCATTTTGGTGTACATAAATTTGAATGACCAAATATTTTCTTCTCTGCAGCCCTGAATACATTAATCCAATCTACTATAACATGTTCCGTATGCTCCTCACTAATCATCCAAGCCAAAGGAAGAGTATGTCCCTTTCCACCCTTGGCCCAATGCATAATTCATAATACAACAAGCGTTTATTATTCAGTGATGAACGAACGCAACTGCCAGTTGCATCCCAAAATAAAACTTCTGTGCTGGATCTTTTGTGAAAAGTACGAACACCTGATTCAGTAAAGCAAATTACGTAAAAAGGTTTTGCCGATATTTTCTGGATGACGCCCGGTATAGGACCGGGGTTTTCGGTCGCCAATCGAGCCCTTAACTTTATGAGACTTTCAAGCTCTTCTCTGTCTTCCCTTAGGTAAGTTCTACTCTCACTAGATATCTTTTGTAGAACGTGTAGATTACAACCTGTCGAATCCCTATTACCTGAAAGGCAGACAGTATCATTCAATGAACCCAGTTTATCAATGTAAAGTTCATTGGCATACAACCCAGCGAAAAAAGCTTTCTGATTTCACGCCTTCCTTTCCCGTTACATTTCGACTGTTCATTTCATTCCTCTTGTGATTAACATTGCCAGAGTAGGTAGCTGTAGCTCTGAATGATTGCGATACAGAAACCTTTACCACAACAGTACATCCCTCGAATTTGCAGTCAGCATGAGCTCGGAATATCGTTTTTTGACTTCGTTGCGACGCTACTGACACATTATGATGTTTGAAAGAAAAAACTCAATAGGGATTACTCTTTTTTAACCCAGTCATAATTATGTGCTGCCATTCATTGCGTGCAAACTGACGGCCTTTTTGGGTTGCGCGCAAACTGTGCCATTCGCCTCTGGAAAAGGAAAAGATACTTCTGTAGGTAACTGATAAGTAAACATTTCATTTTCAGTGGAGTTATCGGGAAGTGATTCATCGGATAGATCTGATATTCCATCATTATTGATAACTTCGTCATCATCGGAATGTTCTGATATGTCATCATTATTGATAACTTCATCTTCGGAATGTTCCGATATTTCATCATTATTGATAACTTCATCTTCGGAATGTTCTGATATTCCATCATCATTGATAACTTCTTTTCGGAATGTTCCGATATTTCATCATTATTGATAACTTCATCTTCGGAATGTTCTGATATTTCTTTATTATTGATAACTTCGTCATATTTAGAATGTTCTGATATTTCATCATTATTGATAACTTCATCGTCGGAATGTTCCGATATTTCATCATTATTGATAACTTCATCTTCGGAATGTTCCGATATTTCATCATTATTGATAACTTCGTCATATTTGGAATACTCTGATATTTCATCGTTATTGATAACATTGTTACCTTTGAAATGCTCTGATATTTTTTCCTTTGTGATATTTCTGACACCACACGACTTAGCAATATTACTTGAATGGTCCATCGCGTTTCTAGCGTTTTCAGAAGATTTTACCTTCTTTAATGCTTGAGGCGATTGTTCTGAACCCGAAATGATTTTTGACTGTGATTTCGAATCGTCTGCAGCAAAGAATTTGAAGAACATTTTGGTACCGAACTGTTAGGACTGTCTATGAAATCATCTGGGATGACAACATGAGCATCATAGAGGGGGGAGATGGTGTAATGAGATTTTCATCATTAATTTTTACACAATCTTCTTCAATCTGGAATCCTCCCTTTTCCTTACTAGTCGACAATTTCATTTGTTCAGAGTGTGTTTGCATGTCCGGCGATGTTATGGCACACTGATTTCCACTAACTCTTTCTGACTGCAAGGTAACAGATTCTACTCGTATACTACCAGTGGGAGGTCTATGTTCTGATTGCTCTGAACTATGGAGGTTAGATTTTACTGCGCCGTTTTTTTCTTTCGTCATGTTAAGATTTGCTTGACAAACTGCATTTAAAGTATATTTGGGACCAACATCAAGTTTCGTACTCCATTGTTGCATGAATTTTGACCGCAATAAAAGTCACACCTCGACCGCTCTTAATGTGACTGGGGATATCACGCACTTATAATGATACCATTTACTACAACGGTCGCATTCCATATACTGACAATTGTCGTCATAAGGGGTTTTACAAATACAGTACAGTGGTATGTTACTCTTTTTCCGCGTATCTTCTACCACCCAACTATCAGACATGCATTTCCTTTTTCTAGTTCGCTTCTCATCG
The DNA here is from genome assembly GCA_029962745.1 of Echinometra lucunter. NCBI lineage: Eukaryota > Metazoa > Echinodermata > Echinoidea > Camarodonta > Echinometridae > Echinometra > Echinometra lucunter. Next base: position 10,559,722 of record CM057165.1, on the reverse strand, counting down.
AGGGTTGGAGGTATTTTTCAGATGGAAAACAAGATTGGCGATTGGTACAATCTTCGTCCTCGACGGTTGGATAATGAACTTCGATCAACTCACGCACACGTTCTCTAATATTACCCCTATTGTCATTCCAGTACTGCCTCAACAGTGTAACCGATTTCTTGTGACGAGATGTAGGCCATTCAAGTTTTACTGCCACCTTCTTGTAGAAAACAGAATCAAAGACAGGAATTGAGGTCCATTGATAGTTTGAAATATGGCATGAACAACATCGTTGTGATTTATGGCTGTATGCTTACCTCGCCCAAAACGCTTCTTAGAGGGAGGAGAACCGCCTAGTAATTTTGGACCTTGTACATCGGTTGCCCTTTCGAATCCCCGAAGTTCCTGCAAGATATTCACAAAACCATTTACGATTTAACTTATTTCTCGCAAATTCAAGTACAATATAATTTCCGTCAATCAAGGAGTTGCTTCTCAATCAACTTGACGATATAAGGAATAAATACTTCGTCCTATCAATTGACGGACAGTTTATAGGCCCTTCTTTGCAGAATTTCCCCCGATTTTTCATTTATTTATTTTTAAGAAGGCCACGAGGCCTATAAGGTAATCAGGAAAAGTGAAGCCTCGAAAGCTTACACTTTAATTAACTCTTCTTCGTGTCATATGGACCTTTTTTTTCTTACTATGACATTACCATGTTCTTGAAATTTTGTGAGCTAAATCTGTATTTTTGAAATTGCAATGGGGTTCTTGATCTCAATTGCTATGACCTCACTTCATTTTGTCTCAACGACTATTAAGAATTTAATGTCTCATAAAGGTATTTTGATAAGTAAATTCTTTATACGAATTATTAAGTACAACTGTTGGCAGGCATTACGATTTAGTGGTATTTCATGTTCATCTGTTAATAATTCAGTCATATTTGAATGCTATTACCTGCTTGAATTAGGTATTGCTTGAGAAATATAAGTCACACTTGCACTTAATATGCCGCCAGTTCCCAGTTAAACACTTTTAATTAATAACCATCCTTGACGTACTTATGAAGTTGTAGGGGTGTGGGAAGGAAGATGTTTGGATCATGTTAATTGAATTAATCTTTTCCATACTCAGGCTGCGCCATTAACCCTTTTTATTTACGTGGAATTGCTGTAATTTTCATGACATTATTTATTCCTGTGTTTTGAAATGCTGAGTAAATAATAAATAACATTTAACACATGATGATTACCTTAAGGTCAACATCACCACCTTGCGAGAATCCCCGGTAACCCACCGTTGTCGAATTAGTACGCAATCTGTTGATGCTTCGACGACTATGTGACCTCGCTCGATAGGGAGAGGGATGACTCGATACCTCTTGATCAATTTCCTACATAATCAATTAAAGTGGAATGTCGGTTTGTACGATTAATTCGTTAATCAGACAAAAAAATATGAACACTCCATCATTATGATGACAGTTTCCTTGTAAAATAATATCAAATGTTTACATGTCCTAAAGACACATCATGAAAATGAATAATCATTATTGACATTATTAGTCGAACGTACATTAAATCACTTTAAAGTGCTGTCACAAACAGGTATATTCTCATTACAAAGTATGACGGATTCGGTGACATTACTGCTCTTCGAACAATTTATTTACTTTGTAATAATGCAAAGTAACATAATATTGTCCCATCACGTCTTAAACAAAAACATTAGATCTACTTCAAAATACCATACCTCAAGAATTTCATCAATGTCACAGTGTCTGGTGGTCTTTTGCTTCGCAGGGGACCCCGATTTCTTTGCAGATTGCTTGTGGGGATATGTTGGTGGTACTTTTCTCCTCTTTCCGTTGATAAGTTTATCGCTGGTATACCAGCCCGCTTTAGTATTGTTGACATATATGATGGTCTCGCATGCTTTATGGCCACAGGGAGATGATCCAATCAAATAATCGGGTGCCCTACATATGGGTAAAATATAATTGAGATATGACGTCCATGTCGGTTAAACACACTTGGGAAAAAATTGCAGGCATGAATAATGTTAGGTGAGAAAAAAGGAGGCTTAGAGCGTTAAAAAGGGGTACGAAAAACAGAAAGAATGAAAACAAGCTGCCAAACAAAGAAAGCTGAATATAACTTTCAAATGAATAACGTTTTATTATGCATCATCATAACAGACTGGTATTTTGCTCTCATAAGTATTTTTAGGCCTTTTCGCTGTATAGAGAGTTCTTGACTGAACGCTACGTGGAAATGAAGATATACATCAAGATATGCAAATAAAAAAACAAATCATGCTTACGTGATCTCATCAAGAATGAGTAAAACGCCAGAGGAATCTACCAAGAGTTCAGTCATTTCGGATAGAAACACTTCATTCGGTCGTGTCCTCGTCGGGCCGGTTGGTGTGGTCATGGTCCGTCGTGGTGTCGTTGGTCTTGAATTCCATGTAGGAGTCGTCGTCGGGCCGGTTGGTGTGGTCATGGTCCGTCGTGGTGTCGTTAGTCTTGAATTCCATGTAGGAGTCGTCGTCGGGCCGGTTGGTGTGGTCATGGTCCGTCGTGGTGTCGTTGGTCTTGAATTCCATGTAGGAGTCGTCGTCGGGCCGGTTGGTGTGGTCATGGTCCGTCGTGGTGTCGTTGGTCTTGAAGTCGGTGTAGGTGTCGTCGTCGGGCCAGTTGGTGTGGTAATGGTCCGTCGTGGTGTGGTTGGTGTTGAAGTCAGTGTAGGTGTCGTCGTCAGGCCGGGTGGTGTGGTCATGGTCCGTCGTGGTGGTCGTTGGTGTTGAAGTCGATGTAGGTGTCGTCGTCGGGCCGGTTGGTGTGGTCATGGTCCGTCGTGGTGTCGTTGGTGTTGAAGTCAGTGTAGGTGTCGTCGTCCGGCCGGGTGGTGTGGTCATGGTCCGTCGTGTGGTCGTTGGTGTTGAAGTCAGTGTAGGTGTCATCGTCAGGCCGGGTGGTGTGGTCATGGTCCGTCGTGTGGTCGTTGGTGTTGAAGTCGATGTAGGTTTCGTCGTCGGGCTGGTTGGTGTGGTCATGGTCCGTCGTGGTGTCGTTGGTGTTGAAGTCAGTGTAGGTGTCGTCGTCAGGCCGGGTGGTGTGGTCATGGTCCGTCGTGGTGTCGTTGGTGTTGAAGTCGGTGTAGGTGTCGTCGTCGGGCCGGTTGGTCGGATGGGTGTCTTCAGCTGCCTGGATACTGAAGGTAAGGAAGGCCAATCAGACGTCCTGTCAAGGGATGGAAGGGCTGCCGAGGACATCACCCGTGCCTCACGCGTTGTTGATGTAGCTTGATTACCAGGCCAGAGGCTGTTTGTCATCCGCCGATAAAGTACTCCCAGAAGGCGAGGAATGCCGGTACATTCACTGAGGTGGAGTCCGTCTCTGGCCCAAAGCGTTTGTCATCTGTGGGGAAATAGCTCGAAATGTCAACCCAAGCGACTCCTTCCTCTCGGCAGATCTTATAGAAGGCTGCGTTGTACTGGCTGACGAGATGTCTCTTGCTGTCTAGGCGGGGAGCGATGCTTGTTGCAAGAACCTGCAGAGATTTATGAAAGAGATATTAGGAAATTAGATTAAATCATAAAAAGTTGCCCATGGCAGACTTATTCTTTTGATGTATGCGCTGGCAAAAAACTCTAATATATTTTTTGTTTTAATTTTGCTCCACACTCGCAGAGTTTTAATAGTTTATCACTTCATATGGTAGCAACAAAGGGCCTGTTTATCAAAGTTAACCTTCACGCCAAAAACATTTTTATTTCGAATACTAAAATGAACTGGAGCGTTGCATTCATTAACCATTTCAGTGCATGACTGGAGCCCTTCAGGAAGAGAATTTGACATTTTGGCCCCTAATAACTGCCAAACTGATAATTACGGGGTGACCTAATATTACTTCAAAATATCAACTAGCTCTGTCATGTCTGTAGTTAAAGTGAAGGACAAAATTACTTTTACCATCAAAGAGTGCATGCTTGTTTCTAGCTCGCTTCAATAGCTTGTAAGAATTATTGGCAGAAGTGTCAAATATATTTCTATTTGGAAGCGACATGATGACCATAATAGCTTATCATATGAAAACATGTTGCACTTTAATCGGGGTTGACGGAGCGTCTTTCACAGTGGGAGTCACCGGCTAAAATGGGCATGTGCACATACAAAGGGTAAACAGAAGAAGAAAAAATAGTGTTCTGGGGCTGCGAAGCATTAGTATACCCCAAACATTCAATCTAACATGCATTTTAAGGATAATTATCGCCACATATACATTACTTTTCAATATACTAGGTAGTTGTGTAAACAGATCCGATTACTCATTTGCGAGCATGGCGAGCGAGCGAAACGAACGAGCATAATATTCAAAGGTTATTTATTTGCTGAAAACCACGGTACAATGTATTGGCATTATTTACAGTGAATTGATGATGAAGATCTCGCAAAAACATTTCAGGGCTCTTCCATTACATTAATTCATTAACCCTGTAGACGTTTTCCATAATTAGCCAAGCTACGATTTCCAATGACATGAATAAATTTTTTAGGTCTCATCACGAGCAATATTTTATTAGAGAAGAAATTACAAACTGAAAGGGGGCTTCATATGTAAGCCGAATCTTGACATGAACAGAAAAGTAGATTGGCTTTGGAACACACTTGATAAGCTTGAAATATAATGTCTTAGTTGGGGTCAATAATGTGACACTAAACACTTGGGGAAATCGAACATACTGGAAGGAAAGGGGGCATTTAGGTGGGATATAATCTGATTACAAGTAGGGCACTTGCCCGCCCAGGTATAAAAGGAGAAATTATCAGAGGTGAAAGGGGGCACTCAGCAGAAGAAAACTGCATTATGAGAAACAAAAATGGGCATTCAAAAGGGGGCACTTATTACATTTTAGTGTAGAGTGCCATCTGTTTGTCACGGACGGACATTTAACACCAAAAAAAAGAATCCCAACTTTGAAGGCCTGCAAAAATTAAGTGTCACGCTGTCATGGATTAGTTTATAGTTTGTCATGAAGAGCATCACCAAGTGTTCTGAAAATTACATGAATTGGGTTGTCATGGTTTCCTATTCAAATGCAAATCAAAGAAAGGTTCAGTGTCACGGACGGACAAGATAGAAATTAGATGTTTGACCTTTAATACTCGTTTGCTATTTCTATCCAAATAAATTGAATTGCTAGTCATAACAATTTTTAACAACACCCCTGCTGAAAATGGTTTGGTCCAAAGGAGTTCCCATCCTATAAACGATGTTATTGGGGCACCCTAACACAACAAAACCGGTTTCCAATTCAATTTTACAATTCTGATGTGTTTTTGTATTAAATAGTAATACACCCGTGTCAACTGAGAACAATTGGAATGGAGTCTAGACAGAAATGATTTCAAAGTGGAAAACTGATGCATTAATTCTTAGGTAGACAAGTGAAAGGCCGAATTTAAATAGCATGTAACCAAACACGACACGTGATAGAGTTACCAAACTCAAAAGGACCATGAGATATGCAATATAATAAATATAATTGATTACTGCATGAAAAAGTCAATACCACTGACGAAACAACTGTGAGTTCAATAGTATGACAGTCATAATAATAAGAATGCTACCCATTCACAAAACTAATTTATAATAAATCTAGAATTTTGACATATGGGTTACGTTTAGCTTTCGAAGAAAGAAGACGAATCAACAGTGAAGAACATTATGCATCCCGTTTAATCTTCCTCCCTACAATTTGGCAATTCCAAAATCACGAAAAACGGATTGAAATATTGCTATAAATTATTTGGTTTCCTAAGCAGTGCCGTATCTGGGCGTTATGGCGCTCGGGGTAATACAATGAAGTTGCGCCCACTCCCGAGTGCCCAAACTTATCTACATTATGGTAAAAGTGAGGAAGCTAAGCGACCAATTGGCATTTTTCGAAAATTGTAAGCTGCAAAACGCAATTTCTTGGGCATTTTACATAGGGAATTTGGCAATTGACCACTAATATTGAACGTTAGGGATGATCAAAATTTGGTACCAGTAAACAGTTGTCTATTTTCTCAGTTTCTTTTTGAATTTGGAGAAAAATTAACGGAAATTCTTGAGAAATAGTCGAAGCCTGTGAATAGCAAGTAAATAGCAAGGCGACAAAATAAGTTTAGATTGCTTTTAAATCTTCAACCTTTGCAAATGATGTATTATCATGAAAGCAACGGAAATTGCAATATTATTTTTTTTCCCAAATTCTGCACCCCTTTTAAAAGGCTTGTTTAAGAACTAATAAATGGGGAAGATTCTCGGAGGAAAAATCATGCGAAGGAACACAGCGACCGCTCCACAGAAAACGTTTTCACTTTAAACATGCTTAACCCTCGAAAACCCTATTGCTGATGTATCAACCGTGGGGAATGGGAGGGGCGCATAATATTATTCCTTAAAGATTATGATTCTTCTCCAGTTTAGTTTTTTTTCTCCTTTTTCTCTTATGCTTTTCGCCCGGCACTTGCAACCATGCTCAACTGTAGATACGCCACTTGTTATGAAGTCACTAGTGACTTAGGAACCAAATATTCAAAAAAATTGTAGGCGTGGTAGGTGGCTGAAGAAGATTTGTTAATCTCACTATCACATAGGACTATCAATCTAGAAATATATCTAATATCTGGAATATATACAACTTCTGCATGCTTCCTCAGTGAAAAAGTGTTTCGTTTATATTTTCACCACAACTTATCTTTGATATCTATGTTTTATTTTTGCCCAATTTTAATCCTTACAATCCCCAAAACGTATCCAACATATTTTCTTTATCTCTCTGTTGCCTTTATGCGCGTCAGAGGACAATAAACTATGAATTAAATATCAGTGGAACATACCAATGGGGTCTTGCGGCGTGCAGATCCTAAAAGACTCCGAAATTGATGACAGGCAGTATCTAGAGATGTCCCTGCAAAGCCAATGTTGTTAGTCCCAGCGGCGACCACCACGATGTCGGGTCCACGTTTCCAGCTGAAGTCAAGGAGCTCCTCCTCTACATGCTGACAAGTACCACCAGGAGTGCTATTGATGATCAGTTGGATGGGTCCTCTGGGCAGCTTTACCTTCCCCTGGACGACGGGTCTTAGCTGGGAGTCCCCGAATATGTATGCCACCTAAAATGGTGAAGATCATGAAGATTATTATACAATTATGGTGTTGATGATGGGGACGGTCCTTATTCAACATGCATCTTAGCTCAACAAAATGAACTCAGTAACCCGTCTTCTTTTCTCTTTTCTTCCTGTGTTTAGGTGGATAGGGACATGATGTAATATGTAAAGCACTATACAAAAACAACTGTTCAACGTTCATTATTCTAAGTAATAAAAACAATAACAACAACGATAATGAAAATAGAAACTAGTCTAATTTTTTACAGAGGTAACACAACGAATTTATATGAGCACTATGATTTGTGATGGGCTCGTAATTTAAGGGCGACTCCACTATGTAATATACACAGCTCCATAATTATCTTCGCTCTGAGTATATGTCACTACGTCATCAACGAAAGGGAGTGGTACAAAACTGTGTTATTGTGAAATATGTTTATTTTAATGCGAGCAATAAATATCTTACCGAACGTTCATTGTCGATTCCATCGATGACAGTCTTATTCTGTTTCCCGCTGATTCCTAGATCCCAAGTCTCAGCCTTGCTACGTCTGCCGCTACCACGCCCAGCATCCCATTCTCCAAAGGCTGATGAACTGCCGCATCTCCCTGTAGATCTCAACATCCACCTATCCATCCTATTTCACAGAAACCTGTAGGTTTATGAAGATACAAAAGAAAATCCTCGGGCGAAGAGAGATTAATATATATATTTATATTTAAAAAAAAATACTTGGTGATATAAAGTAATGAGAGAAAAATCACAAGCTATGAGAAACGATCAAAACAAACCAAAACAGCTATACAGACGAATTTTAATCAATACAAACCAAACAAACCAAAAGGAGGGAAGAGTCGAATGATTAAGTTCGTAGTTCACTTGATAGTAGACAAGAGCTGAGGCAACGGTGTCAGTTCTTCAGATGCTAACGAGCGAATGAGATAATTTTGAGCACTCCCTCGCCTTATCAAGCATAAGGCCATTACAATGATGTAGGATCCATCATAAACCGGCATGATTACATTCGTCCCTCTATAAATGTTTTTGTAGAATTCGATTTTCTTTGATTTGTGCATGTAAAGAAATCTATTCTTTTACACAGACCCCATTTAATTTTGCGGCACTTTTGTTGATAAATAGCATCCTTTACCTGAAAGGGGGAGCGCTGAGAACAAAAGCACCGAAACAGGTACCGCTTTCAATGGGATTAAAGCTCATTATATAACATTAGTACCAATGATTACTTCAAAATAGGATGAGCCCATGTCAATCAAGCAACCAGTGTCACTCAAACTACAACGTCAAACGCTACTTTTCAAAGCCAATGAACATGATGAATTCGGAAACGACTTCGGCCATTTTAGGGTAAATAAAATTATCAGCGAACGTTGCCCGGAATGGGTGTATATCGTCGGTTTGATCCCTGAATTCATTTTAAAACAGTAAGATCCAGACAAAAAGTTTCGGCATGCCACCTATATGAGAGTAAAGAGCAATTCTTCAGCTTTTACCTCATGTATGCCATTATTTAGTTAAAATGTCATACGATATATTTCAAAGGCCATGAATTCGGAAATGCGTTTTGTCTTTTTCGTATTAGAATCACCAAACACCAGGCGAAATTGGTGTATATTGCCGGTTTGACCCCTAAATTCATTTTAAAACAGTAAGATCCAGACAAAAAGTTTCGGCATGCCACCTGTATGAGAGTAAAGAGCAACTCTTCAGCTTTTACCTCATGTATGCCATTATTTAGTTAAAATGTCATACGATATATTTCAAAGGCCTTGAATTCAGAAACGACTTCGGTCATTTTCGAATAAGAATGAGCGAACATTGTGCGGAATGAGTGTATTTTGCCGGTTTGACCCCCGATTTCATTTTAAAACAGTAAGATCCAGACAAAAAGTTTCGGCATGCCACTTATATGAGAGTAAAGAGCAACTCTTCAGCTTTTACCTCATGTATGCCATTATTTAGTTAAAATGTCATACGATATATTTCAAAGGCCATGAATTCAGAAACGACTTCGGTCATTTTCGAATAAGAATGAGCGAACATTGTGCGGAATGAGTGTATTTTGCCGGTTTGACCCCCGATTTCATTTTAAAACAGTAAGATCCAGACAAAAAGTTTCGGCATGCCACCCATATGAGAGTAAAGAGCAACTCTTCAGCTTGTACCTCATGTATGCCATTATTTAGTTAAAATGTCATACGATATATTTCAAAGGCCTTGAATTCAGAAACGACTTCGGTCATTTTCGAAAAAGAATGAGCGAACATTGTGCGGAATGAGTGTATTTTGCCGGTTTGACCCCCCATTTCATTTGAAAACAGTAAGGACCAGACAAAAAGTTTCGGCATGCCACTCATATGAGAGTAAAGAGCAACTCTTCAGCTTTTACCTCATGTATGTCATTATTTAGTTAAAATGTCATACGATATATTTCAAAGGCCATGAATTCAGAAACGACTTCGGTCATTTTCGAATAAGAATTAGCGAACATTCTGCGGAATGGGTGTATTTTGCCGGTTTGACCCCTAGATTCATTTTGGAACAGTAAGGACCAGACAAAAAGTTTCGGCATGCCACCTATATGAGACTAGAGAAAAACTCTTCAGCTTTTACCTCATGTATGTCATTATTTAGTTAAAATGTCATACGATACTTTTCAAAGCCCATGAATGCGGAAATGCGTTTTGTCATTGGCGAGAATCACCGAACATTGTGTGTATATTGGCGGTTTGACCCCTAATTTCATATTGAAACAGTAAGGTCCAGAAAAAAGTTTCGGTATGCCACCTATATAATAGTAAAGAACAACTCTTCAGCTTTTACCTCATGTATACCATTATTCACTTAAAATGTCGTACGATACCTTTAAAAGCCCTTTAAGAGGGTTTTTTTCGTGTATGTATCATTGAACATCGTGCTTGAATGTTCTTTCATCAACGAATAAGCTTGTTTGAAATCTATATTAAACCGACATTAAATTACCTTTTTTGAATGCTCTGCTTTAGTCTGCATTTACCGTTTAAGCACATGTGTGGGCAAATTCCATATTGAAATACATTTTGCTGATTCATTTTGTTTAACTATATATTATAATTCCACTATAACATGCATACATAACACTTGCCACATTTAGCCCCGAAAAGTTGAACGTCTACGTCGTATAGGCCTGTTCAATCTTTAAAAAAAAAAAAAAAAAAAAGCTCAAGGATATACCAAATTAGAGAGCATTTGTTATGCTTAAATTTGACGCAACTTGTTCCTAAGAGTCGAGGGTCAAATAACATTTCGATATCAGTTTAATTCTGCTATATTAGCAACAATCCGCTTTTCATTTTTCATTGGCTTTTTCACAGACACCATAGCCCGAAATTCCCGTTTTTAGTGTGCTAACGCAGACCGGAAGTCTTATTGGTCGCAGACCGGAAGTCTTATTGGTCGCTAAAGGTAGTCCAATAGTACGGTTAAACCAGTAAACTCGGCACACTCGGATCGCGATATCGGGGAAGCTAAGCCAAAGACATTGGATTACAAGACAAATTACTCTCACCTACTTCCGTAATACGTTTTGGCAAGGGTAAAACGGACTCGGAAAAATGCGCCCGCCATTGGATAACGTGTGAAAAGATGTCTCATTTTTTCTTGATATTTCATATCTAAAAATTTGTTTTATAAGCCTGATTTTTGCACGAGCGGAAGGATGGATAGTTATAAAAACATTTCTTGATTCTTTATTTTCAATAAATTGCACTATAAATCCCCAGGATCATGCTTGCTTTTTGATGGAGTCATCTGCCATAGGGCTAACACGTCAGGAAAACAAGGATTTTAAGAATGATTATTGTTCCCCTATTGTTATCTTAAATTCATGGCAAATGTAACTTACATGTAATTTGAGACTCTGAAAAAGCTTACTGAAGGCTCAAAAGTGAGAGAGATTCCTCATAAATCCAAGGGAATATGCCTGCTTTTAGTCTTCCAGCTGCCATAGGTTAACACGCAAAATCAGGGATTTTGAAATGATTTTGATTCCCATGATAGCTTTTATTCAAATTTAAGAAAGAAGTGATTTACATGAAATTTCAAGCTCTGGAAATATGTAATTGAGGCTCGATGAGTCCAGTAAACCCCTCATAAATCCCTGGGAATATGCATGCTTTTGACCAAAAAAAAGCCTCGCCCGCCATAGGTTTACACGCAAAACAAGCAATTTTCGGATGATTATTATCCATATAGTTTTTATTTGTAGATATAAAAAATGTGAAATGTATGCAATTTGGGACTTTGAATAAGCTCACAGAAGGCTCAAAAAAAAATTAAACCTCCCATAGATCCCAGGGAATATGCATGCTTTTGGCCTTCAAGCTGCCATAGGTTAATACACAAAAACAGGGAATTTGAAATTAAATTAATTCCCTTAGCATTTATTCATATAAATGGAAAAGATGATTCACATGAAATTTCAAACCCTGAAAATATATAATCGAGCCTCGACGAGTCCAATAGACCCCCCCCCCCCCCCCCCACCATAAATCCCCGGGAATATGCCTGCTTTTGACCATTTTGTAATACTACACGTGAAACCGTTTGTTATTATCCATGACGTCATGTGGCCGTGTACTTTCTCTGTATCATGTGTCACGTGAGACACCGACGCGTCGTCTGCTAGAGCCAGGGATGTAAAAATTGAACGGGTAAAATTTAGAATTGATTAGAAACACTGTTCTATTATGCCTCAGTTACATTAATGAAGTCAGTTTTTCAGATCAGTTGTGAGAGTAGAGAGTATGAAAAAATAAAAGGAAAAATGAAACTCTTTGAGAGGGAGAGGGGAGGGAGAAAAAAGACAGAGAGCTGATGGGGGGGGGGGGGAGGGAGGTATGAATGGAATAAGTCTACTTTTTAAAACAGAATTAAGGATTCAGTAGTAAATATATCCTCAGATGGTATAGAAGGTTAAATAGTATTTGATTAAAAATGATGTAGAAACTGGGGCGTTCTTTTTTTTTTTTTTTTTTTTCCTTGTTTCATAAGTGTAGGCCCTGTTGCACCTAATACTAGGCCTACCTTTTTTTTTTTTTTTTTTTGGTTTGTTTTTGTTTTTGCTTCTTTTTTTGGGGGGGGGGGGGTTCGATCACCTGACTCCTCAGAGTGCTAAAGCAGAATACAGTCTTGCAAAACCTCACTTTCAGTTATTCCCATTGGAGGCGTATCCGAGAATCCCCGTGCCCCTAGGCCTACATGCCAAAAGCGAAACTGATGACTCATTTCACACATCGAGTGAAAAGAAATGTGCACTCCCGGCACAGATGGAACATGACAAACCTTTTTCCTTGCTTGTCCAAAAACTCAGAGTATGGTACCTGATGATCTTTTTAGAAATTTCTTTTTATTTTTTTTAATTTTTTTTTTTTTTTTTTTTTGTTCAGACGTGCCAGTCCACCCAGTTAAGAGAAATTTGAATAGTCTTTATATTGCTTGCAAGCAATCTCATTTTTTTCAAAGCCCTTTCACCTGTTTCTATGGACTTTAAACATAATAAGGCTATATTTTATAGGTTTGTAGTTTGCATAAATCGTGATACATTATTATATGAAATCAAAGAAAAAAACTTGAAGATCTCCTGTTTGTTAAATTTATTTCAGAATTTCACGACATCACTGTCAGATATCCAAACGTTTGCTCATATAGAGCTTAATCAGGAAACACGTTTAGACCCCCCCCCCCCCCCCCCCCCCCCCATTATATAGAATTCCACAGCAATCTCTCCTGTATAACTTATTGGCTCTGGCCCTTCTGATTCTCACCATTACTCCCTTGCCTGTTGCAGTTAGAGTTGATCATGTCTGTTGGTGGACATAAGTTTTATGTTATCATGGTTATTACGGGACAATATCAGTATTGATTATGTCATGCCCTTCAGCTCTTAGGCTCTTTACCAAAAGCTATGTACAGGAAAATAAGAAAAAGAAAGAAGATAAGAAATACTAACGTCTAGATAAAGGCTATAATCTTTTTCTCTGGGCCGTCTTGATAAAGGCTATAGGCTTGCCCCGATTTACATGTACTACAATACGTACGCGTGCTTTATTTCGGTACTGAGCATTCTTCGTAATAAATATTCTTTGGCTCAATTAGGGTATGGTGTCGACAAAACAAACAATTAAGAAAAGAAAAAAATACTATTCAATAAAATCGTGCATGCAGTGGCGTATGGGGGGGGGGGGGCAAGTGCCCCGGGCGGCACTTTGAGGGGGCACAAAAAACGCAAAAAAAAAAAGGAAAAGAAGATAAATAATATATTTTTAAAGATTTTGCACCCCCCCCCCCATTCACAGGGTAAATAAATGCATCAAAAATAGAATTTTGAGGGTTTAAAGTGCAAAAAAAAATTCTAAACCTCGGTCGCTTTGCACCCTCGCATGATCATTTCCTCTCAGAATCTCATAATTTCGCGCCCCCTATAATAGTTCAAGCTTTTGAAAGGGGGTTCAGAATTTTAAAAATCGGTAATGATGCAATTGTTGTTTTGCTCGCTGTCATGTAATTTTATCTGCCTCTTGCTAAATACTCCTCCTCCAGTGTTGCCTAATACAGCTTTTGCAAAGGTTAAACATTTGAAAGAAATCTAACATCTATTGAGGGCGGCACTTAGAGGGGGCGCAATAGACGCAATAGGAAAAGATAAAGGAGAAAATAAAGAAAAATTATACTCTTCAAGGTGCTTTGAGGTAAAGTATTAAACCATTACTGAGAATCAGCTGTTATCTAGAATAAGAGCTGGAAGTATAGACTAATAACATTTTTCTGATTGGTTTGACTTGTGCTTGAGTAAAAGTTATCATAGATTGACATTTTAAATGCGATTTCTTCTGCTGAGGTATACAACGGCATATCTTTTCCCAAACTGCTGACTGTATACAATGGTTAAGTTACTCATGAATTCGTATCGGAACATCACAGTATGCGGGTTTAAAATGAAGACTAACTATTGTTATTCTTACGTAATTCACAGTGCGGCTGGTATTACAGGCCAACCAATTGTCAAAATTATTGTTTTTAGTTTTCAGTTAAAGAAATAAAAACTGCTCACATAGTCATGGAAGGTTTGAATGTTGCTGTTCATTTATATGTTATTCATGTGATATCAACACTAAGTACTAGCGCTACATGACTGTAAGAAAGTCGAAACATACAAGTATAAAGTGAAAATATCTAGTGCCCATATGCTAACGTAGAAAAACTTTATTCACCCTCGAATAATTATTATTGGTACTATCAGTTGGATGTTTCAGGTACGTTCCATAGCTGGGCCCTGAAAAAACCTGAAGATAAGCAAAATCTCGAAAATCGCACTTCAACTTTATTCGGAAAGAGGAATGAAAACATCGCCTAAGAGGACAGTTGACCTTGGGGACATCATTCTTCAATAATCTTCTCTCCTAACCCTTCTCTCCTATGGGAATTACACACATTATAATTTTTGCTATTATATTTATGACATTCTCACCTTTAATAGCATGAACGTGAGAGCATTTCTGGATATTTGTATTTGTTCGGTTTCTGAATGTACTCCTGTATACTTAACTAACCCATTCTCCCTCTATCTTTTTCTCTCTCCCCTCCCTCCTCTTCTTATTTCCTTCTTCTTCTGCTATTTCTCCCTTTCTCATAATTCTGTGACCTCTTTGGTTAATGTAGAGTATGATATTAAATGCAGTACTATATGATATGCATGTTATTTACTACAATAGGTTATGGTAAATATGTTGATTACCTTCATACTGTACATGTATTTGGATATTCTCACCTTTGCAGGTAGATGGCTGCAATTAAATGTATCTATGTGATTCCAGCTTGCACAGTTTGTATTGTTATTTCCCATCTTCTCTCTTTCTCTCTCTCTCTCTCTCTCTCTCTCTCTCTCTCTCTCTTTCCATTCCTTTTTCTTTTTTGCTCTGTTTCTATCTCTTTTCCTAACTCTATGCTCTTCTGGAAAATTACCTACACTGTTACGTTTTTTGCAATACATGTATTACATTTCATGCTTCCCACTAAGGGAATTTTTGCTCAATTTTCATTAATTTAAGGAATGGTGACATTTTTATACCTACTACCTTGCCATAATTCATAATTCAAATTCAAAACTCTTTTATGGTACAGGCAGGCAGTTACATTTTCCACATCTGATAATATCGTTATGTGCATAGTTTTAATGGTACCTTTACTAGTGAGTGCTGTAATATTTTGTATTTGTATTTGTTCTTTTTTTATATACTTGATAGTAACCCCCTTCTCCCTAGCTCCTTTTGTCTCCTCCTTCATTTCTTTATCTCTCTCAATTTCTTCTTATTTTTCTTTTCCTTGCTGATTTTCTTTTTCTTCATAACCACTCAACCACTTGGGAATAAACTTAAAAGAAAATGAGACCCTGAGGAGGGAATGGTTTTGGCGGGCAGGGGGGGGGGGGGTGAATGGAGGAGAACGGTTTGAGGGGGATTCCGTCAGGGTTGGTTGTAGGGTGGGAGAGTTGTGAGGGGTGGGGGGGGGGTCTCGATTTGCTTTGTGTGACAGTCTTCGGATTTACAAGGTACTTTAGGGTGGTGGGTTCTTCTGATGGGCAGCTTTTTAATTCGTAGCCAATATTTGGGACGGGGGGGGGGGGGTTGCTTCTCTCTGTCCTCTCCTTTCATGGAGAATAATATCCCCCGGGGTGTCTTTTTCTCCTTTTATGTATTGTCATTTATTTTTATTTTATTAACTGTAATTGATTACTTTTATTCATTCCGTGATTTTAACTTATATATGTATATTTTTTTAATGTGTACACAAGACAAATATCGGTCTACGGACCGTTTGTCCTTGTTTTAATAGTATTTAGCTGAATAAAATCCGATATATATCAGTAGAGATATACAGATGAAAAGAGCGATATGGCGTTTGATGGAAAATATGTCACTGATAGTGCAGGAAAAAAAAAACTTGTAATCGATTCTTTTTTTATATAATACTTGAAGCAGGAAATCTCCATAATGATATGCAAATTTCATGGCCTAATTTGCATATGTCACTAATAATATGCATTGCATGTTAATTTATGCATTGCTAATGATATGAAGACTGTATGCTAGAATTGTCAATAAAAATAAGTATAGTTTGGTTGAGATACTAATCTATATAAAAGTTTCAAAAAGGTATACCCCAAGAAAAGATTAATAAATTCTTTTAAGGATTTTAACACAGATTTCTAAAATGGCTTTAAAACATAATGCAAATGAGCTTATTTTTGGAAGCATTCTTTTCCTGACACTAGAGATACTAACGAACAAAATGATACCCAAGCCGAAAGTGGGGTGTGTGTGTGTGGGGGGGGGGGTGAATAGTAGCCCCCTCTGGCCCACGGACTACCAGGCATATTCCGTATCCACACTGCCGTGTTTATACTTTCGACGTCTCAAAATAATTTATTCATTTTGTTGTTTTTTTTTTAATTTCCCCCGGGCTCTGCATGCATCTGTTTTTAAGTCTGTAAACAACTTAAGTTGAACCCATATGATAATAAGCTCTTTTTTCAGTGAATTTCTTCTGGAAATTTCGTTTTATAAAGCGAATATTGCGAGCTCATCAAATGTTTATTGCCTTTGGCTATAGAGTCAATTAGGCTCGTAACCATGGTCATTAAACACTGGCAGTATCGTCGCCAAGGTGGATCGTGCAGATTCTAGACATTTCTCGCTGAAAAAAATTCAATTCAGAAAGTTATAACCCTGCAAAGTGAAGTAAATATGCCAATCGTGTATTTTGGTGAGGGTTTGAAGCAAAAAAAATGAAGAAAATGACGTTACGAGTTGCGATTAAAACGAAGTGCTTATCATGCGAAATAGTGCTTGTAGCTTGAAGAGTTGCTTTGCTGAACATCAGGCATGTCACTTGACATGTCTGCTTTGCAAGGGTAGAGTCCTTTGAAGAAAACTGTGTAATAAGGTAAGTCATACTTTTCACAAAAAGAAATTAGGTGAGAATTTAGTTCTGCTTCATTTCTTAATTTTCACTTCAGGCTGGAAATCTGCCTTTGGACAATATATCTAACCATTAACGCACCCGATTTCTTTTGGGTTTCTCGTGAATAAACCATAACTTCTGACCAAAAAAAAAAGGTGAAAACGAGGGCCAAAAATTGGAAGAAACTCCATGTCCAGTAGGATCTGCATAACCAGTCTGCAATCATTAATATTTCGATAAGGTGTATTAAAATTCACCATTTCAGTTTTAAACTAAAACCTTAAATTCACATTAAAACTTAAATGGCCAATGTCATATCAAATGAAAATTATTATTTCAAATGAGATTTATTCAAAATCTGCAATAAATACTACTCATGGCAGCAGGGTTTCAGTCATTCTCCTTTGTTAGATGTCTAATGTTCTTACTTAAAACTTTGAAAAAAAAAAGTTTTGATGTCTCGAAGAAGGAAAATGGTTTTTAAATAGAATCCCTTGATTCACTCGAAATCACTTAAAGTAGATTTAGCGAAGTATGGAATAAACATATTTGTGGACACATTTTATTTCCTACTTTCCTAAAATATTTTTAATATTCAAATTAGTCATAGTGAAGCACATCTGTGGAACAAACATCCAGTCGTGCTAAGACCTTGTAAGAAAATTAATTTAGCGCCTCTTGGAAAGAAGCTCTTCACATGACTGATAAACAGAGAGAGAGAGAGAGAGAGAGAAAGAGAGAGAAATACAAAAGATAGAGAGGTAAGAGCAAAATTGCAAATTGATAAGTGAGGAAATGAAAAGGGAGAGACAAGAAGAAAAGAATGGGAGAGCGAGAGATATGTAGATGGAAAATGTATGATATATATATATATATATATATATATATATATATATATATACGGAGAGAGAGAGAGTATATTGTATGGAATATAAACAACTTGATATAGGTTTCATAATTTAGTTCAGGATTCCGTCTGTCACCAAACTAATTATGGGAAATAGAGAAACTGACCAAGTTAGAGGAATTAGAGATGGGAGAGAAAGTTGAAATTTAATATGAGTCGACAATGAGCAAGGAGAAAAAAGATAGATAGAATGAGAGGGAGGGGGAGACTGTTTTCATCTTGTTTTCATCCTAACAGCATACTTTATGTACTTTATCCCTAAAGTTTATATTCTCTTCATGCCTACTAATCAAAACACAGTTCATTATACTTTGCAGAATCACATGGATATATGTACTCTTGGACAAAACTTTACTCAATATGAAAATACCAGCTATTGTTGTGGTGAGTGTCGATCGATCTTTTTTTTTTTCAAAGCTGGTATTTATGATGCATTGTTGTGTATAGATGTGGTAAAATGATGCCATTTATGTTCAGTGATGATGTACATTGTTGGTATATGATGATATACAATAAATTGAACGATGAAATAAGTTGCTACTTGTTTGATGATGAACTGTGTTCGTACATGAGATGTACTGTAACTATGGTAGGTGCATGATAATACGCAGTGTGGTACAAATTTATGGATGCACAGTATTGAATTACGATAAACAGTATGGTAAAATGATGGTGTACTGTGATTGTCAAATAATGTACAGTAGTAAAATGACGCACAGTTTAATACATGATGATGCGCAGTGTAGTTTAGGATGCAGAGTATTGGTAATTAGTGGTTTACAGTGTGGTATATGATGATACACAGTGGGTTATTTCACGCTCGGTGTCGGTGTTTCGTGATGGTGTTTGCTGCTAAAATCGAGCTGTGGCACAGCTTTTCAAATTAAGGAATCGACACCGATATTCTATCACTAGATTTAACGTTAGATCAAAGTCACAACTTCTCAGGACTCTCTCAAAAGTCTTCAACATATCACGTACCTAGCACCAGTGCACCACTAACACTGACACCGACCGTGAAATGAATATTTCTTAATCACTATAGGGTTAAGTGTTAGTCAGTTGGAATTCGTACATATAAACACCGATTGCCATGCTCAGTTCTGCAGACGACATTCGACCAAAATTAAATACTATCGACCTGAGCCACGTTACAAAATGAGGTCAAAGCTTAACGCCAAACGATTTCTTTCTCATTTCATGGTCGGTGTTAGATCATGATTTCGCTGCAAAATAAACACTAACACTGAACACCAACACCAACGATGAATTCACCCAGTATGATGATGTAAGTGGTATTTTCAAAATATGCACACTGTGTGTTAAATGATGGAGGGTAGTGCGGTAAATGCTAAAGCACACTATGGTAAATGATGATGTACTGCGTGGTAAAGACGATGGTGATGCACAGTGCGGTAAATGATAATGACCTGTGATAGTTGTATGATGAAAATGATGCACAGTATATTATGATTTGACGATGTTGCAAAATGTGGCAAATGATGACACACAGTATATGATGATACACAGAATTCGCAGATATACACTGTGTGTTAAAATGATGAAGCACACTGTGGTAAATTCTGATGCATTGTGTAGTAAAAGATGATTCATTTTGTGATAAAGACGATGCATTGTAAATTGTATATACCATGCGCAGTGTGCTAAAGGATAATGCAAAGTGTAAAAAATGATGGACAGTGTGGTGAATGATGATGATGTGCATCGTTTAAAATGATGATGCACAATGATGTGAAAAGTTAGAAGCTTGGCTCACAAGGGGCTTCAACCTTACTCTGTTCATACTAATTTTGGTAACATATTTAAAATTACAAAATTAAAATTCTTTGTATTCAAATTCTTTTCATGTTATCCGTTTTGTATTTGTATTTTATTTGAAACATCATTCACATCTGTACATGAATATTTTGTTTACAATACATAAATTAACCACACAATATTTTGAAAAGAAAATAAAAAGCAAATCATGAAATTAACAAAATTATAAACAGATGATATACTGGGAAATTATTTTTTATATCAGGATATGATATCCTTTAATAGGAAAATAAGTTTTGTAAGCTTCTTGATTTGTGATTTATTCATGTACTGAATTCTCTTTTAAAATTGATCAGTTTAATTATATTGATTTAATAGGTGTTAACTGCTCTGATGCAACAACTCCCTGTCACCATTAGTTCAAGTAAGTTCAATAATTCTTCAGGAATACTAAGTATTTCTGGGGGGTCAGAACCTGGGACAATTTGTTGAAATACTGGAAGTCTGGTTACCCTGAATACAAGTGATGTTGATGTTTAGTTTACTTACCATAATGTATATTCTTTTATTTCTTCTTAATTTGAAATCAGCTTTGGTAATTTCATAGCAGCCTTTTCTATATTATAAATGCGTGTTTAATAGGAAAATAAGTTTGTACACATTGTTACTATTAAGATGAAAAGATATTACGATTTAAACGATACAGCTATAGGTCATTTATTTGTTCATAATGTCATTACTTTTTCATCATTGGAACAAAGTAAGTTCTTTTCCAACGAGTATAGTGATGGATTCATTGCAAAGGAATGGATAGAATGGTTCGGGCAAATGGTATTACGATTTTTAACCCCCCCCCCCCCCGCTCATCTCTGAGGCCAGATTTTCCATTAATGCATCGTTTTCATGGTAACATAGGTTTTCTTTTTCCTCTCCATTTTCTACGATACAGGACTTGGAAAGGGTGAGTATTTTAGCATTCTTTCTGCATGCAATCTTTGCCGAACTGGTTGTTCAATACGAATAGAAACAGTTTCTACCTGATTGACAATAAATCTTTTTGATGCTAGAGATAGAAAACCTGCTCTATATTGTGCTTTTTTTCTGTACAGTACTGTCCTCTACAAAATTACAATCGGCCTTTATCGATTATAGATGAAATCATATCGCAATTTGAAGGTCATTCTAGATTATGGAACTAAAAGTATTACCGGTCAAAGAAGACCCTGTCCGATTCTCTCCAATGCTTACAAAGAAATATTGATAGGAATGGTTTGCGAAGGAAATCGCTGTTATGTTTTTATATAGTTGTGATGGCAACGGCTCTTTTATCACCATAGTTATCACAATTCTGCATGTTGTTGATGATGTTGTGGTTGCTGCAGATAAAGGGAATGTGGATATGTCTCTTTCTTCCCAAAACGATATTGAATGAAAATGGATACGCCGTTTTCAGAGTTTGAAAGATGTCGTACATTATTTTTTTCAGTGAAAATTGAGTGTTTGAACAAAATTATGAGACTTTTTAATGAATGCCTTGTCTTGATTTTTCAAGGAAGTTATTACTTACATGATCTGGAACAATCTTTGTTAAGACAGTATGTACAAATTTGAATAAATCAGTAAGCTTGTCTTCTGTAAAACATTTTTCAGTAAAGTAAGCTTTATTGTCCCAAAATGTACTGGTTGTAGAGAAAGCCCCGTTTTTCTTAATTTCCAATCTTGAAGAACTCAAAGGTGTCTTTTTCAATTCAGGTCAAATTGATACAAAACATTTTTTGAGTATTGTAACTTTCTTGGGGTCTTAATTCATGTCGCCTGATAATATTAATAAGTTATTACATTGTGAAATTGCACTGATTTTTCAAAATAAGTTAAATAATATTGTCAGGATCATGTAAACACACCTGTTGTTCACCTTCAGGTGTTTGACAAGGCATGGTAGAGCAGCTTGCAAGGTGTCTGTGTAAATTAACACATAAATGGTAGATTTCACCACGGCAGCCAGATAGCAAGCTGCTATATTGTGTCTTGTCAAACAGGTGCATATGGAGGTTTGTTTATATGACACTGAGAAAGCAATACAATTTTTAGAATTCATTAAATTATCATTTTGATCCATATTGCACCACAGGAAAACTAAAGCACTCAAGAATGTTCTGTACCAATTATTTGAACTGAACTGAACTGAAGAGAATCTTTTTTCATTTATCAAGGTTGAGAAGTTAGCAAATGTCTTTCTCTCTCTCTCTCTTTCTCTCTCTCTCTCTCTCTCTCTCTCTCTCTCTCTACATCCAGAGCATTTGGGGACAGGAAAGCTTAGTCATGGGGCACTTTAGTAATTTTGTTTTCAGTGGAGTGGTAGATCCCCAGCCTTCCCCCCAAGGAAGTTTTTGTCAATTTTTATATTTTTAGAATGTAGAACCACCCCCTCTTCCTTCTGACAAATTGGTCCATGGGCCTTCAGGGGAAAAACATTAATCCATATTAAGGGGCCGTCTGATAACTCATCCCGAATAACTTTGTCAGTTTTTGTGTTTTAGATATGACTTCCTTCTGACAAAGTTTGTTGCATAATATGTGACATGGGGTGAAATCAACCCGACTTTGGGGGCCCTTTCCGGAGGCCAAGGGGGCTACCCCCGATGGCTACGTTCAGGCTGACAAGCTTTTGGGGAATGGGATAAATGGGATAAGTAACTTTAAGGGGTCATCTTTGGTAAATGGAGCGACTATTTCGGGACAGGCTCTTGGCCTACTACCGCAAGAGTATTATCATAATATTATCATATTTCAGTATAGTAACATGATATACCAGTGTAAACCAGTAATTGCAATAGGACCATTATAGACTGAGAGTATGAAAATATCGTGTTTGTGACTGTTTTTGTTTGTTTTCTTTTCATCATAGAAACAAAACGAATAGACCTGTTTTTTCCAATTTTGTGCATACTTGTTGAACAAAAAGAAGCTTGCCAGAGGCTTGCCCGACATAGCAACAACCAATGTATGCAAACTAAATTCCATCTATTCAGATGCCATTACGCATAACACGTGAACGGAATAGTTGGTAACCAAGGGTTCTGGAGAGAAACTGCATAAATTTGAATGCATTGAAAACAGGTCTGTTTGATTTTAAAAAAATATTCACTCAGCATACAAGACAGTATGAAATGAATAATTGGGACGTTATCTTTTGCTGTTACCTTTGTTTGGTCTTGTTTTAATACATGCAGCCAATGGATGTCCACTGAAGTTCAAACATTATGACAATATGTGTTATGGTGCGGTGGAGAAAGTGATTTCAACTGGACCCGTGCAAGACAGCTGTCGGGGGAGATCTGGCGACTTGGCATGATCAAGATACCTTTGATCTGATTTCTTCACTGAAATGGGAAAGCAGGTTGAGTGCCATTTGAAGATTTATTCATAATTTGATGCATTTCATAAATAGAACGTACACAGAGTGTTTTAGCGATGGAAATGGTCCCACGCCCCTCCCCACTGAGAGAGAGGAAGGGAGAGAGAGAGAGAGAATAATTATATCTATGCAATGTCATTTTTTCTGTTGGAAATTAATAAATATGAATTTGAATTTGAATTTGAGAGTGAAAGACGGAGAAAACATGGAAAAGGGGAGGAGAAGATGCACAACTGATCTGGAATGCCAGTTCGGTTGCAAGACACATGCTTCATCGAAAATTACACTGAGATAAGTATCTTCTATACTTGACCTGGACCAAACATTATGGTAAAGCTTCAATAATAGGTGTCGATCCCCGGGGGGGGGGGGGGTACATTTCAGGTGGGGGTGGCCTGTATTATCATCCCCCAATAATTCACCGTCAAAAATGACATGATAATAATAAAAAGATTAATGTCTAGATGAAATCCTGTTTGCTTTTTAATGTATTTGTATGTTTTAGAATAGACCTACTTGTGATCTAATGAACTTTACAAATTGATATCATTCTCTACCCTTTGATTTGTGCCATCTTGTGTAAATGGCTAAATTTGGAATCAAATTAGATGATCATATTAAGCTTACACTGCACTGATGACCAGTATCAAGAATTCAAAGAAAATTGTGGAATTTAGCACGCTAGTAATTTCCATAAAACCTCTCTCAAATGTTCGGAAATGTGATTTTTATTCAGGATAATTTTTTCCCTACCGTGGGAGGGAGGGGGTATCCCTCCCACACCCTTCCCCTGCTCGATCGCTTCGCTCTCTCGCCGAGGATATTCGGCACCAATCATCTCCCAACCACGAATACAAATCGACACCCATGAAACTCAACCCCATCTTTATCTTAAGACGAAATAAAGCCCGGAGCCAGTGCAATAACAACGCTTTCTCCACTCCCTCGCATTTCATTTACCAATAATATACCAAGCCCCTAACTCTATTACAAGAACCCTGCATAATACACGCTGATAAATGTCAACCATTTTCTTATCAATAAAACTTTTATCATTTCCATTGTTTAAATCATGTTATCCTGTGAATCTCTATACAAAAGTGTGTTGAACAAGTTTTTAAGTTTGACATGTTTGATGAATGTTTTCATTGTAATACAGCTGTATCGCCTTTGCAATAAATTCATCAAACTGTTTTGGATTTAGAAAAAACAAAAAGTCTTCATTCATCAAAGGATACAGAATACAATATTCAAATTTCGGGAAGTCTTATTTACCTCTGGCATTGAAAGGGTGGGAACTCAGTATGAACAAAAAAGAAACATAACAGCAGTTAAACAACCTGTAGATAATTATATTCCACTTACCATACAGTAAATGTGGGGTTGGACTGGAGTACAATTCGGGTACTTGGAGCTGGAACAATGGCGAAATTATGATATCTGAAAGGTAAATACATTTCTAATACTATCTGTACGTATGTGATCATATTGTACATATTTGCACTTGTATTTCAATCACATATCATGATTAGCATTTGGGCGCGACCAGTAAATATCACCATTCGAAAGGCGCACCCCTCGCTAGAAAAAGGGTCCATTATTTTTTTTATACAGGCCAAGACAGATCGCTAACCATTAAATCGGTTCTAATCTTCCTGGAAGATTTCAGAAGAAGATGCGCCATTATCAAAGTCTTTTTAAGGCTGAATGCAGTCTACATAAAAAAATATGAGAATTCATGCCACGAATCTACTGTGGTATAAGCATATCGAAAAGTCGTTACCTGTTTAATTCAGACATTGTGTATGATGATTAAGACTATCTTTAACTCTCTTCATGCTGTGTGATGAAGAAAGCGAATGAGAATATAATGGATTATATATATTTTCCCGGGAGTTCAATTTTTTTAAATCAATTTATCCCGAGTATGTATCCTTGCATCTCAGCCCTCGATTGCATAAAATGTTTAAGCCGTCTGAGCCTTTTTTCATGTTCAAATAAAATTCAGTGACTAATTATTATTCAGTCATATTGCATAGTCACATATTTTCAGAAAACACTATATTTTTGCAGGCACGTTTAATTTTTTTAAATGCTCCTTTATGTTCATTTAGTATTTTTGAAGAAGCTACGATAGAGAGAAGCAAATACTGGAGTTTAGAGAAGACCGATGATCTTTCTAAAGCAACTCTGTCCCCTGCATATCAATATGACTTCGAAGTTTGCTCTATTTGTCAAACCAGGAGAGGTTAGACATTTTCGATTTATTCCATCATTTTTAGTGAGTTGCTTCTTTACAACGTTTATTAAAGAGTGTGGAAGGAGTAGAGGAAAATGAAAGATAAGATCATTATTTGAGAGAGAGAGGGGGAGGGGGAGAGATAGTCCACCCTCTCTCTCTCTCTCTCTCTTTCTCTCTCAGACTCTGTTTAATGATGATGATGATGATGATGATGAATAATGATAATAATAATAATAATAATAATAATAATAATAATAATAATAATAATAATAATTAATTATAATAATGATAATAATGATAATAATAATGATAATAATAATGATAATAATAATAATAATAATAATAATAATAATAATAATAATAATAATAATAATGATAATATTTGTAAGGCGCCGAATCCATTTGATAATCAAAATTCTCAATCCTCCCAGACTCCTTTTTTTTCTCTATCTTTCTACCCCTCCTCCCGCCGTCTGTACTACCATTTCTTTTCTACCCTCTCTCTCTCTCTCTCTCTCTCTCTCTCTCCGTTTGAATTGTATTATTTACAACAACAACAACAACAAAACTGAAGCAAAAAGACCAACCTTTCAAGCCTTTGCCCAGTATAAATGTGAAAAAATGAAAAGTCTTTTAACATGTTTAAGGGGTGTTCAGATATGAGGCGACATTTTGGCGCCACAAAATTTTTAAGGTGCATTCAGATATGATGCGACTTTGTGTCGCCACTTATGCTAATGAACTCTCAAATTTAGTGTATGTTAAATGCTTATACATGTATCAACTTGACATGGTTTAACGATCTTCTAAATACAAAACATATATAAAATTATATATATACATGTATGACGATATGACACTTTCTTCAAGAATTGTCTAAAGGAGACCACTCACAGTGAGCACAGGAGCCGCGGAGCGTTTTTAAAAGTGGCGGGCTAGCAAGCATAATCATTGCCTCATTATTGTATAGAGGCCAACGTGTCTACTAAAAAAGTGGGGGCCCCTGGAGCTTGCTTTTACTTTGAGAGGGTTTTTTTTTAATTCATCTTTCTGAGTGCAGTAAAACCGTAGTAACAGTGAAACTAATCACACATGCCTTTCCTTTGTCGTTATTAGTGAATACCATTTACCACGATGCTGCTGTGTATTACCCGATGGACGTGTGGTATCAAGGGGTAATATCACGAATTCATTTTAATCACTTTCTTTCTTTCCATCTCATCATTATCAAGTATTCAGAATTGTGAAAGAGCCTATTATCGAAAAAGATGGATATATTGTCATGACAATCATGACCATAATTAATTGTCTACTCTAAAGGCGCATATCCCATCTGTGTCACAATCAGCCAGTGTCATGGCGATTTGTTCCGGGTTCCGGAGGAACGAAACGGCTAGTTGATTCGTTCCCTGGAACAGCGTTGCCAGGTTCAAACTACTGTATTATCGTACTAGAGAGTCAAAATTATCGGGTTTTTTTTTTTTTTTTTTTTTTTGAGACACACAGCTGACTCTACAGTACATACACTATGCATACGATTAACGGCCCCTTAACTTTAGGAAACTCATTTTGATTGGCTGCTAATTCAATGTAGGGGCCTACAAGACCGTAGACGGGTTAATTAACTGTCAGGTATGCAAAGTAAGCATGTACTTTGCGGATCCAATCGGCGGGTGAACATTCAGGCGATTGGTTCATAAGGATCCAATCGCCTGTTGAACCAATAGCCTGTTCGGAACAAATCGTCTATGACACCGGCTTCAGCGTAAGAAATCAAACATAATAATCCCGAATAAAGGTTCCTGGCATTTGAGGGTAGACAAATTTTCCTTCTATTTTCAAAAGATCCTCCCTTTAGAATTTGAAATCCTTCATCTAACCTTGACGAAAAGAGCGTAAAAGCATTTATTCGAAAACGAACAGTGTGAGGATGGAAAGTTTATTAGCTGATAGCAAGAGATGCACCTTCATGATAGGAATCATAAATGATGTTGAAATATTTTCTTATTTAAAAATATAACATTCACCTATTATTGTTATTATTATTATTATTATAACACATAATCAGAAAGCACTGTATAATGTATTCAGTCCGCATGCAGACACTTGACATAATCTCATAACAGGTAGCATGTCGTTACCAGATTCTTGGCAAACTCTTTCATGATTAGTGAGCTATTATTGTATGAGAAAACGACAGTCTATCCATCCTACACACTAAGAAAAAAGGTTTAATTTGAATCCTTCAAATGCAATACTGGTAGCTCTTTTATGGGTACAACTTTGCACTCTATGAAGCATTTTGCACCTTTAAGGGTGCAGTAAGCTACATCTTTCACCCTTAAGGGTGCAGAGTTGTACCCTTTTAAAAAATTATTATTACAGATTTTATTGCTTCACTTCAATAAACAAAATACATCCATTTCAGAACAATAAATCACAAATCATATATAAATGAAAAGTATATATTCTACAATTCAGCAAGTACATAATGGGACATATTCATTGCTTTCCAGGGTTGTACCCTTTTGGGAAAGTGCATATTTGCGCCCTTTTGAATGTAAAAATTGTTACACCCTTAAAGTTGAACCTTTAAGGGTGCAGACGAGCATTTCCGGGTGCAAACAAGAACAAAAAGGTGCATCTTTGCACCTTTTTCATGTAGAGTTCAAGATTGCACCCAAAAAGGTGCTGCCAGTGTTGCATTTATGGTGCAAACTTGAACCTTTTTTCTTAGTGTGTAAAATAAGGTGCCATTTCATCATGCTGCATCGACCGTTCGGTAGTTGATAAAGCGTCATTCTCTTGTGCGTTCAAGTCAGTCTAGGAAGATGTCATATACACATGAGTTAGGGAAGCTGTTTGGAAAGTGGGGTGGAGGACAGCAAAAATAAATAAATAAATAAATAAATAAAGGAGACTTTACAGGGGCAAGTAAAATAGTCCAATGTAAGCATCATAAACCATTGCAAGGAGTTCCTTTTTTCATATAATCCTGCTCATGGTCAGACTTAGCCATATAGAGTTTTGGGCGTTTCCTCACAGGCCGGTCAAAAATTAAGCTAAATTTCAGCCGGTCTGTAATACACAGAAAGGGCTAGTTGGATTTTTTATATTCGTGGAAATCTGTGAAGATGCACATGCACAACTGATATGATCATCAACTTTCAAACATCAAAAGTAACCATTATTCGCATCAAGTCCTGGGCTTACTTGTTCGCCTTTGTATGTCTTGAGCATGTCGTATCTCCTCCTTTATTGCTATAGTATCAATAAAGTGTTCACACCGGGCCTTGCATAGAGTTGCGTATTGCGTAGCGACTTTGCCGAGCTTACGCAGCCCTCCTCTGTGCCTAAGCCGGCCTATGTAACAATACGCAGAGGGACGCCGAGGGACGCACCAAGGTACGGTCGGGCCCGCGACCGGGCCCAGGGACCGACCGGACCATGGTGTGAAAGCATTTGATCGGGCTCAGGGACCTAAGAGGTGGTTCAGGGCCCGATCTGCTACCGACCAAACTTGATGTGAAAGCACATCGTGCTTTGGTCCCGATCCAAATGCAATGATCCGCGATGGTTTCGCGAGAAGCTATCAAATTTTCCAAATTTCGCGTGCTTCATGAGGGGGGTAAGTGGCTTCCTTAGCAGCAACTACCGATCGCCCAGGCCGGGCCCAGGGCCAGACCAAATTTTGACGGCGGTGTGAAAGCACTTGCGACCGACGCATTTTGGTCGGTACCTGGGCCGGACCAATAGGGATCGACGGCAGTGGGAAAGCGGTTTAATTTTTTTAGCGTACTTTTTCTGTTGATAAATTACTTATTGTTCTTACTATTTTTCATACTTTTAAACAGAAATTATTTTCCTTTTTTCACAGAAAACGTTCGACGCTATTTCAGGCCAATATGTCGGCGATCAAGACGCACAGGTTAATGTAGTCGATTCTTACGGTGATTTGGGGAAAGCTCTGCAACCCCAGAGCTCTGATGATGTCTTTACACTTCGACCGAATACAAGTTAGTATTGCATATGATATGCAACATATCATGCAGATGCATAAACAGGTTTTAAAGATATTTCTTCTAAAACTTAGGTTGAATGTTGTTCGAACATCGTTCCTGTGATTGATATGTCTTGTTATCGGTTTGTTTTTCTTTATGTTCATTCGGGAGAGAGAGGAACAGATGTCGGAAGTACCATTTTATTGAAACTACTTTGTTTACTGATTGTAAATGATATTGAACTTGAAAATTCATGGAATAAGATGCGGAGTGATAATTTTCCATGAGGTACCACGCTATTTCAGGCAAATATGTCGGCGATCAAGACAACACGGTTTAATTTAGTCGATTCTTTAGGCCCTGTCCCATACTACCGTTTAACGATTCCGTCTGCCTCCGTCTAAATATTTATGTCAGACGGTGTCTGACGAAGGCAAATTAAAAAAATTGTGGCCATGAACTAGCGCCGTCTGCCAACGTCTAGATACGTTTGTAAACAAGCTGAAGAACGAATTTTAAAAGTCCAATAAACGTACTCGTAACTAGTTTCTCAGATGGAATCGTTAAACGGCAGTGTGGGACAGGGCCTTTACGGAGAATACACCAGCTGGTTTCCTGTATTTATAAGAAGCGCATGTAATCATTATTGAGTTTCCGTCTACAAACGGACTATAGACTATGACTTTGACAATCGAAAAAAAAAAGAAGATGAAATCGTGGACATTAGTTTGATAATGTTACTGAAAATATCCCTTTCAAAAAAGATTACCACGGGAACACCACACTTCACTACAGTATCATGGTAAGTTGACGATTTACTACAGTATTTCACGGTAGGTTGACTTTACTCATTACCATGATCACTGTATGAAAATTCACGGTATGTCAGTTTACTGTCAGTTTACCATCTTGGCGCTTGGCGCTTTTTACAAGGTATGCCATAAAGCCCTTGACAACCGACATACTGCGTTTGGTAAGATAATTACCCAGATCCTCGAATTGGAGGGACTTGGTAACAAGAATATCTTTTCGTGCGGTTGTAAAACGTCGTAGGTCCTGGCGGTGTTCAACTTGAAAACTCCAACTAATTTGAATTACTTTTTAGAGCCTTGTTCAAACGCCAACTGCTACGAGTCTGGTACGACTGTATCCTTCTGGGTGGAGATGCCTCCAGGCGGTGGGAGTAGTGAACCTGAGTCTGGTAAACTAGACAACTTCACCTGTCTTGTGAGAACAGATGGTGAGTTGATAACTTTGCCGACTTTTAAAGCAGAGATTAAGGGAAAAGAAACTTATAAGGATCATAATCGAGGAGGACATCGTTATTAAGTCAAATTATCTTATTCTAAAATGTTCATGTCTGATCTTCACTTGATCCCTTGTCGTTCTTCTTTTGCCGATGAAAAATTCATTCAAAGTGTTGTTTTTTTTTCACCCATTTTTAATCAATGCGATGCAGGATGACAAGGCATGCAATTCCATCGATTCTTGTTGAGATTATGAGTGGCACAACTGAAACACGTTTAAAACAGAACTTTCTTTGCTTTGTTTTATTCATGCAGACGCATCCGATTATTCCAACTATTCATTCTGCAAATACTCTGCGAATGACGCAATTCTGACGACAGGCTCTGAAACATGGTCGCTGTTCCAAGACGTCATCGACGCGTCGTCGTCCATTTGGACATTCGTAGTTGCATCGTGGAAGGGCGGTAAGATTCAGTTAATCATTTCTTCATCTCGAAGCTCCCTTAAGTAATGTTTGAATAACAAAATTTGTTCACATGTTTCATATAACATCTTCATTAACTTCCATTGATGGAATGGTTCCACAGGAATCGCATTGTGCAATTGCAATAAAAATGAATGATTCAAGTTATTCATTCACAAATATGTTACGACATACTAGCCAGTAAACGTATTTAAATGATTCCAATTACACTCATAGAAAATGAGTATCAAAGAATTGAAGATCACGAAAGGTTTGCTGAATGAATGCAACCAATGACTATTTTTTCCCTAGTTGAATTCCGTGGATGTGTTTGGCCTGAGGAGCTGACCTGTTTCGTCTGTCATACTTTTGATATCTGTGAAGGCTGTATGGACCTGATACATGATGGCCCTCTCTACTTTGGATGGTATGAAAATAACAGATCATACTCACACAGAAGAGCGAATGTGACTAGAGGGTATAGGGGAGACACATCTAAAAAAAAGAAAAAGAATAGAAGCATAATCAACTTTTTAGCTTGTCTGCGATTGCAAGGACATAGTTTAATTTTTTTTGCTTTCTAATTTTCTTTGCTGTGTAGCTATTTTCTTCCAAGTTAAGGTATTAAGAAATTCTCGATCGATAGGGTACCTGATATTCACTTACCTCAATAGAAAAGATTTAACTTCATTGTCTTATTATCGCAATTACTATCTGTTTTAAACTATTTTTGAACATAATTATACTTTTATGCAACTAAGTTTCAGGAGCACGGGCCTTACAAGCATTGCTTCTTTAGCATGCCCCTACCCCCATTTCGTTGTTCAAATTTTAAGGTCAAAATTATTTTGTACATTTTTTTTTCGTATGTTTTATTGATTTTCATGATTACACACAAAGCAAATTAAGAAGCAATTAAAATACAAACAAAATAAAAGGAAATAACAGGAATTAATAACAATAAAAAGCAGTTATCATCTCATACAATATAAATGTGGTAGTTATTACAAAATAATCTACTGTAGTTGATAGCATCTGAACTGTTTCACCCTAACAAATGCAGTATATGATCATAACAGTCTTCACAAAAAATTTACAAATCAAATTTCCATTCCTTAAAGTGGACATAGAGTTTTCCTTTCTTCTTGGCCACATAATACTCTGTTTCTTTTGGGGTTTTCATATGTTTCTAAAAAGATTCAAAGTTTGATCTAATATTCTTGAATTTGCAGATATAAATAAAATATTTTAAAGACAAAAATAAAAAAGACAGAAATTTGTCGGATGTAACTCCAAACATTTTCTTGAAATTATCCAAAGTAAAACCACTATCATGTTTTAAAAGAATTACGTACAATAAATCATACCATAGGGGGGTTACCATATCACAATCACAAAACAAATGAATAATTTATTCAGGCATTGTTCCACAAAAGCTACATTTTGGTGAATCCTTTCTCTTTATCTTTATCTTTAAAAAAAATCATTTAAGGCAATGGATTTATGAAAGACCTTGAAATAAAAAGAGCGCAAACGAGTACTGATTGAACACATAAAATTCACATTATGAATCAGATTCCAATTTAAATCTTGTGGAACAGTTAAATTATTTTCCCGGTAATCATAACGCTTATCAGGGGTACAAGAGTCTTGTAAATTACAGTAAATGCATGTCTAGGTATTTTTTTGTTCGAACAAGTTTATCAATGATCATATCAACAACATCATCGTCAGTATCTTCAGAGTTAGCAGCTTCCAACCATGACTTTGGTATATTTTTCAACAGAAAAATATATTTCTTTCTATCTTTATGAGTAACATTGAAATCAAGAATCAATTCTTCAAATAACTTATTTTGTCCATTTTAGTTCTGTTCTCCATAAATATGATTACATTGTAAGTTGTTATTTTTGATATATGCTTTGTGCATGCTTGAATTTATGTTCAGATTGAAACGGAAACGGAAACGGAAAAAAAATAAATCAAATCAAGATTAGTAGGAAACAGGGGCGTAGCTACGGGGGGGGGGGCCTGGGGGCACGTGCCCCATAAATTTGATGTGCCACCAGGTGCCTCCTACAAAATCATGAGGTAGGAAAAGGAAAAAAAAGAAAAATAAAGCCCAAGTATCTCATAATCAGCAGGCAAGAAAAAGGTAAAGCAATACCGAAATGGACCAGAAAGGCAAAAATGTAGACTTTTTGTAAGTGAGGATTTCAAATTTTTCTTGCTCGTTTCGCTCGCTCTTCATATTCAGAAGCAGGATGTTTTGAGACAGCATGGACCAGCTAGGTATATCCCATATGGTAGAGTGGTGACCAAATATACCATTCAAAAATTTAAATGTCTAAACTGTATTTTGACGAAAAATAAAAGTCGCTATTTGGCTCGCTCGCTTCGCTCGCTCGCAAAGTAAGAATATTATGTGTGTGTGTGTGTGTGTGTGGGGGGGGGGGGTGGGTGCGTGTGCGCGGGTGTGTGTGTGCCAAAAAATTATTTCGGGTGCCCCCCTACAAAATTTCAAGGCCCCCTTAGTGCCCCTCTACTGAAAATATCCTAGCTACGCCAGTGGTAGGAAATTTCATAATCCAGATTTTACCTTTCACAATTCTTTCAGAATGGAAGTTCCTTTCCAAAAAAATTGTTTTGACCAGGTGTTAACGGGGAATTAGCTTATACCGTACTTAAATTTCATTCTCACTCTTTCATCTGGTTCGTTTTGTTGTTGTTTTTTTTTTTTCAAAAAACGGAAACCATGTTATTTACGTGTAGACACAATCAGTGTTGTCATCTTCCTTTCACATTTTGCATTCAAGGGATAGTGTCTCATTTGACGAATTCGCCATCTGGAATCGACCACTAGGCGATGCAGAGATAATTCATCTTTTCAATCGAAGTGAACGTGAGTACTTCCAAATGTTTCGTAGTTTCCTCAAATCGTCAGTTTATTTTAAGCCTTTTCATTGCCAAGACATCTTTCAGTCTGACTTGTCAAGGACTTTTATCTTTTATCACATGACTTTCACAGACTTGACACGTTCTTGGCATGTTCATGACTGTGTCATGAACTTGCCATTTTATTTATCGCCACTTCTCACAGACATGACATAGTTTATTGTAACATGTCAAGGACTTGACATCTTTCATTCTGACTTGCCACGGACTTGACATCTTTATCCTGATTCGTGAAGGACTTGACATCTTCCATTCTGACTTGTCATGGAATTGACATATGTTATCATTAGTTGTAAAGGACTTGAAATCTTCCTTTCGGACTTGTCACGGACTTTACATTTTTTATCACAATTTGTAAAGGACTGACATCTTCGATTCTGACTTGCCACGGACTTCACATCTTTTATCCTGATTCGTGAAGAACTTGACATCTTTCATTCTGACTTGTCACGGACTTGACATCTGTTATCCTGATTCGTGAAGGACTTGACATCTTCCATTCTGACTTGTCATGAAATTGACATATGTTATCATTAGTTGTGAAGGACTTGAAATCTTCCTTTCGGACTTGTCACGGACTTTACATTTTTTATCGCAATTTGTAAAGGATTTGACATCTTCCATTCTACCTCGTCACGGACTTGGCATATGTTATCATGAGTTATAAAGGACTTGAAATCTTCCTTCGGACTTGTGACGGACTTGGCATCTTCCGTTCTGACTTGTCACGGACTTGATTATTGTTGTCATGATTGATTTGTGAAGGACTTAAAATCTTCCTTTCGGACTTGTCACGGACTTGACATTTGTATCCTGATTCATGAAGGACTTGACAACTTCCATTTTGACATGTCACGGACTTGACATTTGTTATCCTGATTCGTGAAGGACTTGACATCTTCCATTTTGACATGTCACGGACTTGGCATATGTTATCATATATTTGTAAAGAACTTGAAATTTCCTTTCGGACTTGTCACGGACTTGACATGTTTTATCATGATTTGTGGACATGACATCTTTCATTCTGAGTGGTCACGGGACTTAATCTTTCATTCTGTCTAATCACGGACTACATCTTTCATACTGGCTTGCCTGTCACTTTGAAGTCTTTAATTTGACTCGTCACGGACTAGACATCTATTATTGTGAACTGTCATTGATTTGACATCTTCATCATAACTTGTAGTATACTAGACATCTTTCGCTATGACTTGTCACAACTGACTTGATGTGTTTCACTCTGGCTTTTCATTGATTTAACGTTTTTATCGCGAATCGTCACATACTAGATATCCTTTCTCGTGACTTGTCCACCGATGTGACATGTTCTGTTGTGACTTGCCTCATGTTTTATACAGTGTATACAGGGGAGGTCGCTAGTATATTTTGAGGGGGGGGGGGGGAGACATAGATTTCCATTACAAATTCTTATGTGGTGACCTAAATTTGTGATAGGTATGCTGCATTCGAAGTCTAATCTACCTCCCCCCCCCCCCCCGAAATTATTTTCAAAGAATATCTCACATGTAAGATTTTTATCACTTAAATGGAATATTTAGGGCCGCATGCGAATATGGGAGAAAGTGACGCCTCTTGCTAGATTATGAACCACCCTGCCTTTGCAACCCGGGGGGGGGGGGGGAGTGTCATTACAAGGTGGACACCATGCTCGTACGGGACTTCAAAATGGACCCTAAAAGTAATAATCTTTCGATCTCAGAATACCCTAAACAAGTATTTTGTCATGTTTTCCCCACTCTAATAAGTATTTTCAAATCAAGCTGTGTAAAAGATACATTTTTTCCTGATTTTTGCAATTTGATACCCTTTTCACTGTACGTGCGTACATCGCACGTCCGTGAAAAAACAACCTGTTTACGCGTGTTTTTGCACGAGCATGGTGTCCACCTTGTAATGGCAGCCCCCCCCCCCCCCCCGGACTTTGCGAGCAAGCCAAAATAACCACTTCTTGTTATGGAAAGAAGTCTTATTTATCGAAATACGTTTTAGGCATCAGATATCTAAATGATATAATTGATCACCTCGCTGCCAAACATGAATCTATTTTGCCATTTGCTGGTCCAATAGTTGCTGACAGAAACCACCCTGAGCGAGCGAAGCGAGCGAGTAAACACCTCTTTTTACGATATTTCGTCATTAAGTTTTTTCACCCGACTGGCCCGAGACCATCCTGCATCTAATTATCCAAGAAAACGCAGCAAGCGAATGAAAAAGTACACTCTCTTTCATCATAAAAGTGATAATTCGATATAAAAATACACCATGGGCCTATAATAAATCCAAATCATCTATACGGGCGAGCGTGGAGAGTATTATTTCGTCATCAAGATACGTAAGCTATAGACATCTACATATATATCACATCACGTATCTGCCGAATATGGCTCTATTTACAGGAACTTGCTTGCCGTCAAAAAACCATT
>CM057165.1:10381312-10522591 GCA_029962745.1 Echinometra lucunter | reverse complement strand
AAATGAGGTTTCTGATATCAAATGATCAATAAGAGACCAGAACCCATTGGTAACAATGGTTTGCTACAGCAGGGTATCACACAAAGTAGGTATGGCCATCTGCATTAGACCAGCTTTACAACATAACTTCATTGCATATTTTCTCAAAATGGCCTAAAACACAGATAGCCCTTTGTTGCACTAAACCCTCGATTTGTAAACTATTTAACAGTAAGACAAAGACATTAAAAGAAGTCTTTAATGTAATTGAAATGTAAGAAAACTTCTCCCAATTTATCATTAACAGAAAGGTGGACCCCTATGTCAACCAGATTTGCTCTGCGCTGAGTGGAAAATAAATGAATGAATGAAATATCAGTAGCTTTTATTCCATTAGCCTGAGAAAAGATTAACACATTATGCACACTATGAAGCCTGAAACAGAAGGATACACACACAAAATTCAAGCAAAAGTTTTAAAATAGCACCCCTGTAAAACAACAATTACAAAATACATTAATTTTCCATTGTCATGTGCTCTCTTCCAGTACAAAGATGGCCTCATTTTTCTAAGTTTCAAACTTCCCAATATGTATTTGAGAAAGAAATAATACCTTTTAAGGGAAAAGTAAGATAGCATGTCAGATTAATGTAAAGCAATGTTCTTAAACAGTAGTATAGCAGTATTTGTTTACTGGCCCAATGAATATTTGTGTTGCTCACAAATAATGGCTCAGACATAATATTCAGGGCCCATATTCATGAAACCTTACTAAGTTAGTTGTCGACTAATTACATAGGTCACAGTACACAGTTAGGTGACAACTAGGCCTTTGAATGTTTCATGAATATGGGCCCAGAATTTCAGAAGAATGATGACATGTGCAAGGTACATGTAATGACAAAAAACTGATTATATGCATAATCCTGAATTTTTCATTGGGTTATAACTGCTTGCTTTCTTTGAATTGCATAGTAAAATGGTTTTCTGGAATATTCATGAATGAATAGATCGCTATTCACATAGAACGAAAAAGGATAATAAGGTAAAAATGAAATACCCTAATCACACCACATAAC
The DNA here is from genome assembly GCA_029962745.1 of Echinometra lucunter. Lineage (NCBI taxonomy): Eukaryota > Metazoa > Echinodermata > Echinoidea > Camarodonta > Echinometridae > Echinometra > Echinometra lucunter. The sequence goes on along the minus strand of CM057165.1, from coordinate 10,521,532 downwards.
AAAAAACCCCTCTTAATTGATAGAAAAATATAATCTGTATAACACATTCTTTCATATCACATAAGTACAAAGTCAATTACACAAATACTATTTCCAAATTCCATTTTATATCCCCCTCCCAAATCTACTCCTGAAAGGGAACCTTTACTTGATAAAACCTGACCGCATTTTCACCGAAGATGGCTCCCCTCTCCTGAGCAGTGGTACAGTCCTGTAGGCATTCCATCAATGCATCGTACACTTGCTTGTATGTGGCACCTACCATTTTGAAGACGGGGTAGTCACTACCAAAGATACATCGCTCAGCACCAAGGACTTCACACAGTGCTGAAATCAGGGATACCAGTAAAATGTGCAATACATATTCAATAATTCAAATTAATATCCAATTATCATAATCAATAATAAATGAAATTAATTAAATTTAATATCTAAAATAAATAACTACTACCACTAATGTGAGGTTTGACATTCTACTGAGCAACATGTATATCATGAATATCTTAACCCATCAACTTCTGGGCATTGTTTCATGAAATGTCTTGTCAGTGATTTATACTGACAAATGTGCTCTCAGCCTATTAGATGCAAGGATTTCAGTAGCTTATAACAGTTGTCAGTAAAAATCACTGACAAGAACCTTCATGAAGACTCCCCTGAATTCTTTCCTTCTCATAGGCCTAACCACAATCAACCCGCTTCCCAGGCAGTGCAATATTGGATTAGAAAAGCTTTGTAGGAAATATGCCATTTCTTTCCAGACCTCGAGTCTAGTTTTAATATTTACAGTCGTCTACAGGAGGTTCTCAAAGGGGACCTATTACTTGAAAAATAATGCATATAACATTGGAACACATTATATCATCCCCCCCCCACAAAAAAAATACCTGGTTAAAAAAATAATAACTATTATAAATAACACCAACTTCTTCATATTCATTCACTTCAATGAATTGTGATCAAACAGGAGAATAGAATTTCTCCTAAAGAAAGTGATTATGTTAAAAAAAAATACAATATACTCCATTTCTCTTGCATGCTGAATTTCATGAATGTGAAAGAACTTGTCTTCTTACAAGTTTTCTTAATATTTACTTCAACGCGTCCTCCCCCCTCAAAAAAAAGTTTAGTAGCAAAATTCTTCGCCATCTGAATATTTCAAAACACTTTCAAGAAATATTTGGAATAAGGGCTCTCTGATTTGAGTATCACCCAAATATAATTAGTTATTGGACCCTATCAATCATTTTTCCATCTACAACAATTTTGACTGACTGCGGTGATTAATATCCTCCCTTAAAATGGTACACTGTACCATGATGTGTACATCAGGCAAAAAAAAAATTGTTATGTTGCCCTTTCATGCATCGATCAATATATATATTTTTTTTTACTGCCCCACTAGACTGTAACTGTTATGCATGCAAGCGAGCGCGAGCCGACACTCATGTGTAATATGTGCAGTTGTGTGACATGAGAGAGTTGAGTCAAAACGCATATACATAGAAGTGTTTTTTAAGCCATTGAATACAAATTTAGCAGATTCTTCACCCAAATCTGAGATTTCTCACAAAAATGGTGCCTTTGTATATTTGGGTCTGCTAAAAAAAAAAAAAAAAAACCTGACCCTGTTTTTTCGCATTTTACAGTCGGTTGAGGGCACATAACAATTTTTTTTTTTTGCCTCACTCTTTAGCAATGGCGTAGCTAGGATTTCATTTTGGGAGGGCCAGTAGTGAGCACGCAAAACGGGCAAATTACATATTTAGCACGTTTCTTTGTCATCATTCTTAATTGTCTGCTCCTGTTCTTTCTACATTCTCTTCCTTTTCGTCTTCTCGCTCACATTTTTTCTGGCGTTCTGGAGGGTGTGACCGCCCCCATCACAGACCCCCCCACCCCCCAGCTACGCGGGTGCTCTTTCATTATTCTTACCTGAACATAAGGTTTCAGATCACTTGGTTTCCAGTTTGTTGGATCTGCTTCGGTCACAAGCCCAGACCTAGACCGAAAAAAGTTGACAAATTTCTTGAACCCACTGACCCATTTTTAAATTCCTAGACTTAATACAGTCTCGCCACCAGGTTCCCCATAGACTTTGGGTTTAAATATAGGTTCACTTGTTTCATGCTTTGGGTTAGGATTAAGGGTTAGGGTTAGGATTACTCAATGTCTTTTTCCATAGGAGTGATAACACTTCTAACTATGCTGCTTATGAATATCCATAAAATTACAAACATCATAGTATCAAAAACAGAAGAAATATAACCGTTGAGCATGATTTGATTTCAGTACAGTGAAACTCTCGGTATAAAGAGATCTGGGGAGTGTTTCATGAAGAGTTTTGTCAGTGAAAATCACCAACAAATGTTACAAGCTACTGAAAATCCTTGCATCTGATTGGCTGACAGCAAATTAGTCGGTGAAAATCACTGACAAAACTCTTCATGAAATGCTCCCCTGGTATAACAATATTCTTAAAATAACAAGGTACCGGTAATATTTCGGTCTCAGCTCTTTATATTCTCCTGTTTTTAAACCCGATTTAACGAGATTCCTGCTACAACAAGGTAATTTTGGTGGTCCCGAGAACCTGGTTATACTGAGTTTCCACTGTATAACACACATTTTTCGTAAATCCTAGTCCCAGGTTCTTGTGCTTTGACTCGACAGGGTTAAAGGAATTCAACACCATCATATCCGTCTTGCTTTCCATCACCTTTTGGACTGACTTTCAAAATTATTAACACATGTGAAACCTTCAACTGGTACTTGCAATCTAAAATACATTTTCATTCCCTTTACTTAATCCGTAATTGACATGAGCTTATATTTCTTTACTTTATCAATAATATCACACAGTTAAACCTACTATTAGTCTCATTACCCCTGAACTCCATAATTTGGAGGAAAAGGGGTTTTATTTGCATCATAAAACAAGATGGCTGCAACGAAAATATCAACTTACACAACAATATCAATAAGAGGAGCCAGTAACAGCAAAGATGGACTCACATTTCACATAGGAGGGTTGGACATACTGGCTGCCCTGGGTCATTTCTTTGGCCCATCATCAACTCCCCATCCTTGATCTGAGCTTGGCAAGGTGATCAATGATCAGTCTTAATTGGGAAACCTATTGGCAATGTCAGCCTGCAGAGTGAAGACTGTGAGGCTGCAGGATTGGAGAATAAAAGACCCATTTCTGGTTGACATAAAAATGAGCAGCAATACTACCTTCCAAAATGCTAACTTCACCATACTGCACATATCATATTACGGTCCATCTGAGAAAACCTCCCCAGCACATAAGTCATTGCTTTCAGTTTTTTTTTTAATTGCTCATGTTAAAAGGATATTTGTTCCTGTGTTCATGCAATTCCAAAAGGGAAGAATTACATAATCAAAACACAAAAAGACAAACAGATACATAATAATAAGGATAACATATGGGAATGTACATAATCAACATATTATATTAAGACTTACTACTGCTGAACAACAGGAAATAAATGTTATAATTGGTTTATTATCATATTACATCATGTATGACTATGATAATAAATTATCATTATAATTATTTATCATTATCATCATCACCATTACTATAATATTGTTGCTGTTACTATTATCATTATCATCATTGTTGTCATTATTATTACTATTACATGTATTGTTATTGTTATCATTATCATCAGTAGTAATAGTAGTAGTACTGGTAATTGTTAATATACGTACATTATCACAACTATTATCATTCAAGAAGCTTTCAAAATTGTCACACCGATATATATAAAATTCATAACCATCTAAATTTCTCTTTGTTGTACTCCGAAAGATTTATTTGCACTAAATTTCACAAGCATTTATTTAACATGCTTTATGAATTAATTTACTTTGTAGGTCATATTGATCATATTTGTACAACATCTGTTTTCAAGTCCACAAAGCCTGTACATAAACCTATTATCCAGTATTGAGTTATAAATCAAAATAAATAAAATTTATTACTTGCAAAGTCAATAAAGTCAAATGACATTTCTGTCTTTGTGTGATTTAAATAGGTTCGGATGCAACATATGAAGAGTTTGATATAAAAAACTGATACTTGTATATCACTTTTGTACATCTGAAATACATATATCTGCAATTGAAGTTGCTGAAATATTATGAAAACAAGAAAAAATAACGATACTCTATATCATAATTCCAAAATTTTCTTTGATATATAAGGAATGAGGTATCAAATGAAAGGCATTTTGGGGTTTCATACAATCATGGAATTATTTTAAAAATGTAAAAACAAATGGCCTTTATATCAGTTTGGCCATAAAACTCTCATATGGTTTTACAATAATGTGGTTATTCAGAAAAATGGATCTTACAGTCATACCTGAGGAGCAGGTCATAGGTCAGATTTAGCTTCTCCAGTCTTCCAGAGTTCTTTTGACTTCCTCCTTCTCAATCCATACAGGTTCTTCTAAGTCCAAAATGTGACGAAGTCCAAGGAAAAGAGGATTTTGTACTAGCCTCTCTAATTCCTGGTCACCTTTCAAAAGCAAAACAACAAGTATGGTATTTAAAGAGGCTCTGTCGTGGGTTTTCATGGGGAGTGAAATCATAATTGCTGACACCAGACGTTGTGAAAAGCACTGGTAAGAACCTGTAACAGAAGCTACATTTCATGGAGCAACATCAAAACAAGGTGTCCCACCGTAAACAATTCCTATGGCCTGCTTCTGGGCATTTCTCGGGCCAGGGAAAGTGAAGATAACTGACTTGCCATATGGGGGCAAAGAGGTGTGAATATCCAGAGCATTACATAAGGTCTGTTGGTCATAAAACTCATAGAGATGGACAACACCTGTTATTAGGTAAGCACCCATGGTGTCAAATTCCCCCCCCAAAAAAAAAGCCCATGACAGAGCCCTTTAAAGTGCACTAATCACCTGAAAAGATCATTTATGTACAAGCTACTCTTGCGTGAAATATTACATTAAATTTAAAAAACGAATAAAGATTTACAAAAAAAAAATGATGGATTTGTGTTCTTAGCGTAATTCTTGAGGTGTGATGCAAATTTCCCGACAATCAGTTATGTCGTGGCCAAGATGGCCCCATGCCCCCCCCCCCCCAGTTCTCCTTATCTCTAAAATAGCCTAGTCTTTTTATGGTTAAGCAGGGGCAACTCTGTTTTGGGTTTTTTTTCAAGGGATCGATTCATTTTCTTACCCCCCTTCAAATACAAAATACAAGAAGTCATCAGGTGACGGGGTTCTGCAATGGACACCCCCTCCCCTCCCTTGGATGTGTCCCTGCTACAGCTCAAACATAATCACAAGATTTCCTTACCTGATCATTTGTTCCACACATGTCGATCCAGCCAACAACTCCCACAATGCATTTGTGACGGGTAGCCAAGTCTAGGGCCCAATCTGAGAATGTACAATTCAACAATGGACAATTGAATTGATCACCCGTCACGATGTACATGAACTACTCAGTCATGTGTGATCCTTCTATTATAACAACGGTTCAATTACGTTAACACACCATATTTTCATTCTTGAAACCCTGTTGAATAATGAGATTAAAACCCTTCAGGTGGAATCAAGTACTGATTCAGTGAGCTGCTGCAACCTTGCTATTACCATCCAAGGCAAAATACCCCCCTATCACTGGCCCCAAAACCTGTCAAAAATCTTATCCTATTCATATCTTTTGGGAAATGGTTACATGCATATATGCATGATGATAAGAATAAGTCAAGCTCTTCAAAATAGCCCAATCATATTACACAGGACTCTAAAATCTTCAAAATCTAGATTATTTGGCAAAATTATGAATAAATCATACACCTATGTTTATTACATTCATTATTTCATCTAAAAAAAACAAAAAAACCTGAAACTTATTTTTGGGTATAATTAGATACTTCATAACCATTCATTAGACTCCTTTTACAGTAATAGTGTGCATCCCCATACATTTTGACAGAAAATGCACTTAAAGACAGTGATTTCCAATTATTTTCTCATGAAGACATTTCCTCTATATTGGACAAATAACCCCATAAAAATCTTAATATAGGACATGACTTTACATTATGTAACTTAACAACAGATGACCTAAATTTATTGGTATTTTGCAAAATTATGAATTATTTATCATTATATTTTTCAACTTTTATTACAGGGATTATTTTGTCTCCATAAACTTTCTGCCAGTAAGTTTAATCAAAGCTTGACAAAGATACTGTGATATATATGTACAGCAGGTTGGTTACAATATACTGCATCCTGCATACATATATTTCAAGCAGATTTCCTAGGCAGTGCAGTATTGGTGCGCATTCCCAGAAATAAATGTTAAAAAACATGGGTACCCATTTCCTACGCCTACATAAAAAGGCTTGCCCAAGGATACTGGTGCTATAAGGCAGCACTAGTCCCATTCACATTATGAATCACGGTCTACAGTGACATATTGTTATGTAGTACCTTAAGTATGTAGTATGTAATACCACTTCCTGTCACCCTTTCAGTCATTCACCTTTCCCCCACTCCCGTTATCATCTTACTCCCAAACACTGACCACATGTTATGACCACCCCAGAGTTAAAAAACTGTGACTCATAGGACTAACCCCAGTCACCTACACTCTTCATTACCATAGCAATCATGATAGACAGTTAACTATAAACCAATCAGAAGTCACTAATCCTATATTGTTTCACTCCCCACAACTTTCCTGAGAGTGAAGTTTCTCTAATCGAAAGGACTTGACTTTAAACCATCGACAGACAAACATAATATATTTCTGTAATCTTCAACTCTGCTGGATATAACTATATCGAGAGATAGAGAGTTTCTGAACTTTGTCAAATAAATACTTCGAGTATGAACTGGAAATACGACTTGTACCTCTCGTACACTATTATTTAAAGACTCCTCATCAATTCATCCGATCCCACAAACACGACAATATCTACTTGACCATCACACATCTACTAATGAATTTGAAAAAAAAATAGACTGAATCCCCATTACAGTATAAAAAGGAAACCTTGCACATTGCATTGATAGATTAAAGGCAGTGAAAAATTAACCCATTCGTGACAGAGGTCCACATTTTGTGGTTTGGCCTAATATCTTTTGATGTAAAGCCCTAAAAATCATACCAAATACATGAACAGAAAGAGCAAAAAATTCTACACAAACTGTGCCCATTTTGGTTGCATCAATATTGTTTGATGCTGAAAATTTTTAAAAGGAAAACGAGCATTAAAATCCTTAAATTGGCAATGTGATAGAAAATTTAAAATCACGGTTTTCCCCTGCAAATTGGCATTTTTTTTTACTTCTCATCATAATTTCTGTCAATTTATATTCATTTCAGATACATGACATTTTATAAGAAAAATGTAGCAATAAAATACAAATGTTGGTGTTGCCAATTTGAAGAATAAAAGCTGATCAAATTGGGCTTTAAATCATTCCTGTCACGAATGGGTTAAAGGCAGTGAAAAATTTTACCAGTTTCCGCAACTGTGTTGTTGACAACTTGTACAAAGATACCATTCTTCACTGGACAGCCACTCTCAGTCAGGTCCTTTTCATAGACACAGGGGTAATAATTTTTGAAAAGTACTCCATGTTCTTCAGCAGGCCACAATGTACTGGAACTTTCAAGGTCCCAGAAAGTCTAGAATTTCAAGTAAAAAAATGGAAAAAAAAAAACAATAATGTTGATGTTGATGGTGATAATACTACTAGTACTAAGTACTATGTTACTGACAAAATAATAATTTAAATGATAACATGTAGTAAGAGACCAAAAGTATAACCATAATAATGACAATGATAATAAAAACAATATTACTTCTACAACTACTACTACTTAAGAAGAAGAAGAAGAAGAAGAAGAAGAAGAAGAAAAAAAAAAAAAAGAAGAAGAAGAAGAAAGAAGAAGAAGAAGAAGAAAGGAAGAAGAAGACAAGAAGAAGAGAAGAAGAAGAAGAAGAAGAAGAAGAAGAAGAAGAAGTAAGACACCAAGAGGATAATAATACACAGTGCACTCACTGATGTTCAAAAATGTATTAAAAAAACAGAGCTATAGGGGCCTGGTCCACCCCCTGGACTGCAGTCGTACATACATTATGTTTCCCTCACATTAGCCTTAGGTACGTAAATATAATGCACACACATAGTTGTTTAAAGCATAGTATAAAGACGCACACAAATTTTCCCCAAGGTGATTAAAGTGAATCAGCAGGGAAGTTAATCCTTACACTCTGATCATTACAAGGTAGCACCCTCTGTAGGGCAAAGATAGCATTTAAGGGGTAAAGGCATTGAACAAAATCAGCCAGGATCTGAACCGGACTACCATAGCATAGACATAGCTGGTTTTGCAAATGGTTGAATTCAGTGATACATATTTTGATAAGAACATCTTTTATTTTAAAAAATTGATATTCCTGGCTGTTTATCATCCTTCTGAACAGTTAAGGTGCGTTCAGATATGATGTGACTTTGTGCAGCCACACTGTGCTGCCACATTTTTGTGTACAGGTCTATGGGGCTGACTAAAATTGTCACCGAAGCAGAACACATTCTGGTTTGCTGCCTTGGCTGCAAAAAAAATGCGCACCAATCAAATTCCTTAAAAGTTATAGCGCAAAAATTGTTGTCATGAGATTGTTTGCACAAGTTTTGACCAAATTCTCTCTTATTTGAGAGTTGACACGTTCATTAGCATAAGAGGCGGCACAAAGTCGCATCACATCTGAACACAAAAGATGTGCCGGCACAAAGTCGCATCATATCTGAATGTACCATTAGCCTTTATACACGGTGAATGACATAAATATTCAACAATTTATTAAATCAAGCCTCCACAAAGTTACCAGATCCTTTTAGTCTAAGTCAAGTTTAAGTTAGTGTTAGATCTAGATTAAAGGTCAAGTTCAAGTTTATTATAACCAATTAATCATACAATATTTTACAATCATTTGACAAAAAAGAAATATAACATGAAAGGTTTGGGACCCCGAAGAAGCAGAGCTTGTGAAAGGGGGTCCCATAAATCAATACATTGTAAAAAGAGCAGACACAGAACAAAAGTAGGTCTAGAATCTAACTGTAGTGTTACTAACAGTTAGACCAAATATATCAAAGTGTTGTGTAATAAATAATTGATATTCCTCTAATACCTTTAACATACATCGAGGAGTAAGGCAAGGCTGCCCTCTTTCGCCGTACCTCTTCATTTTAGTTGTTGAAATTTTGGGTTGCCTACTGAGTCAAAATAAAGAAATTCATGGCCTAAAGATTTATGATCACGTAGAAGTCAAAATAAGTCAATATGCAGAGTGATACAACCATATTTCTTGAACCCAGTGAACAAAATTCAACAACATGTATTTCTGTACTAAATGCCTTTAAAGAAATGTCTGGTTTAAAAGTGAATGCTGAAAAATGCAATGTTATTAGACTTGGTAACATTAAAATGCCTTTGTGCCAAAACATACCTTTTCATTGGCCAGCAGATTACTTTTTATATTTAGGTGTAAACATTCCATTGAATGATGATTTCACTTTTTACAACTTAAACTTTGTTCCAAAATTAGAAGAAATAAAGTCTCTTTTGAATATTTGGAATGGTAGATCTCTCACATTATATGGAAAGATTGTAGTAGTAATTAAAACACTGATTATTCCTAAACTGAACTATCTGTTATGTATTGTATCGAATCCACCAATCACGTTTTTTCACGAAATTCAACAGCTGTAGACTGATAAAATCAAACATTCTTTATTGTACAATGACCTTATTAGTGAAGGTGATCTAAAAATGCCACATATAAGGCCCGACTGAAACACAATATTATTGTGTTTCAATCGGGCCTTAAAAACGTTGTGGGTTAAACGATTCTTAGATAAAGAAAACAACGGTAAATGGAAAATTTTTTTCAGACAGTCTCTCCGAAACATGGGTGGAGAAAACTTTTTACTTTGGAACATTAGTCACAACCATCTATCTTTTAATTTGACTACTTCGCCATTTTGGAACGATATATTAATTTCATGGTCATATTACAAATACTACAACCCTGTTAAGTTTAAGGAAATAATATCTCAACCTCTGTGGTTCAATTCACATATTCTAGTTGATAAAAAACCGATTTACGTTAAAAAATGGTTTGAATCCTCTTTGTTATATATATCAGACCTTTGAACACCAGATGGTGCTTTTAAATCTTTTGAAGTTATTGTTCAAAACTATGGCTATGCACCTTTCATGGTATATAACTCTCTCATATCCGTCATACCAAGTGAATGGAAAAGGGAAATAAGGAATCAGTGTATAGACAAAAATGAATTATCAGAACCACACGATGATCCATTATACAATTTCCTTAAAAATAAAAAAGTTTCTAAACTATGTTATTGTACCTTTATAAGTAGTTATACCATGTCTGTATCAGGAACTGATCAACAATCCAAGTGGGAAAAGGATTTATTATTAGAATTATCTGATGATGCAAGGTGGAAATCCCGTTTTACTTTGATATATAAATCGTCAATAGATAATAGATTGAGGAATTTTCAATTCAAATTTATATACAGGAAAATTGCTACAAATTCATTTCTATGTAAAATTGGACTTTCTGATTTAAATTGATGTAATTTTTGTAATGAACAAGAACAAACATTGTCCCACTTATTTTTTTATTGTCATTACGTTTCAAAATTCTGGAACGATCTGAGCAGTTGGTTAATTTCCAAAAAGATTCGGCTACTAAAATCATCACGTGTTGAAATTTGCTTTGGTACATTGATTAAAGAACACTTTTACTTGATGAATACCATAATATTGTACAGCAAATATTTTATTTTTTCATGTAAATGCCAAAACATCATCCCTCTGTTTAAATCTTTTTTAATTTCATTTATAGTTAGAAAAAACAGAAGCCATAATCTCTTTTAAACTGAACAATTCTGAACTCCATAAGGAGAAATGGAGGGCTATCTGTAATCTTACTGAATATGATACTATATGAAGTATTTCATCTTATTCATTTATGTTTCCAAAGTGCCATATGTATTCATTTTGAGATATATCTTTTGTGAAAATTTGAATTGCAAATTAAATTTTAAAAAAAGAAGAAAAAAAGCTTTATTTGTTCAATTTGATAACTGATTTGATTTTTATTTAAGAGAATGAAGTCAATGGTCCACATTTTGCTGCAGAAATTCTTATTTACACCACCAAAGAAAAAGTTGCATGAGGGTGGCCGCTCACCAGAGCCATTTTTCTAGATGGGTCTGGTGAGCCACCCTATGTAAAATGTGTACAAAATGCAGGCTTTTGTAGATTGTACTCTGCCTTCATTTTTTTGACATGGCATTTGATAAGATCATCACTTTTGACAGATTTTATGGGTTTCTATTAAATATCATTACTTTTCATAAAGTATTGGTGTATAAAGTATGAAATTTAATATTGATTTTGTTTACTTTACTTAGTCACAAATATGGCGCTAAATGCTCGCCAAATGATAGGCAGCCGCCCACAGGGGTAGGGGCGGACGCACACAGGACCCCTAACACTGCTTTGAACAATGGACACTACTGACCACATAATGGGTCAATAATTTTAAGTTTGCCTTCTATTTAATTAGGAAGTATTTCGAATCTGCATTGATGGTATTGAACTATAGGCACTTTCACACACAAACGGAATCGAAATTTGAATCGCGATTCGAATTTCGATTTCATAGCCACCGTTTACACGTGGGGAAAAAGCGAGATTCAGATCGCGATTAGAATTACGATTTTTTTTTTCGACGATTCACACACATGAGGAAGCAACAGAAACAGGCAGGAGAGCCCACAAACTTCTCCGCTTAACTTCTGTTATTCACGATCTGGACGGGGGAAAATACACATCGACAGCTAAAACGGCTACAGAAAGTACAACATCAAACTCATTAATTAAATAATAAGTGATTATGTACTACATGTATCATACAAAACATTTGTTTACTACACGGGATCAACGGCGCCAAGATAGCAGTGCGTATGCTATATACAGTGCATGCATCCCACACAAAATGAAATCGATTTTCTAATCGTGATTAGAAAAATCGATTTTTGAATCTCACTTTTTACCTCGTGTGTGAATGCCCCTTATGTGTTTGTCTTTGATTGATAAATATAATCAGCAAATTCCCTTTAAACGGCCGCACACCAGAGCCTGTACTCCCAAGTTAGACTCTAGATCTAACTGTAGTATGTGTTACTAACAGACCAAATACATGTATGATGGGGGGACCCTTGTCTGCGCACCTAATTTTTCACTTAAAATTGACAAACTTTCTTTTTTGTATTCCTCTAATGGCTGAACTCATTTTAATCCTCATATCCTAAGGAGTAACTGACTAACTGTGCCAAAAATCTCGAAATCCGAACAAGAACAATGTGATTTTTACAAGAAAAGGCGATGGAGTGCATGTAAATTTGACGCTAAAAAGAGGATGGTGCCCTTGTCTGCGCACTCATTCACTTTACATGCAGTTTGGGATTTTTTGCATTAAAGTGGCATTTTCAAGGCATGTGAGTACAAAATACATAAAAGAGACGCTTTTTGCCCATTTTTCATCATTTTTTCAGTGATACATATCACTAAAATTGATTTAAAGATGATTGTGTTTGTTGCGTTTTTTGTGACGTTAGAATCGCGCAGTTATGCGTATGCGCAGACTTGGGCACTGCGCAGACATGAGGCATCAGACCTTATATCAAAAATATAACAATAATAACTATGATAACTGACGAGATATATATTTACGTTACAATTACAATGATAACTAAACAGTAAATGTGGAACAGAAGTAAACACAGTCATGACAGTCAAACTCAAAGGTTAAACTTGATTAGCATAGATCTATATTATAATACCAGAAATTTGTCTCCAAGCACCACAAACCATAGAGGCCCTTTATGCGGTCTTTAATGATATTGATAAAACCAGAGCCCTTGGGCGGCTTTGGGCCTGGGCTTTTTGCCACTGACTAGATCTATACCCAGTTGTTGGGCATGTTGTTGGGTGTCCGGACAGGTTGTGTATCCGGACAGTTGATTTTAAACAGCTATTTGAAAAAGTTTACAAGCAATATTTCTTAAATTTTTTAACACAAGTGTTAGACAATATTATAGAGAACAAAAAATGATGATGATTAGCACTATTCAATTGTCTTTTGTTCAATCCAAAAGACAAAACAAGAAGGCTTTATTTTTGTTATGGGTCCGGACACTCGACCCGACCCGACGCGTACGCACCAACGTCGACTCGCGACGTCGACTCTAGACTCTGCTAGCTATCTGCCACAGTGTTTCCACTTAGAAGGAAATTTCCCGAATTCCGGGAAATCCGGATCATATCCAGGTAATTTTCGGGAAATGAAAAAATTCCAGGAAATTCCGGGAAATCCGAAAATTATGACATACTAAATACTTAAATCTACAAATAATCAAGGAACCAAAACTAGATTTATCTCCTTGACTATTTCAAAATTTCCCCATTTTCTTCCATGGCACTCGATGTCGGCTCTAAACAAGACTACAATATTGCCGTCATAACATTAACAGTATGTGCAACGCATATGGATACAGTCTGTCGTGTGTATTGGATGGGTTTTACAGGGAATGTAGAGTCGCAGTTATGCAGCATATAACTTAGCTCAAAAACTTGTAAAAAGAAAATTTGAAGATTCCAGGAAATACCCATTAATTCCAGGAAATTTTAGATTCAATTCCAGGAAAAGATAATTTGAGCTGTGGAAACACTGATCTGCCACCAACATACAAACACAAACGCTTTATCTCATCTAACGTTTACAGCATACAGCCCCAGGTAATTCAATTGACAATCTCATAGTATCCCCTCAATTCCCCTTCCCCTATTCATTATCTTTGATCTAAACTTACGAACGTGTGCATCTATAATATGCCTTGAGCTTGTCGTCATGATGGCTTCAAATTCAATGCGCATAGAATATTCCTGCTATATTTTGCTATTATTGCTAACGGTATATGCATATGCAATGCGCTGCTGCACATTGTTTAAGGCCACCGCTATAAGGTACGGTACGTACTCCTTTGTGGCTTTTTCTAGCTAGCGCTAGCGCCTATAGGGCCTCCTAATTAATTGTTGGCCTGCCTAGCGCGCGCTAGCCTGGATGTACTAGGATCCTAGATACCCTAGGGGGTGGGGCATCCTGAATGAGCGCTAGCGCTCTAATGCTTCGGGGATGGCGCCCGCCAGGGTATTTAGATGGGGGCCGGGATGGGTACACACATTGTCATGGGTAATCATCACAGGCGAGTAACTTACCCACCACCCCCGGGATGGGGGGGGGGGGGGGGCAAGATGGCCCACAGGTGAGTTTATTTACATTTTAAATATAGTCTAATTGCATAAGCCTGCATGCCCTCTCTTCCCCATACACCCGGGGGGGGGGGGGGTCACTTCCATTGAAGAGTGGACAGCATCCGCGAGAAAAGAAAAAGGCGGGAAAGGGGTATTTTTTCAGGGGTAGGCGCGGAACGCGAGGAACGCGAATAGGGTGTCAACTTTTGGTGTCAACTATTACGCCCAAAAATGAAAAAACTTGGTATCTAAATCATGATCTAAAACTCGAAAAGGGTATGTTATTTGCACCGACTGCGGGACCGACTGTAACAAGACCCGTGAACGGAAAATCGTATAAAGATAAGAAGCCACCACGATAAAAAGTCCAAATTCGAAATGTAATCCATAACCCCGCACCGGGACCCCGCATCTCAAAACGGCTCCCAAACTTTCAATGGACCCCACTATCACTCTCAAGGTATGAAAATGGGAATATCCTGGTGGTTAGGGTATGAACAGGGGCGTAACAGGTACCTGTTACCAGGGGGGGCAGAGCCCAAAATTTCCCGGTAACTAGTCTATGTCTAGAATCTGTGGCGTAGCTAGGACTGCATTTTAGGAGGACGGTAGTGCTCCACCGGCGTAAATCCAATTTGAGGAGTGGGGGATGAAAAACTTTTTTAACGATTTTTTTTCCCTGTCACACACATTTTCATATCTATTTTGCGAGCGAGCGAAGCGAGCGAGCCAAAAATTACCACTTTTCTCGATTTTAATTACATTTTCGGATGGAAATCCTAAGATTTTGACGAGCGAGCGAAGCGAGCGAGCCAAAAGTAACTACTTTTTTGTTTTCAATAGCATTTTCAAATAGAAATTCTGAATTATAATGGTTTTTTATGATAGATATTCAGAATTTTTACTTACTGATAAATTGAAATATATTTTCTTCCTTAAAAAGTGTGTCTGCATGGGGGGGGGGGGGGGAATTCGTACACACCATCCCCCCTCTCCCCCAATTGGGGGTGATAGATCCCCCTACCCCCTGGAATTTACGCCAATGTAGTGCTCCCTAGAGGGGAGGGTGCAGGGAGGGGGGAGTTTCCCGAAGCGCGGAAGCTCCGACGTTTCTTTGAATTATTAGTTGTCGGTAATAAAGTCTATCTTCTGCGGCGTAACTAGGATTTCATTTTAGGAGGACGGTAGTGTTCCTTAGAGGGGAGGGCGCAGGGAGGGGGTAGTTTCCCCCTCCCGCGCAAAGCGCGGAAACTTCGGTGTTTTTGCGCTGTCAGTTCCCGCTCTTCTTACGCTCTCTGCCTGTTATGGGGGGGGGGGGCATATGCATAGCCAAAAATTTCCCGGTAATTAAGTCTAGAAATAGAATATGCGGAGGTGAGCCCGCACCGCGAGTTGCTTATTGTGAAGCCATTAGCGGGTGGGTCCCAGGGTTCTGGCTTAGGGCCCCTGATGGGGGTCTACAGGGAAAGCCACTGCGGGGGGAGCCCCCGGAAACTCCGGGGTTTTGGTACTAAATTTTCCCTCATTTCTTTTGTTTCACTTTGCTTTCTTCTTCTTTTTCTTTCCCTCTTTTCCCTCTCTTTCTTCTTCTCTCTCCCCTTTCTCCTTTTTTCTTTCCCTTTCTCCTTCTTTCTTTCCCTTTCTCCTTCTTTCTTTTCCTTTCTTCTTCTTTCTTTCCCTTTCTTCTTCTTCCTTTCCCTTTCTCCCTTCCTTTTTCTTCCTTTCCCTTCCTTTCATTTTTTTCCGGTGGTTTGGTGGATTTTCCCGCTGAAATCCTTCAGGGGGGGCACTCTGCCCCCCCTCGCCATGCTCGCAAATGAGTAATCGGATCTGTTTACACAACTACCTAGTATATTGAAAAGTAATGTATATGTGGCGATAATTATCCTTAAAATGCATGTTAGATTGAATGTTTGGGGTATACTAATGCTTCGCAGCCCCAGAACACTATTTTTCTTCTTCTGTTTACCCTTTGTATGTGCACATGCCCATTTTAGCCGGTGACTCCCACTGTGAAAGACGCTCCGTCAACCCCGATTAAAGTGCAACATGTTTTCATATGATAAGCTATTATGGTCATCATGTCGCTTCCAAATAGAAATATATTTGACACTTCTGCCAATAATTCTTACAAGCTATTGAAGCGAGCTAGAAACAAGCATGCACTCTTTGATGGTAAAAGTAATATTTTGTCCTTCACTTTAACTACAGACATGACAGAGCTAGTTGATATTTTGAAGTAATATTAGGTCACCCCGTAATTATCAGTTTGGCAGTTATTAGGGGCCAAAATGTCAAATTCTCTTCCTGAAGGGCTCCAGTCATGCACTGAAATGGTTAATGAATGCAACGCTCCAGTTCATTTTAGTATTCGAAATAAAAATGTTTTTGGCGTGAAGGTTAACTTTGATAAACAGGCCCTTTGTTGCTACCATATGAAGTGATAAACTATTAAAACTCTGCGAGTGTGGAGCAAAATTAAAACAAAAAATATATTAGAGTTTTTTGCCAGCGCATACATCAAAAGAATAAGTCTGCCATGGGCAACTTTTTATGATTTAATCTAATTTCCTAATATCTCTTTCATAAATCTCTGCAGGTTCTTGCAACAAGCATCGCTCCCCGCCTAGACAGCAAGAGACATCTCGTCAGCCAGTACAACGCAGCCTTCTATAAGATCTGCCGAGAGGAAGGAGTCGCTTGGGTTGACATTTCGAGCTATTTCCCCACAGATGACAAAACGCTTTGGGCCAGAGACGGACTCCACCTCAGTGAATGTACCGGCATTCCTCGCCTTCTGGGAGTACTTTATCGGCGGATGACAAA
This sequence comes from Echinometra lucunter, assembly GCA_029962745.1. Lineage (NCBI taxonomy): Eukaryota > Metazoa > Echinodermata > Echinoidea > Camarodonta > Echinometridae > Echinometra > Echinometra lucunter. The sequence continues at coordinate 10,504,270 of CM057165.1, read as the reverse complement.
CAGCCTCTGGCCTGGTAATCAAGCTACATCAACAACGCGTGAGGCACGGGTGATGTCCTCGGCAGCCCTTCCATCCCTTGACAGGACGTCTGATTGGCCTTCCTTACCTTCAGTATCCAGGCAGCTGAAGACACCCATCCGACCAACCGGCCCGACGACGACACCTACACCGACTTCAACACCAACGACACCACGACGGACCATGACCACACCACCCGGCCTGACGACGACACCTACACTGACTTCAACACCAACGACACCACGACGGACCATGACCACACCAACCAGCCCGACGACGACACCTACATCGACTTCAACACCAACGACCACACGACGGACCATGACCACACCACCCGGCCTGACGATGACACCTACACTGACTTCAACACCAACGACCACACGACGGACCATGACCACACCACCCGGCCGGACGACGACACCTACACTGACTTCAACACCAACGACACCACGACGGACCATGACCACACCAACCGGCCCGACGACGACACCTACATCGACTTCAACACCAACGACCACACGACGGACCATGACCACACCACCCGGCCTGACGACGACACCTACACTGACTTCAACACCAACCACACCACGACGGACCATTACCACACCAACTGGCCCGACGACGACACCTACACCGACTTCAAGACCAACGACACCACGACGGACCATGACCACACCAACCGGCCCGACGACGACTCCTACATGGAATTCAAGACCAACGACACCACGACGGACCATGACCACACCAACCGGCCCGACGACGACTCCTACATGGAATTCAAGACCAACGACACCACGACGGACCATGACCACACCAACCGGCCCGACGAGGACACGACCGAATGAAGTGTTTCTATCCGAAATGACTGAACTCTTGGTAGATTCCTCTGGCGTTTTACTCATTCTTGATGAGATCACGTAAGCATGATTTGTTTTTTTATTTGCATATCTTGATGTATATCTTCATTTCCACGTAGCGTTCAGTCAAGAACTCTCTATACAGCGAAAAGGCCTAAAAATACTTATGAGAGCAAAATACCAGTCTGTTATGATGATGCATAATAAAACGTTATTCATTTGAAAGTTATATTCAGCTTTCTTTGTTTGGCAGCTTGTTTTCATTCTTTCTGTTTTTCGTACCCCCTTTTTAACGCTCTAAGCCTCCTTTTTTCTCACCTAACATTATTCATGCCTGCAATTTTTTCCCAAGTGTGTTTAACCGACATGGACGTCATATCTCAATTATATTTTACCCATATGTAGGGCACCCGATTATTTGATTGGATCATCTCCCTGTGGCCATAAAGCATGCGAGACCATCATATATGTCAACAATACTAAAGCGGGCTGGTATACCAGCGATAAACTTATCAACGGAAAGAGGAGAAAAGTACCACCAACATATCCCCACAAGCAATCTGCAAAGAAATCGGGGTCCCCTGCGAAGCAAAAGACCACCAGACACTGTGACATTGATGAAATTCTTGAGGTATGGTATTTTGAAGTAGATCTAATGTTTTTGTTTAAGACGTGATGGGACAATATTATGTTACTTTGCATTATTACAAAGTAAATAAATTGTTCGAAGAGCAGTAATGTCACCGAATCCGTCATACTTTGTAATGAGAATATACCTGTTTGTGACAGCACTTTAAAGTGATTTAATGTACGTTCGACTAATAATGTCGATAATGATTATTCATTTTCATGATGTGTCTTTAGGACATGTAAACATTTGATATTATTTTACAAGGAAACTGTCATCATAATGATGGAGTGTTCATATTTTTTTGTCTGATTAACGAATTAATCGTACAAACCGACATTCCACTTTAATTGATTATGTAGGAAATTGATCAAGAGGTATCGAGTCATCCCTCTCCCTATCGAGCGAGGTCACATAGTCGTCGAAGCATCAACAGATTGCGTAGTAATTCGACAACGGTGGGTTACCGGGGATTCTCGCAAGGTGGTGATGTTGACCTTAAGGTAATCATCATGTGTTAAATGTTATTTATTATTTACTCAGCATTTCAAAACACAGGAATAAATAATGTCATGAAAATTACAGCAATTCCACGTAAATAAAAAAGGGTTAATGGCGCAGCCTGAGTATGGAAAAGATTAATTCAATTAACATGATCCAAACATCTTCCTTCCCACACCCCTACAACTTCATAAGTACGTCAAGGATGGTTATTAATTAAAAGTGTTTAACTGGGAACTGGCAGCATATTAAGTGCAAGTGTGACTTATATTTCTCAAGCAATACCTAATTCAAGCAGGTAATAGCATTCAAATATGACTGAATTATTAACAGATGAACATGAAATACCACTAAATCGTAATGCCTGCCAACAGTTGTACTTAATAATTCGTATAAAGAATTTACTTATCAAAATACCTTTATGAGACATTAAATTCTTAATAGTCGTTGAGACAAAATGAAGTGAGGTCATAGCAATTGAGATCAAGAACCCCATTGCAATTTCAAAAATACAGATTTAGCTCACAAAATTTCAAGAACATGGTAATGTCATAGTAAGAAAAAAAAGGTCCATATGACACGAAGAAGAGTTAATTAAAGTGTAAGCTTTCGAGGCTTCACTTTTCCTGATTACCTTATAGGCCTCGTGGCCTTCTTAAAAATAAATAAATGAAAAATCGGGGGAAATTCTGCAAAGAAGGGCCTATAAACTGTCCGTCAATTGATAGGACGAAGTATTTATTCCTTATATCGTCAAGTTGATTGAGAAGCAACTCCTTGATTGACGGAAATTATATTGTACTTGAATTTGCGAGAAATAAGTTAAATCGTAAATGGTTTTGTGAATTCTTGCAGGAACTTCGGGGATTCGAAAGGGCAACCGATGTACAAGGTCCAAAATTACTAGGCGGTTCTCCTCCCTCTAAGAAGCGTTTTGGGCGAGGTAAGCATACAGCCATAAATCACAACGATGTTGTTCATGCCATATTTCAAACTATCAATGGACCTCAAATTCCTGTCTTTGATTCTGTTTTCTACAAGAAGGTGGCAGTAAAACTTGAATGGCCTACATCTCGTCACAAGAAATCGGTTACACTGTTGAGGCAGTACTGGAATGACAATAGGGGTAATATTAGAGAACGTGTGCGTGAGTTGATCGAAGTTCATTATCCAACCGTCGAGGACGAAGATTGTACCAATCGCCAATCTTGTTTTCCATCTGAAAAAATACCTCCAACCCTCGATGAGAAGCGAACTAGAAAAAGGAAATGCATGTCTGATAGTTGGGTGGTAGAAGATACGCGGAAAAAGAGTAACATACCACTGTACTGTATTTGTAAAACCCCTTATGACGACAATTGTCAGTATATGGAATGCGACCGTTGTAGTAAATGGTATCATTATAAGTGCGTGGATATCCCCAGTCACATTAAGAGCGGTCGAGGTGTGACTTTTTATTGCGGTCAAAATTCATGCAACAATGGAGTACGAAAACTTGATGTTGGTCCCAAATATACTTTAAATGCAGTTTGTCAAGCAAATCTTAACATGACGAAAGAAAAAAACGGCGCAGTAAAATCTAACCTCCATAGTTCAGAGCAATCAGAACATAGACCTCCCACTGGTAGTATACGAGTAGAATCTGTTACCTTGCAGTCAGAAAGAGTTAGTGGAAATCAGTGTGCCATAACATCGCCGGACATGCAAACACACTATGAACAAATGAAATTGTCGACTAGTAAGGAAAAGGGAGGATTCCAGATTGAAGAAGATTGTGTAAAAATTAATGATGAAAATCTCATTACACCATCTCCCCCCTCTATGATGCCTCATGTTGTCATCCCAGATGATTTCATAGACAGTCCTAACAGTTCGGTACCAAAATGTTCTTCAAATTCTTTGCTTGCAGACGATTCGAAATCACAGTCAAAAATCATTTCGGGTTCAGAACAATCGCCTCAAGCATTAAAGAAGGTAAAATCTTCTGAAAACGCTAGAAACGCGATGGACCATTCAAGTAATATTACTAAGTCGTGTGGTGTCAGAAATATCACAAAGGAAAAAATATCAGAGCATTTCAAAGGTAACAATGTTATCAATAACGATGAAATATCAGAGTATTCCAAATATGACGAAGTTATCAATAATGATGAAATATCGGAACATTCCGAAGATGAAGTTATCAATAATGATGAAATATCGGAACATTCCGACGATGAAGTTATCAATAATGATGAAATATCAGAACATTCTAAATATGACGAAGTTATCAATAATGAAGAAATATCAGAACATTCCGAAGATGAAGTTATCAATAATGATGAAATATCGGAACATTCCGAAAAAGAAGTTATCAATGATGATGGAATATCAGAACATTCCGAAGATGAAGTTATCAATAATGATGAAATATCGGAACATTCCGAAGATGAAGTTATCAATAATGATGACATATCAGAACATTCCGATGATGACGAAGTTATCAATAATGATGGAATATCAGATCTATCCGATGAATCACTTCCCGATAACTCCACTGAAAATGAAATGTTTACTTATCAGTTACCTACAGAAGTATCTTTTCCTTTTCCAGAGGACGAATGGCACAGTTTGCGCGCAACCCAAAAAGGCCGTCAGTTTGCACGCAATGAATGGCAGCACATAATTATGACTGGGTTAAAAAAGAGTAATCCCTATTGCGTTTTTTCTTTCAAACATCATAATGTGTCAGTAGCGTCGCAACGAAGTCAAAAAACGATATTCCGAGCTCATGCTGACTGCAAATTCGAGGGATGTACTGTTGTGGTAAAGGTTTCTGTATCGCAATCATTCAGAGCTACAGCTACCTACTCTGGCAATGTTAATCACAAGAGGAATGAAATGAACAGTCGAAATGTAACGGGAAAGGAAAGGCGTGAAATCAGAAAGCTTTTTTCGCTGGGTTGTATGCCAATGAAACTTTACATTGATAAACTGGGTTCATTGAATGATACTGTCTGCCTTTCAGGTAATAGGGATTCGACAGGTTGTAATCTACACGTTCTACAAAAGATATCTAGTGAGAGTAGAACTTACCTAAGGGAAGACAGAGAAGAGCTTGAAAGTCTCATAAAGTTAAGGGCTCGATTGGCGACCGAAAACCCCGGTCCTATACCGGGCGTCATCCAGAAAATATCGGCAAAACCTTTTTACGTAATTTGCTTTACTGAATCAGGTGTTCGTACTTTTCACAAAAGATCCAGCACAGAAGTTTTATTTTGGGATGCAACTGGCAGTTGCGTTCGTTCATCACTGAATAATAAACGTTTGTTGTATTATGAATTATGCATTGGGCCAAAGGGTGGAAAGGGACATACTCTTCCTTTGGCTTGGATGATTAGTGAGGAGCATACGGAACATGTTATAGTAGATTGGATTAATGTATTCAGGGCTGCAGAGAAGAAAATATTTGGTCATTCAAATTTATGTACACCAAAATTGATTTGTAGCGATAGAGCTTGGGTTTTTCTAATGGGAGCTATTAAAATTTTTAACTGTGATAATCTGTCAGGATTTTTTAATAGGGCTTGGAGGATAGTTAATATGAGAGGGGATTCTTGTGATTTCAACAACCTTACCATACCTCACGCTTGCACCAGTCATTTTATGAAGAATGTCATCAGTTTGTGTAAAACATATAGTAATAGAGTCCGATTGCCTATGTACGGAATAAGTTTGCTCTTAAATGCAATATTTTGGGAGGAGTTTGTGCATATTTTCAATAGCTTAGCTGTAGTCCTATTGTCTAAGTATAAACATAGTTTGTTCAAAGATCATGCCAAGCAACTTCATGATGCAATTGACCATCTTGATGACAAAAGCTTTGATTACAGGCTAGGGAGTGGTGAAGAGAATTTCGAAGATTATTCACAAAAGGGAGACGAAAGTGAAGAATGCATGTCATTTGTATCTACAGAGGCTGAATACTTCAATATAATCCCCTCTCCCTTCAAAGTCTTCTTTAACAACCAGACAAACAAGGTGAAAGACATGATTTTAGATCAAGAGATGCATGGAACACAGAACTTTATGTCTAACCCCGATTATAATGAAGATCTCTTCATGAAAATAGTGAAAAGCCTACTCCCAACCTGTATTTTGTGGTCAAGCATATTACTAGGTGATTTGGCAAGGTACACATCAAATCACAATGGAAAATCATACAAAGATTTCAAGACAGAGATTTCAAAGCTACCAAAGACCACGGGTCATGCAGAACAAAGAATGGGGGTAGTCAAAAACATTCAGCTAGGAACAAAGAAAATTAATCGAGTTGATGAGTTCATAAGTATTCTTGCGAAGGATTTTAAGGGCATTCAAACAAGTTATGACGATCACTTGACAAGGCTTTCGGGGAGAAATAAAAAGGCAAAGAGTAAAGTTCATATATCCAATGATATTCTGAATGCAAACCTAAGCCCGCCTTATTCAAATTCAGATAAGCAGTACAAGTCAAGTTTTGAGGTCAAGTCAAGCTCGACCGTTACGATAAGAGAGGAGTGGAACAAAAAGGAAGGAAGAAAAGGATGGGTGCATTTCAAAGAGCACCAAAGACGAATCCATTGAGAAATGCTGGGGAGACAAAGGGAACATTTAGGCATGTAATTGGAATGGAAAATTTTCAGAATAATTGCTGGTTTAACTCGGTAATTCAATCGATAAGTCGTATTCCCCAAGTTCAGCATTACTTAGAAAATTATGTCGAATTCACGGGTACCACCGATAGCCGTGACATGAAAGTAGCCTTTGACAAGATTTTCCAGATTCTGAGGCTTTTGTCCATATCCAAAGGTCCAACAATTCCAAAGAACAGAGTAAAAAACGCCCTCATTGCAGTAAGTAACGCTTGTAAGTTTAGGATGGGGGTTCAACAAGATGTTCATGAATTCCTAGTCAGCTTGATAATACCATTTTTTCATGCATGTGGTTTGGGTGGATTATGCGATGGAACTGTTAAGGTTCAACGAACATGTAATAACTGTAATAATTCAAGTATTTCAATTGAGCAACAGAATATTTGGATTGTCATGGTTCCAGATGTTAGGAATATCATATACATACAGGATATAATAGATAATCAGTCGAGACAAACAGACAAAGTCTCGTCCAATTGTGAAAAATGTCGGAATCAACATTCCAATCTACACAGAGAGATAATCAAAGCTCCAGATCTTCTTCTTATACAACTGCAAAGAGCAACTGGCTACTTTAGTGAAACGGGACACATGATCAAGATCAACACTAGGGTCCGGGTCCAAGAATCCATCTCACTCAACGCAGGGAAAAGTTTAGTTAAGTACCAATTAGTAAGTGTAATAAGACATCACGGGAATTTCGCCGATTTGGGGCATTACACCACACTCATTAAACACAATTCTAGAAGTTTCATTATTGATGACGATAGGGTTTTAAACTACGTGGAATGTGATAGGACCAACGTAGAATCAGATATGTCTGCCTACATAGCTATTTATGAAAAGACAATAGAAATGACCCCATCTTCCCCTATTTCCGCTTCTAATCCTTTAAATGATGTGGTTTCATCAGTTTCAGGGGATAATAGATGTGCTGGTAATGTAACGAGAGCAACTGCTTTAAAAGACAAATTCAAAACAAAACTCATGGAAATGCAAATGAAGAATGCCGTTGATAATTTAATCCAAGTTCGTTATTTCGATAAGTGCATCAAATGCAACCATGTAATATCTGATTACGTCACTCTCATTCCGCTTTTCGACCACTTAACTGACATAGCAGAAGCAGTAAACTGTCTCCCCAAAGACATTGTAAGACATTTGACTTGCTCCTGTTCTGACACTGAAGTTGAAAGAAAGTACAAGGTTGTTACTCAAGCTAGTGTATTAATACAAGTAGTAAACAAGGGTGATCCTGCTGAAATAGCAGACTCATTTCCAGGATGTTCCAAAGGTTTTGGAATAGACCAGTTCTATTTGCTCCATCACGTGATCATGGCGAATGGTGATTCCGTCAGGACATACAAACGTGAAGGTGATCACTTCAAACTCATGAATGGGAAAAAAAGAACGAGGCAAGAATTGAGTCTATCTCAAATTATTGCGCAGGCTGAGGAAAGTGATTTATTTTTAATATACTTAGGCAATACTTCAGTGGACACTAAAATTGATAACATTGAAGTGAATATAGATAGCTCTGGTAAAGTTGGGCCAGCAGTCGACCTTCCACAAGGAATAAATGATAGTCTTTTGAACTTAGTTACACGTATTCCCTTAGAAATATTACCAGAAAAGCACTCATTGGGCAAATATTGTTTGGAAAAGCGAGATCTTTCAATTTTGACTAACGACAGCTGGTTTAACGATAAGATTATCACTGCTTATTTGTTTCTAGTGAAACAGAGTGTACCTCAGACCAGACATAAAATAGGCCTAATGGATGCTTGCTGGGCAGGAAGCAAGCTTGCTAGAAACCGTTCTCAAAATTGGTACGTAAATGAGGCAAAACATCTAAATCGGAACAGAAATTGGGCTCAACACGACCTGGTCTTTATTCCATTATCCTACAGCAACCACTGGGTTTTATTTGTAGTACAACCTTCGTCCCTTACTATAACCATCATGGATCCTCTGGGGAATGCTTCACATGACACAGTAAGGATTGCTAAGAGAGCTATCCAGTTATATGCATATATGCATGTTCTCCATGCATGCGAGGTAGTGGCAGATAGTTTTGATATGGCTAGTTATATCAATCAATGGAAAATTGTATTCCCTTCTGGGCTACCTAATCAACAAGACGCAAATAACTGTGGGGTCTTTATCTGCATGTATGCACGTTCTGTAATGGAAGGCAGGCTTTTGCAACATGCGACATCCACTGAAACTTTGAAAAAACTCAGAAACTTGATGCTGAGAGAATTCATTGAACGTAAATTGCTGCCATTGTAAAGAGAATAGTAAGCTTCGCTCAAAAGGGATAAACTAAGTTTCCTATAGGCTTGTAAGGTTTAAATATGAAAACTGAATTTATGTTAGATGCTCCTGATCTCCTGTTAAACTGCAAGTGGCATTAGCATGGCGTTAATGCAGAATATGGCGGACGCTCAGCGAAAGGTTGGACAGCTAAATATTAACAACAACAACAAAAAAAAAACAAAAACAACGTTCCGCATTATTTGGTGGATTTTTTTCTCTCAGTATTTCCCCAAAAGAAATATTCGTCCAGACTTTCATCATAAGTTCGTCATAACTCTATTCGGCAATTGGCAACCTTTCTGGGAAAATTGTGCCCACAAAGCGACACATTCCCTTGAAACAGTGCCTTAACTCGACTTAGGTCTTAGTTGTCCAATATTTTACTCATCTTTTAAATGGTTAGGGTGATATGAGACTGACCCATGTGAGGCTGATACAAGTGGGAGGGGAGGGGGACTTTTTAACTGAAAATTTGCCAAAGTTCTACCAAAGTGTTCACCCGATCCTTCCATTCCAATTTCAAAATATGCAAAAGCACTTTCGTGACCAACTAGGTCGCTTTGCACACTCGCTTACGTGTACCTGAACATTTTACGTAATCTTGCCCCTCTCAAGGAAAAAGAAAGTCAGCGTATACGGCCTTGGACTGACCAAACCGGTCTGAGCACTTCAATTGCAATAATGCTGTTATAATTTTGAATATGAAAACTTTTGGTGACAGGTGATAGCCATAACTTCCCTCCCCTCTGTTACCCTGGTGTGCACGTTTGTTTTCATAGTAATAACGAAAAAGATGATGTAGCACTGGATGTAAAAGTCTTCTCCAAAGATGGAAGACGCTGATTCATACATTGTATTAAGTTTGAGCACTGAGGAACTTTAAAAACACTGTGGTAATATATAAACGTTGCTTTCTTCAATAATAAACCTTATTTACCCAGAGTAGCCACTACAACCTTGACAAATTTATCAGCTGATCTTCCAGCGGGCCCTGCATAACATAATATGTTTTTATTACCCTTCTCCATTCTTATGGCATGCCACCTATATGAGAGTACAAAGCAACTCTTCAGCTTTTACCTCACGTATGCCATTATTTAGTTAAAATGTCATACGACATATTTCAAAGGCCATGAATTCAGAAACGACTTCAGTCATTTTCGAAAAAGGATGAGCGAACATTGTGCGGAATGGGTGTATTTTTCCGGTTTGACCCCTAGATTCATTTTAGAACAGTAAGGACCAGACAAAAAGTTTCGGCATGTCACCTACATGAGAGTAAAGAGCAACTCTTCAGCTTTTACCTCATGTATGCCATTATTTAGTTAAAATGTCATACGATGTATTTCAAAGGCCATGAATTCAGAAACGAGTTTTGTCATATTCGAATAAGAATGAGCGAACATTGTGCGGAATGAGTGTATATTGCCGGTTTGACCCCCGATTTCATTTTAAAACAGTAAGATCCAGACAAAAAGTTTCGGCATGCCACCCAAATGAGAGTAAAGAGCAACTCTTCCGCTTTTACCTCATGTATGCCATTATTTAGTTAAAATGTCATACGATATATTTCAAAGGCCATGAATTCGGAAATGCGTTTTGTCTTTTTCGTATTAGAATCACCAAACACCAGGCGAAATTGGTGTATATTGCCGGTTTGACCCCTAAATTCATTTTAAAACAGTAAGATCCAGACAAAAAGTTTCGGCATGCCACCTGTATGAGAGTAAAGAGCAACTCTTCAGCTTTTACCTCATGTATGCCATTATTTAGTTAAAATGTCATACGATATATTTCAAAGGCCATGAATTCAGAAACGACTTCGGTCATTTTCGAAAAAGGATGAGCGAGCATTGCGCGGAATGGGTGTATTTTTCCGGTTTGACCCCTAGATTAATTTTAGAACAGTAAGATCCAGACAAAAAGTTTCGGCATGCCACCTATATGAGAGTAAAGAGCAACTCTTCAGCTTTTACCTCATGTATGCCATTATTTAGTTAAAATGTCATATGATATATTTCAAAGGCCCTAAATTTTCGGTCATTTTCGAATAAGAATGAGCGAACATTGTGCGGAATGAGTGTATTTTGCCGGTTTGACCCCTGATTTCATTTCAAAACAGTAAGGACCAGACAAAAAGTTTCGGCATGCCACTTATATGAGAGTAAAGAACAACTCTTCAGCTTTTACCTCATGTATGCCATTATTTAGTTAAAATGTCATACGATATATTTCAAAGGCCATGAATTCAGAAACGACTTCGGTCATTTTCGAAAAAGGATGAGCGAACATTGCGCGGAATGGGTGTATTTTTCCGGTTTGACCCCTTGATCCATTTTAAAACAGTAAGATCCAGACAAAAAGTTTCGGCATGCCACCTATATGAGAGTAAAGAGCAACTCTTCAGCTTTTACCTCATGTATGCCATTATTTAGTTAAAATGTCATACGATATATTTCAAAGGCCATGAATTCAGAAACGACTTCGGTCATTTTCGAATAAGAATGAGCGAACATTGTGCGGAATGAGTGTATTTTGCCGGTTTGACCCCCGATTTCATTTTAAAACAGTAAGATCCAGACAAAAAGTTTCGGCATGCCACCTATATGAGAGTAAAGAGCAACTCTTCAGCTTTTACCTCATGTATGCCATTATTTAGTTTAAATGTCATACGATATATTTCAAAGGCCATGAATTCAGAAACGAGTTTTGTCATATTCGAATAAGAATCACCAAACACCGTGCGAAATTGGCGTATATTGCCGGTTTGACCCCCGATTTCATTTTAAAACAGTAAGTTCCAGACAAAAAGTTTCGGCATGCCACCTATATGAGAGTAAAGAGCAACTCTTCAGCTTTTACCTCATGTATGCCATTATTTAGTTAAAATGTCATACGATACATTTCAAAGGCCATGAATTCAGAAACGAGTTTTGTCATATTCGAATAAGAATCACCAAACACCGTGCGAAATTGGCGTATATTGCCGGTTTGACCCCCGATTTCATTTTAAAACAGTAAGTTCCAGACAAAAAGTTTCGGCATGCCACCTATATGAGAGTAAAGAGCAACTCTTCAGCTTTTACCTCATGTATGCCATTATTTAGTTAAAATGTCATACGATACATTTCAAAGGCCATGAATTCAGAAACGAGTTTTGTCATTTTCGTATTAGAATCACCAAACACCGTGCGAAATTGGCGTATATTGCCGGTTTGACCCCCGATTTCATTTTAAAACAGTAAGATCCAGACAAAAAGTTTCGGCATGCCACCTATATGAGAGTAAAGAGCAACTCTTCAGCTTTTACCTCATGTATGCCATTATTTAGTTAAAATGTCATACGATATATTTCAAAGGCCTTGAATTCAGAAACGACTTCGGTCATTTTCGAAAAAGGATGAGCGAGCATTGCGAGGAATGGGTGTTTTTTTCCGGTTTGACCCCTGATTTCATTTCAAAACAGTAAGGACCAGACAAAAAGTTTCGGCATGCCACCTATATGAGAGTAAAGAGCAACTCTTCAGCTTTTACCTCATGTATGCCATTATTTAGTTAAAATGTCATATGATATATTTCAAAGGCCCTAAATTTTCGGTCATTTTCGAATAAGAATGAGCGAACATTGTGCGGAATGAGTGTATTTTGCCGGTTTGACCCCTGATTTCATTTCAAAACAGTAAGGACCAGACAAAAAGTTTCGGCATGCCACTTATATGAGAGTAAAGAGCAACTCTTCAGCTTTTACCTCATGTATGTCATTATTTAGTTAAAATGTCATACGATATATTTCAAAGGCCATGAATTGAGAAACGAGTTTTGTCTTTTTTGTGTTAGAATCACCAAACATCGTGCGAAATTGGCGTATATTGCCGGTTTGACCCGTGAATTCATTTTAAAGCAGTAAGATCCAGGCAAAAAGTTTCGGCATGCCACTTATATGAGAGTAAAGAGCAACTCTTCAGCTTTTACCTCATGTATGCCATTATTTAGTTAAAATGTCATACGATATATTTCAAAGGCCATGAATTCAGAAACGACTTCGGTCATTTTCGAATAAGGATGAGCGAACATTGTGCGGAATGAGTGTATTTTGCCGGTTTGACCCCTGATTTCATTTTAAAACAGTAAGATCCTGACAAAAAGTTTCGGCATGCCACCTATATGAGAGTAAAGAACAACTCTTCAGCTTTTACCTCATGTATGTCATTATTTAGTTAAAATGTCATACGATATATTTCAAAGGCCATGAATTGAGAAACGAGTTTTGTCTTTTTTGTGTTAGAATCACCAAACATCGTGCGAAATTGGCGTATTTTGCCGGTTTGACCCCCGATTTCATTTTAAAACAGTAAGATCCAGACAAAAAGTTTCGGCATGCCACCCAAATGAGAGTAAAGAGCAACTCTTCCGCTTTTACCTCATGTATGCCATTATTTAGTTAAAATGTCATACGATATATTTCAAAGGCCATGAATTCGGAAATGCGTTTTGTCTTTTTCGTATTAGAATCACCAAACACCAGGCGAAATTGGTGTATATTGCCGGTTTGACCCCTAAATTCATTTTAAAACAGTAAGATCCAGACAAAAAGTTTCGGCATGCCACCTGTATGAGAGTAAAGAGCAACTCTTCAGCTTTTACCTCATGTATGCCATTATTTAGTTAAAATGTCATACGATATATTTCAAAGGCCATGAATTCAGAAACGACTTCGGTCATTTTCGAAAAAGGATGAGCGAGCATTGCGCGGAATGGGTGTATTTTTCCGGTTTGACCCCTAGATTAATTTTAGAACAGTAAGATCCAGACAAAAAGTTTCGGCATGCCACCTATATGAGAGTAAAGAGCAACTCTTCAGCTTTTACCTCATGTATGCCATTATTTAGTTAAAATGTCATATGATATATTTCAAAGGCCCTAAATTTTCGGTCATTTTCGAATAAGAATGAGCGAACATTGTGCGGAATGAGTGTATTTTGCAGGTTTGACCCCTGATTTCATTTTAAAACAGTAAGATCCAGACAAAAAGTTTCGGCATGCCACCTATATGAGAGTAAAGAACAACTCTTCAGCTTTTACCTCATGTATGTCATTATTTAGTTAAAATGTCATACGATATATTTCAAAGGCCTTGAATTCAGAAACGACTTCGGTCATATTCGAAAAAGAATGAGCGAACATTGTGCGGAATGAGTGTATTTTGCCGGTTTGACCCCCGATTTCATTTCAAAACAGTAAGGATCAGACAAAAAGTTTCGGCATGCCACTTATATGAGAGTAAAGAGCAACTCTTCAGCTTTTACCTCATGTATGCCATTATTTAGTTAAAATGTCATACGATATATTTCAAAGGCCTTGAATTCAGAAACGACTTCGGTCATTTTCGAAAAAGAGTGAGCGAACATTGTGCGGAATGAGTGTATTTTGCCGGTTTGACCCCCGATTTCATTTCAAAACAGTAAGGACCAGACAAAAAGTTTCGGCATGCCACCCATATGAGAGTAAAGAGCAACTCTTCAGCTTTTACCTCATGTATGCCATTATTTAGTTAAAATGTCATACGATATATTTCAAAGGCCATGAATTCAGAAACGACTTCGGTCATATTCGAAAAAGAATGAGCGAACATTGTGCGGAATGAGTGTATTTTGCCGGTTTGACCCCCGATTTCATTTTAAAACAGTAAGATCCAGACAAAAAGTTTCGGCATGCCACCCATATGAGAGTAAAGAGCAACTCTTCAGCTTTTACCTCATGTATGCCATTATTTAGTTAAAATGTCATACGATATATTTCAAAGGCCTTGAATTCAGAAACGACTTCGGTCATTTTCGAAAAAGAATGAGCGAACATTGTGCGGAATGAGTGCATTTTGCCGGTTTGACCCCCGATTTCATTTCAAAACAGTAAGGACCAGACAAAAAGTTTCGGCATGCCACCCATATGAGAGTAAAGAGCAACTCTTCAGCTTTTACCTCATGTATGCCATTATTTAGTTAAAATGTCATACGATATATTTCAAAGGCCATGAATTCAGAAACGAGTTTTGTCATATTCGAATAAGAATGAGCGAACATTGTGCGGAATGAGTGTATTTTGCCGGTTTGACCCCCGATTTCATTTTAAAACAGTAAGATCCAGACAAAAAGTTTCGGCATGCCACCCATATGAGAGTAAAGAGCAACTCTTCAGCTTTTACCTCATGTATGCCATTATTTAGTTAAAATGTCATACGATATATTTCAAAGTCCTTGAATTCAGAAACGACTTCGGTCATTTTCGAAAAAGAGTGAGCGAACATTGTGCGGAATGAGTGTATTTTGCCGGTTTGACCCCCGATTTCATTTCAAAACAGTAAGGACCAGACAAAAAGTTTCGGCATGCCACCCATATGAGAGTAAAGAGCAACTCTTCAGCTTTTACCTCATGTATGCCATTATTTAGTTAAAATGTCATACGATATATTTCAAAGGCCATGAATTCAGAAACGACTTCGGTCATTTTCGAATAAGAATGAGCGAACATTGTGCGGAATGAGTGTATATTGCCGGTTTGACCCCCGATTTCATTTTAAAACAGTAAGATCCAGACAAAAAGTTTCGGCATGCCACCCATATGAGAGTAAAGAGCAACTCTTCAGCTTTTACCTCATGTATGCCATTATTTAGTTAAAATGTCATACGATATATTTCAAAGTCCTTGAATTCAGAAACGACTTCGGTCATTTTCGAAAAAGAATGAGCGAACATTGTGCGGAATGAGTGTATTTTGCCGGTTTGACCCCCGATTTCATTTCAAAACAGTAAGGACCAGACAAAAAGTTTCGGCATGCCACCCATATGAGAGTAAAGAGCAACTCTTCAGCTTTTACCTCATGTATGCCATTATTTAGTTAAAATGTCATACGATATATTTCAAAGGCCATGAATTCAGAAACGAGTTTTGTCATATTCGAATAAGAATGAGCGAACATTGTGCGGAATGAGTGTATTTTGCCGGTTTGACCCCCGATTTCATTTTAAAACAGTAAGATCCAGACAAAAAGTTTCGGCATGCCACCTGTATGAGAGTAAAGAGCAACTCTTCAGCTTTTACCTCATGTATGCCATTATTTAGTTAAAATGTCATACGATATATTTCAAAGGCCTTGAATTCAGAAACGACTTCGGTCATTTTCGAAAAAGAGTGAGCGAACATTGTGCGGAATGAGTGTATTTTGCCGGTTGGACCCCCCGATTTCATTTCAAAACAGTAAGGACCAGACAAAAAGTTTCGGCATGCCACCCATATGAGAGTAAAGAGCAACTCTTCAGCTTTTACCTCATGTATGCCATTATTTAGTTAAAATGTCATACGATATATTTCAAAGGCCATGAATTCAGAAACGACTTCGGTCATTTTCGAATAAGAATGAGCGAACATTGTGCGGAATGAGTGTATATTGCCGGTTTGACCCCCGATTTCATTTTAAAACAGTAAGATCCAGACAAAAAGTTTCGGCATGCCACCCATATGAGAGTAAAGAACAACTCTTCAGCTTTTACCTCATGTATGCCATTATTTAGTTAAAATGTCATACGATATATTTCAAAGTCCTTGAATTCAGAAACGACTTCGGTCATTTTCGAAAAAGAATGAGCGAACATTGTGCGGAATGAGTGTATTTTGCCGGTTTGACCCCCGATTTCATTTCAAAACAGTAAGGACCAGACAAAAAGTTTCGGCATGCCACCCATATGAGAGTAAAGAGCAACTCTTCAGCTTTTACCTCATGTATGCCATTATTTAGTTAAAATGTCATACGATATATTTCAAAGGCCATGAATTCAGAAACGACTTCGGTCATTTTCGAATAAGAATGAGCGAACATTGTGCGGAATGAGTGTATTTTGCCGGTTTGACCCCTAGATTCATTTTAAAACAGTAAGATCCAGACAAAAAGTTTCGGCATGCCACCTGTATGAGAGTAAAGAGCAACTCTTCAGCTTTTACCTCATGTATGCCATTATTTAGTTAAAATGTCATACGATATATTTCAAAGGCCATGAATTCAGAAACGAGTTTTGTCATATTCGAATAAGAATGAGCGAACATTGTGCGGAATGGGTGTATTTTGCCGGTTTGACCCCTGAATTCACTTTAAAACAGTAAGATCCAGATAAAAAGTTTCGGCATGCCACCTACATGAGAGTAAAGAGCAACTCTTCAGCTTTTACTTCATGTATGCCATTATTTAGTTGAAATGTCATACGATATATTTCAAAGGCCATGAATTCAGAAACGAGTTTTGTCATATTCGGAAAAGAATGAGCGAACATTGTGCGGAATCGGTGTATTTTACCGGTTTGACCCCCGAATTTATTTTGAAGCACTAAGGTCCAGACAAAAAAAAAATCGGTTGAAATGTCACAAGATACTTTTCAAAGCCCTTTGTCTACGAAAAAACGCAATTTTACTCTTTCTAAACGCAATTGTACTTTTTCTTTTGTTTGTTTGTTCTTTTGGCGACACCATACCCCTAGAATGGTCCGCTAATTTTCCTCTTATTGGTCGCGGGCTTATTGGTCGCCAGTTTCAAGGAGCGAACCGTACTGTAGTCGCAAGATTCAGGAGCGCGCATATGATATACCGCACCGGTACTATCATGACTAGCCTATACCTGGTGGGTTCCTGCTAAGATCACTGCTAACAGTTAGATGTAAAAAGGTGAGAATTCACTCTTCCACATTGCTGAGTTGATTTGTTTATGTATCCAGTGTGATGTGAGGAACTAAACACAAACTTCTTTAATACTTTATCTGTTTAGAGTAACTATATGTCCCGTATATTGAAATTTGTGTAAGTTAGGATCTTAAACAACAAACTTTTGCACACATAAGACTTTGGAAGTTGTGGTCGCGGTTTTAGATACGAGGCCAGGCAAGAGGAGTGACAACACTGTCAATATTTGTTCGCTATAATATTGTCTAACAGTTTGTGCTAAAACATTTAAGGGATTTGCTTGTGAACTTTTTCAATTGGCTGTTTAAAATCAACTGTCCGGATATAGATCTACAACCTGTCCGGACATCCAACAACTGGGTATACGGCATTTTCGAGTTTCGTACTTCGTATTTCGAGTTTTGCATTTCGGATTTGGGTTCTCGATAGTAATAAGCATCAATTGCAGACCAAGCTGGAATACTTTCTGAGTAAGAAGACATTTTGTGGGCTTTCAAGCACTCGGCAGTCGACCCTTAGTTTGCACGATCCCTTAACTAACACACGTTTATTTCAAGTTTCCTGCCTATCCCCTTACAGCCAATCATGGCTTCAGGTTCTATTTCAGAACCCGAGCAGATATAAAGTGATGAGGAGGAACATCAATGGGTAGTAAACCAAAAAAAAATGTCCGCAAAAAAAGCACTCACCATCAGCCTGAAAAAAGAAATAGACAGGAAAGTGTAGAATTTCACATAGAAAATCTCAGTCAAAATGATTTGACTTCAGACTCTGATAACACTACTATATATCGTACTCCTAGACAAGCAATGGATAGATCTACTATTACAAACTATTTATAGCACCCATAGACAGGCAGAAGAATTTGAAAAACCTCAACCCACTGAAAATTTCGAAGGTTATAAGAGAGGCATGCAATAACCAACCAGTAGAATTCATCAAACCTATAAGTTCAGGGCTATTGGTAAAATGTAAGAATACCAAGCAAATGAGAGCGATATTACAGATCCAATTGATAGACAACATACCTGTTAAAGTCTCTGAAAGTAGGAAAGGGATCAAAGGAGTCATACGGAGTCCCCCTTGAGATTACAGAAGAAGAGTTACTATAAGAACTCAGAACTCAGAATGTAACAGCAGTTAAGAGAATCGTTAAAAGAGATAAGAGGAATATTGATAACCAAGCAGAGGGAGCTGGTGAAGGCCAGTCAACTTTAATCCCTATGAGAAGTGTTATACTGACTTTCCAAAAGAAAGACCTCCCTGACATTGTTAATCTATGTTTTCAAATCTTCCCAGTTAAGTTGTATGTCCCCCAAATCAAGAGATGCTTTAAGCGTTAACGATACGGGCATACGGCCGACATATGCAAATCCAAAATGAGGTGCGTTAGATGTGGTGAGCACCACACTTTCCAAGAATGTCCAAACAAAGAATCACCTAAATGTCCTAATTGTGGTGGGAACCACTCTGGTGCATTTCATGGTTGCGAACAAGCAATCAAGGCAAAACAAGTTCAGGAGATCAAAATCACCAGAAAACTGACATACGCAGAAGCGTCTCAAATTTGGATGACACAACAAAGTAAAAAACTGGACGTAGAAGATCCCAGAGCAAATCATAAACCCAACCCTAAATTTAAGATCCAAATCACTAGCCAAACAACTGATGTTCAAAGTACTAAAGGAAATCATGTCGATATGTCCTCTGATCTAGAATCTCATCAACCTACCACCTCTAGTTCAGTTAGGGATCGCCCAATTATTTCTCAGGCTACAGTGACTAATATTCCAACTAAACAACAAACAGAAACCAACAGCAGACCGAAACTTAGGGTTAATTCCCTCTCATTTGCTAAAGACGAAACAAATTCTGGAATTTATATTTGAACTAGTTCAGTCACTTACAGGGAAAACCCCGGAAGTAATTAGAGCCCTCGTTCTGCCAGCTTTCGGGCGATTTCAACAAAAAAGTCAAGGATTACGAGAAGATGGCTGCTAGCCTTACCATAACTGCGGCCCTTTTCCATACTGCAATGGAATGCCCAGGGGCTATTACGGGCAAGGCCAAGAGCTTTGTTATCACCTGAATAAAAATGAAAAAATATGATAATTTATGCATCCTGGAAACTTGGTTCCATGACCATAGTACTTTCAGTATTCCAGAATATACTTGTGCCTCCAGAAATAGAGATGGTCAACGTAGGGGGGATGTGCCATTTATGTACATCACGGGGTGCATTACAAAGGTCCTTTTAACAATCCAAGTTTGAAATAACAACAAGTTAATGTTTATATAGGCATTGAAAAAATTTCAATAATTAATTTTTATGATCCATGTAAGAAATTAAATGAATCTATTTTGAATGAACTATTGAAGTTTGTGAACAAAAAAGATAAGATGATAATCACAGGGGACTTTAATGCACATAGTCCAATGTGGGGAAGCGAGAAAGTGGACAGTAATGGCCACGCAGTTGAACACTTCTTAAATGAAAATAATTTGATCGTCCTAAATGATAAAACAGGCACCAGGATGGACCCTTGCTCCGGTAAACTCACATTTAGATTTAAGTATCTCCTCACCGATCTTGGCCAGTAAGATTTCATGGAATGTCTCAGACAATTCCTTCGGTAGTGACCATTTTCCCATACATATTGAAATTTCACTAGGAAAGAAACACACGCAATGTAAGAATATTAATGTGAAAAACATAGATGAGGAACGTTTCTCATTTTAAAGAACTTTGATTGGGTTAAATTTGCCAAAAAATGTAATGATATGCTGGATGAGCATTCAGTCCTTATAGAGGTGGATGTTAAAAAATCTTATGAATTATTTATGAACTACCAGTACTTAAAAGTATGTATTAGGGAAATGATTCCAAAGAAAAGAAAGATAGATAGGAATCCAGTTCCCTGGTGGAACAAAAAATGTTCTGATAAAATAAAAGACAGGAATAAACTCGGTAATAAATTGAAAAAAGAAATCACTTTTGAAGCAATAGATGAATTAAGGAGAAGAAAGCGGAAGCCCAGCGAGTTCTCCGTCAAGCAGAAAGGGAATACTGGCAGGCTTTTTGTAAAAGACTAGACAGGTATATACCCGAGTCAAAGATTTGGGCATGCATAAAACGGTTAAATGGAGTATCAACAAGGAAATCTCAAAAATTGCCTATACTGGTTGATAATGGGCAGGATATTATATCAACTCCAGAGAAAACGGAGGCCCTTGGGAAATTTTTCCAATCTTTGGGACTGAAAAATAAAGAAATCGCTCCCCAAACAATCCTGACAATAACGGAAAATTGTCCCTTCTTGAGAGATCACGTTATTAACGAAAGCTTTTCGATGTATGAATTTGAAAAGGCTGTCAAAACCACCAAACGGACTTTGTCAGGACAGGACAATATTCCGTACATTGTCTATGAAAATATGCCCGAGAGAGCTAAAAACACTATGTTATATATATTTGGGAAACAGGCGATATTCCACGTCCTTTAAAACACTCCATATTAGTTCCAATTCTAAAAGCAGGCAAGGATTTAAAAAAATGTATCTTCTTATAGACCCATATCGCTCACGTCATGTTTTGCAAAAGACTATTGAGCGCATGATTAACGACAGACTAGCATTAATTGTAGTGAGCATACGTTAGTACTTAGTAGTCTTTTTGGATGTGGAAAAGGCCTACGATAGACTATGGGTCAAAGGATTGTTATTTAAACTCTTTCAATGTGGCATACAAGGAAGGATGCTCTTTTTTGCGTCAGTATTTGTATTTAACAGAACGTGCCTTTCAAGTAAGGATTTCTGATACAGAATCAAGTATATACGAAATGCATAATGGTTTACCCCAGGGTAGCGTTCTGAGTCCCCTCCTATATAATGTGATGATGAGGGATATTCTATTAGACCCAGACGTGACCATATCCATGTATGCATACGACTGCACAGTATGGACGTCTAGTAAACATGTGGACGGAAGTCGATTGAAAATCCAAGCTTATTTGGATAGATTATCCTCTTGGTTTAAAGAATGGGGTTTTAAACTATCTAATGAGAAACCTGTACCTGTACTTTTTATGAAAAGTTCTATTTCCCAACCTGCTTTAAACTTGAATGGGAATATTGTAACATATAAACAGTCCCACTATTTTTCTGCCTCCGCCCACCGTAGGTGGTTGCCGGAGGCATTATGTTTTCGGGTCGGGTCGTCCATCCGTCCGTCTGTCCGTACGTCCATACGTCTGTCCGTCCGTCAGTCCCGTTTTCGTTCTCGCGATAACTAACGAACCTTTTGACGGATCAACTTCAAAGTTGGCTCGTGTATGCATGTGGGAGGGACAATGATCTGATTAGATTTTGGAGTCTCACGGTCAAAGGTCAAGGTCATAGAGGTAATAATACACATAGAAATGGCTCGTTCTCATGATAACTTAAGAACCATTTGACAGATTGGCTTCAAACTTGGCTCATGTATGCACATGGAAGGGACAATGAACTGATTAGATTTTGGGATCACAAGGTCAAAGGTCATAGAGGTCATGATGTACATAGAAATGGTTCGTTTTCACCATAACTCAACAACCATTTGACCGATCAACCTCAAACTTAGCACATGTATGCATATTGGAGGGACAATGATCTGATTAGATTTTGGGGTCTCAAGGTCAAAGGTCAAAGGTTATAGATTTCATTATGTACATAGGAATGGTTCGTTCTCGCGATAGCTCAACAACCATTTGACGGATCAACTTTAAACTTGATTCATGTATGCATATGGGAGGGACAATGATCTAAGTAGATTTCGGGGTCTCAAGGTCAAAGGTCAAAGGTCATAGAAGTCATGTACATAGAAATGGTCCGTTCTTGCGATAACTCAACCATTTGATGGAGCAGCTTCATACTTGGCACATGTATGCATATGGGAGGGACAATGATGTGATTAGATTTTTGGGTCTCAAGGGTAAATGTCAAAGGTCATAGAGGTCATTATATACATGAAAATTGTTTGTTCTTGAGATAACTTAACAACTCTGTGACGGTTCATCTCAAAACTTGGCTCATGTATGCATATGGAAGTCTCATAATAGTCTAATTAGATTTGGGGGTCACAAGGTCAAAGATGTCATTTTATACATGAAAATAAAAAAATCAACATGAATGTGCCATATATTTCCGATCTGGCAATGGCGGAGGCATAAATTTCGACCGCGTGTGGTCGAGGATTCATCTGGTTTAGGTATGTTATTTGATAGTAAATTGACCTGGCATCCCCTTATAGATCATGTAGTTACAATATGTAAAACTTAACATACTACGTAGCTTGACAGGAACAAAATGGGAAAGCTCGTCAAAATCCCTTCTAATTGTTTGTTGAGCACTTATCAGATCTCTTCTTGATTATGGGTGCCAAGCATACGATAGTGCAGCTCAAACTACTAAATAGAGCCTAGACTGTGCAATATCAAGCACTAAGGATATGCGCGGGGGTCTCCCATTAACGTCTTTATGTTCTCTACAGGTGGAAATGGGGGAGCTACCTTTAGACTTAAGAAGACAATTGTTATCTAGTAAGTACAGACAAAGCATCGAAAGACACTTTGATCACCCACTAATAAGCCATATAGAACCATGCTGGCAATTTGAATACCTTAAAGGCAAAAAGGTTTGCAAACCGTTTGGATATAGGTTACACTGTAAGATGGGAAAAGAGATTATTGAAAAACTTGGTCTCCCTATTTTTCCACCATGGTTATTTTGTCCACCAATTATATCTACTGAATTAAGCTTACAAATAAAGAAAACCGACCACCCTATGCAATTACAGCAACAGAGCCTTGAATTGATAAACACCAAATGGTTAAATCAACTCCATATCTATACCGACAGTTCTAAATTGCCTGATAAAGGAGTTAGTTCATCTGCCTTTTATGTACCATACTTTTTGATATATCGAGGGGAAAAGATTATCTAACTTCACTTCGTCTTACAGGGCGGAATTGATTGCCATTCTTCTCGCTCTTGAATGGGTAAAAAATATGGACATTTATACAGGTGTTGTAATATTTGTGATTCACTCAGTGCTCTTTTATCCTTGCAAAACCGAAACAATGAACCCATTATTAACGAAATATTAACGATTACTACGAGGCTGAAATACTCAAGAATAGATATATATCTGGAAGACACTGCGGAATTATGGGCAATGAAATAGCAGACTCATGTGCAAAAACAGCTCTATCCAACAACATTGAAATACATAATAAAATAACACTTTCAGAAATAAAGCAACTTATAGTTCAGAGTTCTAAACTACTCTGGCAAGAAAGGTGGAATCAAACAAATTCCAGTTTAAAAGAGCTGAAGCCATCTGTTATATCTACTTTCACATGTAATCTAGGTAGGCAACAAGAAATTATACTCCATCGTCTTCGAGTTGGAGTGATTGGTCTCAATCATGATCTTTTAAGACTGGGTATTCATGCAACTGGTTTCTGTGATAGATGTTAACAGGTTGAAACTCTCCGTCATTACCTTATAGAGTGCCCAAAATTCCTAATCGAGAGAGCGATGCTCCTATCTGAATTGAATGAACCAATGCAAGACAAATAATTGAGAATTTGAAAAGTAGTGATCCAAATTCAAAGGGCTATCATATGTTTCATTCGCAGAACTCTCTGGGAAGGTGGGGTTTAATAACCCCCTTTTTCAGTAAAGAATAACTAAGTGTAGATGCTAAAAGTACTTGTATTTATTCTTCTTGTAATAATGTATAAGT
The DNA here is from genome assembly GCA_029962745.1 of Echinometra lucunter. NCBI lineage: Eukaryota > Metazoa > Echinodermata > Echinoidea > Camarodonta > Echinometridae > Echinometra > Echinometra lucunter. Next base: position 10,479,766 of record CM057165.1, on the reverse strand, counting down.
GATACTCATATGTGCATTTGATACCCTACACTACTAACACAGCCCACAAGTGTTTTCATCTCATTGCTAGATATATAATTATCCAAAATAATGTCCGACCCATCAGTAAGCACAGGTACAACAGCGCCCCCATGTCTATGCATGAGTTACCTAGGTATGCCCGAAAAAACGGTACTATGTACTGCAATTGGTAAGATTGCATCTATGACAGGGCTGGGCAAGCGCTAGCTTGGAACTGAGCAGAAGCATGTGGTGTTTTTCGTTTACTCATCTTCCTTTCTAAGTTTTAATTACAGATATGTATATAAATGGTTCAAAATATACTTGATATTATGTGTAAATTGAAAGAGATAAAGAAAGAGAGAGAAAGAAATACTGAACTGAATTCTTTATAAATTATAATGTCATTGGCAACAATAGTCAAATATGACTGATTGCCGATACCATACAACGAAAGAAGAAGAAGAAGAAGTCACAGGGCTGCATTGTGCAAATTCATGTGACATGCTGCCCTCTATTGTCGAAGATTGAAATCACTAAAATAATCAACAAATTCTTATAAAATATTTGCTTTTTATACCTAGGATAATAAAATATCCTATTTCCATTCCATTCCTCCAACTGGATGTAAATTATCTTGATCAAGTGAATTTTTAAAAATATTTTTCTGATCACTGGTGACACAGCTCTTGCTCCTCTGTCCCCCAAAATTCATTGGTAGAACTTCAAGTAGAACACTGCTTTCCTATTGTCGGCAATTTGCACTACAGCACATCTGTTGTGCGAGGTTAGTATAACCGAGCACTAGTGTGAGTCACCCGTAGGTCAAAACGGCGTTTTGAATAGCGAAACTTATTGCCAACGCGAAAAACATTGACTTAGATCTTCTATAAAAGAGAAGAAAAGTTTTGATTTTACTTATCAGCAATGTTCCTGAGGCTCTCAATTTTCCCCTTTCTGCTTCATATCTGATGAATGAACTGAAAATGGTGAATTTTAAGAAGAAAACTGATGCTTATCAGACTCGTACATGTAGGTCGACAGCATGCCGTCGAGTAACCAATAGAAAAGCATGCTATGTAGTTTCAGTACAGACTTGTCACGTTTGCGGGACGAGGTCATTTCATGACCGAGTACACAGGATGAGTGGTGTGAGTGAGACTTTGGATTTGTTACTCTGCTGTCCACAGACTTAACTGTTAGACAGAAATAACCATCTGTTCTGGGGCATTATTTATTAAAACTGTCATTTCTCAACCTTCATCATACACAGACGGTATGACCGTAGTATAGCCTATAGGCACAACAGGGAAGACATTGCGGCTGATATTCATCTGCAAGGCTCCTCCCTTGAAAAGTTGGGGGGCATTTCCACACCAGCAAGATGGTATTGACCACTAACTTGTTAGCACACATTAGCCATTAGTGCATTTACAAGGATATTAGGAATAATGCCGAATGTTGCTGTTGTTTACAATGATTCTATGCTTTGTACGGCTCCCTTTGCTATAGATCTATATATTGTTTCTTTATATTTCATTTGTTATAATTTGTAATTTTGAAATATTTGAAAATTATGAAATCCTACCTTTCCAGCCCTGTTTTTGCTTCCGTTCCACTGCCTTCTGTCATGAGCTCTTAGACTCTGCACGGCTTTCAACTGTGAGGCTGCTACGCAGTGACGTCATGTATAGACAGACGGTGAATGGCTGTTCTCTATCACAGTTTATATCAATTATTTCCCCTTGCCAGATTTTTCTTGTTTGCATTCGAAGTAATGTAAACAGCGCCATCTTTTGACAATAATATGCCCAAGAATCCCTGCACGTAAGACTAATCGAAATAGTAGAAAACATCATTGGGATTAGACAAAATAATACAAATATTGCATTTACGTGAAAAACTACATTAATTGTGACAGTATCTGAGATTTTCTGAAATTCAAACACGAAAAGCTGATGTTGTGATTAGCGAATTTAGATTTGCAATTTAGAGGATTTCGTAATTGACAGATTATTGAAAGAAGACCCATATTTTGTTTTAATTTTGAAAAATACTAAATTTGGATATTTCATGATCCAAATATTTACATAAATTCATATACGAATACATTTTATATGATTTCAGTAAACTGATATATATTGTACTTGCAAAAAGGAAACAGGAAATACTTCCGTGTTCAATTGTCATCGTTCTTACTGGTCTGTAAATATAGGCTGCTCTGTTTTCTATGATAGACTGATGTGAGAACAATTAATATTAATTACATTTACTTTTAGGACGGTTAAAACTTTGTTAGAAAATAAAAATTATTTCAGTTCTACTTTTATATCATCATCATCAGTAATAACTGTTGATGAAATCAGAGCTTGGAACTCAAGATATATTTGTTTTTGAAAAAATTAACATTCCTTATTTTTCACTGCTCACGAGCTACCCATAGCCTGACTTGTGATGGCGTGCTAAAAGATATGACAAGTTTGGAGGAGCGACAAGTCATTTTGTCAGGGAAGTTGTCGCTGGTCTTGGCAAAGACGGCTTTGTGAAACACTTTAGCAGACAAGTTGAGTGACAGCGTCAAGATGTCGCTGATCTTGTAGTTATGATGGTTTCATGAAACGTGCCCCAAGTATCCAACCATATGTATTGTTGTACAAGCTTATCTGAGATAGCTTGTACTCCATAGTAGTCATTACGCATGAAAACTGCAGTAGCTTTTGTGTGTATCAGCGGGTGTTTTGGCTTGCTAGATCATTCATACATGAGAGGAAAATAATTATTCAAAATTTCACTTTCAACTCTGAATCCCCAATCCCCAATAAAGAGACAAGATATGAATATTAATGATCACCTAAATCAGATGGAAACAACTTCATATGATAAATTTCAGTGTTAGCCAAGGTATGCATATTTTCTTGAAATTCTTTAGCTGCTATAGATATTAAAATTTAATGATGTTTATAGGGACATTTAGATCATGATTTTTCTGTTTTATCATTTTTGGCAAACCAGGTTCCTGCCCAAAATTTGGATGGTTACCTGACTTTAAAAAATACCTGAAATTCCCAGCCCTTGTATTGATTCTGCCTTCCCAAATTACATAATACACAGATACATACCTGACTTCAAAACGCTTTATTCGGCAAGAATTCCTTTTGCGACAGCTACCACAATGAAAAAAAATATAAGTTATATCTCTCTAACAAGTTAGCAAGGGGTGTATAATGGGAAGCTATTTAAGAATTTTGAGGAAACCTCCCCACGATGTCAAATTATGGTATTTGAAATTATCTCGTTCATCTTCATAAATTTTAATGTTTTAGCATTCAAATGATACCTGACTTGAAAAGTTTGAGACACTTTTAAAATTTGACTCAAAGGTTTATCTGTTTGTGGAATAACCCATATGGAACAAGTTATCACGCAGTAATATATTTGCTTTCAATATTCATATTTACAGAAATCTGCAGTTCATCAGCTCCCAGGCTGCAAAATTATTTTTGTTCAATAAAGCATTTTTAAAGGTAATAAACAGTAGTGGTAGCAAAATGAAAGTTGGCATGAAACTGCTCAAATATAGTCTCATATTGTTCGGCTTGCATGAAAAGATGCATGAGTGAGATAATCTGGTATTCTATTCACGATTTCCGGTGATTTTCAGTAAAAACAAATCAAATGATCAACTGTTACCTTATACCCTCGCTACGGACCACCTACCCTGTCGCTCTCAGCTCAACGGCGCATTGCGGTTCGCACACACTGTTTACATGTACACGTGTGTGAATTTTCGACGTGGGCCCGCGCTGAGAACTCGACGTATCTTCTGTTGATATTTTAGCCATTTCTAAACAAATATTTTTCAAAAAAACGTCAACTAGGTTTGAAATTAGTCATTCTACATCAGTTCATGTAGTAATTTTCATTCCACCTAACAAAGTAGTTAAATATTCAAAGCACCACCTTTCCCACCTGCTTATTACCTTTAATAGTAAACAAAAAAAAAAAAAACAAAAACGAAAAAAGGATTATAATAGTTGATTAGTCAGGTTAATCTCAAAATCAGCTCTCAGCAATTACAATATAACCTTATGTGGCCATTAGGAAGCATTTCTAATATTTTTAGGGCTGGATTGCATTTATTATGATTTTTGTTTTCATTTGTTCTCTTAGAGGGATGGCTGATAAAGAAAAGATGAGTCTTTGGCTTTGTTTACCTGAGAGCCTGGTGGTCAACATCTTCTCATACCTTACATCTTGTGAACTGCAGAGGGCAGGCTGCTGCTGTCGAACATGGCTTCGGATTAGCCGTGATGAGCTGCTGTGGAAGGCTTTACTGTACAGAGAATGGAAAATCAATAGAGCTGTACCCCTCCCAGTTGGTCATTCTTCATATTACCGGTATGATACATGTACTTTTAAAGCAAGCCAGTGATTTAAGATTATCTTGCCAAAGTTAATGGCATAATTGTTAAGTACTTGCACTCAGTAAGCCACATATGAAAGAATCTTTTTGGGATTTGATTGGGAAACCAAACAAAGGTAAGAAAGACATGGGTTTGTCAAGCAAACAAGTGTTTCACCCATTGAGTTTGTCCCATCAGAACCGCTCATATGTTCGTTAACTACACAACCAGTAGGTGCTTTGTGAACAGCGACAGTTTCTACCGGGGAAGGTATGCATTGCTTTTCAAATGAGTTCATTTTTTTTCTCTAAAATAATAGTTTCAGAGAGCCGATGAAAGAGATTAAAAAAAATGTTGAATAAGTTTCGCACACTCGAACTTTAGTACCCTCTACATGTAAGTCATTAATGTTTATTCCACATTCAATCTTAATTTTCCAGTTTCCCCTTGAAAAAATGAAATTATGGCACAAATTATTCAGTTTCAATTTTAGTTTCATTGTAATGATTTGCCCGTTGATTTGATAGGAAAGTGTAAGGTAGTTACTGAAGAGAGAGTGGTGAAATTTCATGATGTAAAATTCTGCAAAACATGAAATTTGTCATCAACCCTGTTCAATGCAATATCATGGGCAGGATCTCTTTCATGCATAGTTTCAATAATTTCCTCATTAATCCAAGGGCATGCATTTTTGTTTATTTTATTTTTTCACAGAGTGGCATATGTTAAAGCCATGTCTCCCGTACAATGTCAATATGATCCCCATGGAACCTTTTGTAGATCAAGTAAAAAAATCAATCAAATATCAAGCAGCCATGGTGGGAAAAGCTATTCAAACTCCTCATGGCCAGTACATGGTATGCCCCTGAGTAAATGTCCATGTGTTACAGCTATATGCAGTACAGCGGTACCTTGTTATAAAGAACACTGTTATAACAAACTCTGGTTATAACAAGGTTATTTTGCCAGTCCCACTTCTTTGTATTTTATTGGGTCTTTTTAGCCCTGATATAACAAGATTTCAATATTAAGAGGTAATTTCCTTGGTCCATAGGAGTTTGTTATAACGAGGTTCGCTTATGCTAATTATAAAGGTTATCAGAAGTTTGCGATTGTCCTCAACACAGCAAGTTAATTTTCTACAGCTTAAATTAAATCCATGATCCTTTTCCTTCATTTGCTCAATCTTGGTTTTGTCTCTACTCAGAGGTAACAAACACCTACATGTACCATTTCAGTGTTCTAACTCATTATTCTACAGTGCGTTTTCAAACCCATTACTACTATGCCTAAATGATTTCAATTTACTCATTCTTGACTGCAGAGAATTCCGGAGATTAAAGTATCGGGTACCTATGGCATGTGTACAGGAACTGGCTGATCATAATGACCAAGTTCTACATGTCAGCTTCTCTCATAATGGAAAACTCTTTGCATCTTGCTCCAAAGATGGAACTATTAAGGTTAGATACCAAAGCATTCACTTTTTTTGCAATTTATTTAACTTCATGTAGCTTAAAAATTTGACGTTTAATTTTAACAAGCTTTGTTTTCATGTAAAAGCAGCAGCAGCAAAAAAAAAAAGATGGATGAATGTAACCGAGTCTCCTGCATACCTTTGCCTATATTCAGTTAGCTTCATGGCTCAAACTATTGATGAATTACCATGGTAATAGACCTATAATTACATGTTAATGCACCCCAAATCTGATCAGATTGATCATCTGCCTGTGTTGATATATATGTACCAGTACCACGTTTGAAGTTCACGTGGGGTTATCAAGGCTAACACCTGAAATTTCCTAAATTGACCTCTGTGACCTTTCACTTTTGACCTACATACCCCAAAATATAATCAAATCATCTTCCTGTGGTGATACATACATGCACTTTGACCATGTTTGAAGTTCATACCTCAAAACGGTTCTTTAGATATACTGCGTTAATGAAAAAGTGGGACAGACAGACGGGCAACCCAAAAAGATTGATAAAAGGAGCAGCACCTTGAGAGCTGCTCCTTTTTTGTTCAGAATGGTGGTTGATAAAGAATGAGTGGGCTGATGATCACATTCTATTTCCCCAGCCTAATTTCTTCCCCATACTGATATGCTTTAATCTTTCAAATTTTCAAAAGATTTTGCTGGATAGATATTACTGAGAATTGTGTATGTGCCTAAATGTACATGAATCATGGCTTTCACTTTTGTGCTTGGCACTTCAAAACCAAATCTTGCTGTTTGGCAGTTCATTATAAATGTAATTATACCCGTTAAAAGGTGCAAATACATGTAAGATGATTCCAGTATTAACCCATTCGTGACAGGAATTATGTAAAGCCTAATTTGATCAGCTTTTATTCTTCAAATTGGCAACACCAACATTTTTATTTTATTGCTACATTTTTCTTATGAAACGTCATGTATCTGAAATGAATATAAATTGACAGAAATGATGAGAAGTCAAAAAGTTGCCAATTTGCAGGGGAAAACGGTGATTTTAAACTTTCTATCACATTGCCAATTTAAGGATTTTAATGTTTATTTTCCTTTTAAAAATTTTCAGCATCAAACAATGAATATTGATGCAACCAAAATGGGTACAGTTTGTGTAGAATTTTTTTGCTCCTTCTGCTCATGTTTTTGGTATGATTTTTAGGGCTTTGCATCAAAAGATATTAGGCCAAACCACAAAATGTGGACCTCTGTCACGAATGGGTTAAGACAGACAACCCAAAAACATGATGCCTCCGGCACCACCTCTTTTGGGTGGAAGCATTAAAAAAAAAAAGATAAATGTGCACAGAATCAAGCATTTATTAAGCATATCATGAAATGATATTGGCATGAATGGATTATTGGATATACATTTACAATTGCTACCCTCGCATCACATTCTTTGTGTGCATGCATGACCATAGCGACTTCTAGTGAGTGTGATGTGTGTTTTACTACTGTTTCAATATTTTGTCTCGTATTTATGTCATATATGAATGTGAATATCTCTCTTTTATTTCTCAGGTTTGGAAGAGTGGTCCACCAGCAAGTCTGAAGTATTCACAAAACATGAAGGAACAGTTCAGATGGCAATTCACTCAGTTTTCTCAGTTTAACAGCAGTGATTCCCTGTTACTAGTATCAGGGGTGCACTTTGGTCCAAACAGTACATCAGGAGAGATTGCTGTTTTCAACCTGAAAGGTGAGAGAGACAGAAATAGAGAGAGGAAGAGAGAGAGAGAGAGAGAGAGAGAGAGAGAGAGAAAGAGAAAAATAGAGAAATAACAAGATTTCACTATGAACATGACGGACAAAGAAAGCGGACAAAATAAACAACCTCTCATTCTACCCTTCACAATGGTTCTGGTAGTCAAAAGAACATCCCTTCACTGCTATTATGTTTAATCATGTAGTTCCAGGTGAATATGCATGTGACACCTGTTCCACATATTTCAGACAATAGCAGTGAAGGGATGTTCTTTTGACTACCAGAACCATTGTGAAGGGTAGAATGAGGGGTTGTTTATTTTGTCCGCTTTCTTTGTCCGTCATGTTCATAGTGTTTGTATAGGATAGGAAACCCTACATTGGCCCTGGCAACTGTTGTTAGCCAAGAGGAAATTTCAAGGACGGATGATAATCCCTCCCAGCTTGTGTAGCATGGATTTACCTAGTACCATGCCATGCTACACAAGCTGGGAGGGATTATGATCCGTCCTTGAAATGTCCTCCTGGCTAACAACAGTTGCCAGGGCCAATGTAGGGTTGATTATTTCTGAAGCACTCCGAAGAAGAACACAGTGATGTTAAAACATAATGTGATACAACTATTTGGGATATCGTAAGGACGTACATGTAATGTGGGAATGTGTGGGAAGAAGGAATCCATGAGTAATCAGGTTCTGTATAAGGAAAATAAGTTCCATGTGTTGATTTCATCTTCATTAAAAATGGAAGTGAGTATATTTTAGGTTTATAGGCAAATCTACTATTTTCTAATGTTATCTATTTCCCTTGTCTTATTCATTCACTATGACAGAAGACTTTGCACTTCAAGCCAGGGTGCAGAATAAACCTTATGATATCTTTGGATGCTGGTTGAACAACTCGTACCTGCTATCAGGTAACCTCCATTATCTGGGACAGCTGTCATCTTGTTCTGCCCTATGGCTCAACAAAGCTACACAGGAGGTTGATTCAGAGCAAGAGTCGGTTGTTATGAGGTTGTTCAAATTTTTGAACATGAATGCCAGCACTGTCAGAGGAATAACTGTAGCTAATTGTAGGAACCTGGGCAAGGGGAAAGAAATCTTGTTGAAACAATTGAACTTAGAAAGCAGCAAAGAAGGTAAGGAAGATGGAGAGACTGAGAAGATGAGTGAAGAGCAGAGTACAGCAAGCAGGGTAGTAAGCTCTAGTGAGAGTGAAGCAGATGTTAAAGTGAGTAGTGCATATGAAAGTGATACTGAGCTGACAGCTAGTGAACCTGATTCTGAACAGAGGCACCACCGAGATGATCAAAAGAAAGGGAAAACTGGTATGAGATCGGAGCTTGAGGTACAGGTTACTGTTGCTGATAATAAGCCTGATTGTGATATGTTTGATACTACATTACAAGCTGAGAGTGAAGGCAAGGAACCATCATGTGGCGACTTGAAGAAAATATTGCTAAAGCAATCCTCTTCTTCAGTCAGACACAAACCCTTGGCTGAAACACAGGATGTACACTCACGAACTCATCCATTAAAACGCGAAGCAAGCGATTCTTCAGTGACCCCACCTGGCTCATTTCGTAAGAGTCTACGAAAAGATGGTGTGAGACGAAGAGCTGCATTGACAAATTGTGAGTCAAATGTAGCAGGCCAGTCTAGTGATGCTGAGAATAGTCACAGTAGATTGTGGAGTAGGGTTCGCAATGCAGAAATGAGGCGTGGACGGCAGAATGTGGATGAGGACCTGATGAAGATTTTGATATATGGGGTAGAACCAGAGTGTCCGGAAGAAGTTCAGAGGGTTCCTAGACATTCCCCAGCAAGAAACACAAGTGGTCCATCTGCAAGTCATGGTGACCAGCACAGTTTAAGGACAGAAGAAGCCCTGTCAGGGGTTGGATCACGCTGCAGCTCTACAGACACTGTCCTGTCTAGTACAGACACTGACTATACCTCTTTCACCTTTGCAGGTGAGAGTGGAAGTGGTAGTGACATTGTACGAGCCTGGGGTAAGAAATTTACTTTTGGTAGTAATGAGAGTTTGGATGAGGAATCGCTTGTTAGATTAGCATCAGATTCAAAAGCAAATCAACCAACTACAGAAAAGCCTGTGGCATCAAATGGAGATCCAGAGAAGGAATTTGCTAACAATTTATCCAGCAGTAGCCAGTCAGATTCACAAGAGGTGATTCAAAGATCTAAAATCAGGAGACGTAGAACATTGCAGAAAGAAGACAGCCAGCATAAACATCTTATCTTTATGAGAGGGGCTGTTGCTTACACACCTCACCAAATATGTATCAAACACATTGATCCAAGTATGATGGATACTGTTAAGGGACCATTGGGGCTTTCTAAACAGCTTGATGATGCTAGATCCGGAGAAGTGCCTGTAGCTGCAGGACCAGATTCAGCTGATGAAAATCGCCAACCTCCAAGGCCTCAGCTAGAGTTCGATAAGGTGGACCATATCATAGATTTACATGGACAAATCCTTGGACTTGCCTTATCTCCAGATCACAGGTATGGATCTGTAGCTTTGCTTACCTGACCTATTCTGTAGCTTGCTATTTTTCTTTTTATCAAACATTGCACATTGTAAAGGTGAAGGATTTCAGATATATTTAGAGTAAGTTTTGTGATATACATGTATTTCCTGAAATAAGGCTTTGAAAATTCTAATTACCATAGATTTTCACTTTAAAAAAAAAAAACAACATCCACAAAATCTTTGTGTATGAGTAATTCATTCAGAACACAAATGTACCATTGTGCATCACACCCGTCACTTTTGCAAACCTCTGGCTATCTAGTGTCCCTCATGAATCCCAAGTGGATGAAAAGAGGTGCTTTGGAATAAAAAGGGCTTTGGTACTGCAGAATCAGAGAACAGCATTGAAAACACACGTTTTGATTTTTTGCTATCTGTTCATTCGTGCATGTCGAGTAGCTTGAGTACATATGTATATGTTTCCAGTGCTTTGGAATTAAGTACTTGTTTTTCTAAATCAATTCTTGTTGTGAACAACACCTCTTTTTATTCAGATATTGGAGCACCCAACTAGGGAACTTAATGGTATGCTCTATATCTTCCAAGTTGTTGGTATTGATTAGAAAAAAATATTCCCAGCACACTTGTCAAAATTGCTGCAGGGATGAATGATGCAATCAAAAATGAAACAAAATATATTCGATAAGAGTGAATGTGATTCAAGCTGCCATGACAGGATCTTTCAAAATTCAAGCAGATGCTTAACCCTAATCAGGCTGGGCTTTTTGAGCGATACTATACCCGGGGGAGGGGGGTCTAATTCCACCCCCCTTGAGATCTCGGCCGTCGATTGTGCGATCGCGCCGAAAATCAGCATGTACGTCACCTGTGACGTCATTTACCAATTTCTGTAGTTACATTTTACCAAATAATTCATTAGGTAATTAATTATGCTAATTTATGCATAAAGCAGACTTTTTGCTATAAATCGCTAGCTGAAGCTCCAAATAGTCCTATTTTTGTTGTAAATACTCTTTGTAGTGTTGTTAACAAGTATACATGAAAAAAAAAATTGGAATCAAATTTAATTTCTTATGTATTTCAATGTTTTCGAAATTTGTTATGTATTTCTTTGTTTTTTGACCTTTTGTTTTTTATTGTTTTTTCGACAAAATTCGTCGGCAATACTATTTGGATCATAACCAGGCTAAAACTAATTGATTTTGATCATTAATAGTAAAAATAATCATACATTAATGAATTATTGCTGAAAACACAATTTGTATTGGATTTGTACACGAAATCGCGTTTTAGAGCAATTTTTGATCCGACATGCGAGTACAAATTATTGCGTTACTTCGGAACCTCGTACCTGGACGTCGTGAATTTGGTCTCAAAAGATGCGCGAGATGCTACAGAAAAAAGTCATGCAGGGTCGCGGCGATATGCAGGTGTGTTGCAGACATGTCGCGCGAAACGTCGAGGGGGGGTGGATTCCACCCCCCAGCCTTTAGGGTTAATTAAAAAATCATTTTTATCTCACTTAACCACACTTTTGCTTGTTGGAAAAAAGGTCATTGTTTTGTTTGCTAGTAACTGCTAAAGGCTTTTACTAATTCTATGAACTTGGCCCTTTGCTTGTATAGTCTTTTGCCTACACACGTTTTACAAATGTGGAGATGACATAATTTTTCACTTCCATTATTCCAGGTTTCTATGTGTGAATTGCCGTTCCTGGCCCAAGGATTACCATGTAGCAGATGCTCTAGCTCCTCCTCCTATAGCTCAGGAAATTGAAGTGCGTATGTATGACCTGTACACTTTAATGGAGGTCAAGCGATTCCGAGGTCATCGGGCGTTTTCTCCTAATGATGAATGTAACATCATATTTTTGAGTGTCAGTGACCTGTATGTTGCTAGGTGAGTCATTAGCAGCCAGCCAGTAGAGAGATTCTTCAGGCCCTTTCAGATATGATGCGACTTTGTGGTGCCACTTTGTGTGCACAAATTTTTTGTGTTCAGATATGATGTGACTTTGTGCCGCCATTTATGCTAATGAATGCGCATTAAACTGTCAACTCTCAAATAAAAGACAGCCTTGTCAGAACTTGCACAGACAAACTCATGACAACATATTTTGCACAAGCTTTTCAGGAATTTGATTAGTGCGCATTTTTTTGCAGCCAGGCAGCAAACCGAAATGTGTCCTGCCTCGGCGAATTTTTTTGTCGCCCCATACCCCATAGATCTGTACACAAAAAATGTGTGCACACAAAGTGGCGCCACAAAGTCGCATCATATCTGAAAGCGCCTTTAAAGTAAACCCAACACCCTTAAATCATGTAGTTTTTAAGTCAAAGCTGAGATGGAATAAAACACATTGGTGAAAATTTTAAAAATCGGACACCAAATGAGAAAGTTATGGCAATATGAATGATGACATTATTTGTGGACAGCTCTCAGTATGTTTTATACACACACAATTTAACAATTTGTTCTGCTTAAGATTTGCACATTTCCTTTAAGCCAAACCCAAGATATATATGTAGGAGTGTTTTCTCCACGACATATTTGGGAAGGGGACAATGAAAACGTGGTCTTCAAGAAAAGAAAGATTATGTGAAATGCTGTATACAAAACACAGTGAGAGTTGTCCACAACTCATATCACTAATAGCTATGGTAGTTTGGAAAACAGAAAATTTCATATAGCCATAACTTTCTTATTCCGTGTCCGATTTCGTACAAATTTGCACTAATCTGTTTTGCCTTGGCTTTGATTTATTAACCTGAGGTTTTCGGTTTTCTTTAATCTGTTGATCATAACATATTTTTCCAGTGGCAGTGACTCCAATTTTTATGGATTGTTTTTAGTGCCTTATATTGTAGCTGTAGGTTAAGAATGTTTCAGCTTAATGGAATTGGAGTTTTTATCTCAAGTGTCCCATTTAGGCATAATCTATCTAAAGCAATAAATAATTCACTAATTTGATTGATTCTGTTGTAGTGTTGTTAACTTTTGTTCCCATAATTTCTACAGTCTTATTGATCTATCTGAAGTTTAGTAAGATACATATACATGTAATTCATTTTGTCAGATCATGTAATACATGTATTTGTTACTATTTCATTTCTTTTATCAGTGGAGCTGAGGATAGACAAGGATACATCTGGGACAGACATTATGGACATTCTTCTAGCTCGTCTTCCTCATACTGATATGGTCAACTGTGTCTCATTTAATCCATTTGATCCAGAGATGCTGATTACAGCCAGTGATGATCATACACTCAAGATATGGTATTCCAAAAACAGAGTAGAACAAACATCGTCAGTAGTTCTATGATAGATGATGATCGGGGGGGGGGGGGGGGGGGGGGGGTGTTTCACAAAGGCTAAGATTGACTAAAATCGCACTTAACTATGACTGGCCATTCATGCCACTGTTTTCTTTACTATGGATCTCTCGAACGATTAGCAAAACATGGATACAAATCTGCAGAATTGACAATTTTTTATAGTTCATTGATGAAGAAAACAAAAAATGTAAATTCTTCAAATTTGTGACAATGATTTGCACAGCCCTTGAGAGACCGATGGTGAAAGCAAACAGTAGCATGAATGGCCTGCCATAGTTAAGGGCGATTTGAGTCAATCTTATGCGCCTGTCAATTGTTTCTCTGGCCCCTGGGGACCCGGGCACTACCAGGGACTTCGGCCCCTTTAAGCTGACAAACCCCCGTCGGGCAGGGCATCTTTGGCGGCGAATCACCGACTAAGTCCCGGCCCCCATACCACCGGAGAACTTTTCAATCGTGAACGAAGTCCCGGCCCCCACACCACGGGGGAATTTCTCAAATCGCGGACGAAGTCCCGGCCCCCATGCTTCTAATGTGGAGAGAAAGTGCCCTTAATAATATAAGATATTTTATAGTAATATGAAAAAATAATAGAAGAAATAGACTGTAATAACCATTTATCATCATTTCAATCACAAAGAATGAAAATTAAAATAATGAGAAACAAACAAAAGAAGCCAGGAAATGGAAAAGGTCCGGTACGATCGCTGCTGCTACGCTCGACACTCGACATCGGCGTGAGATGAAAAGAATGCTGGAATGAACTGAATAATATTTGCTAGTACTTTGCATGGTAAATCTCATCAATATTAATTATCAAAAACATAATTTCTTCTAAATCGTAGATCTATACCCGTTCGATATATGATACAGGTACGGTAATAATAATTTAAGGCAAGTGTAGGCCTACCTGACAAATTCAAACCATGAGGCAAGAAATTCCCAGCCCAAATGAACACCATCGAGCCATTGCCGCAACCCCGTACGTGGTCCCTGCCAGGCCGGGATGTTGCGCTCGAGCCACCGCCGCAATGTCGTACATGGTCCTTGTCCAGCAGGGATGTCTGCACTCAAGCCACCGCCACAACCCCGTACATATTCCCCGCCGGCAGGAACGTCTGCCTGCACAACCCCCAACGATACATGGTGAGTACCCCGGTAGTGCCCAGGAATCCGGGGCCGGAGAAACAATTGACAGGCGCATTAGTCTTTGTGAAACACCCCCCAGATATGGTATTGTAAAAGCAGAGTAGAACAAACTTCACCAATAGCTCTATGGTAGCCTGGTGATGGTCATACACTGAAGATATGTTATTCTAAAAGCAGAGTAGAACAAACTTCACCAATAGCTCTATGGTAGCCTGGTGATGGTCATACACTGAAGATATGTTATTCTAAAAGCAGAGTAGAACAAACTTCACCAATAGCTCTATGGTAGCCTGGTGATGGTCATACACTGAAGATATGTTATTCTAAAAGCAGAGTAGAACAAACTTCACCAATAGCTCTATGGTAGCCTGGTGTTGGTCATACACTGAAGATATGTTATTCTAAAAGCAGAGTAGAACAAACTTCACCAATAGCTCTGTGGTAGCCTGGTGATGGTCATACACTGAAGATATGTTATTCTAAAAGCAGAGTAGAACAAACTTCACCAATAGCTCTGTGGTAGCCTGGTGATGGTCATACAATGAAGATATGGTATTCTAAAGGCAGAGTAGAACAAATTCGCCAAGTTCTATGATAGGTTGATGATCATATTTTCAGGTTATTGCACCTATTCTAAAAATAGAGTGAAACAAATACACAGGAGAGCACACCTTAAAATGCAGTATTTTGAAAACTTTGTAGAAAAGATATCTAACAACTGTGTAACATAGTGCAATGATCATATCTTCAAAGGTAATAAACAGTAGTGGTAGCAAAAGGAAAGTTGGCATGAAACTGCTCAAAGATTTACCTGTTTGTGGAATAACCCTTTAACAAGTTGCTTTCAATATTCATATTTACAGAAATCTGCAGTTCATCAGCTCTCAGGCTGCAAAATTATTTTTTGTTCAATAAAGCATTTTTAAAGGTAATAAACAGTAGTGGTAGCAAAATGAAAGTTAGTATGAAACTGCTCAAATATAGTCTCATATTGTTCGGCTTGCATGAAAAGATACATGGGTGAGATAATCTAGTATTCTATTCACGATTTTCGGTGATTTTCAGTAACATAATTGAAATGATCGTGTATCAACCGTCACCTTATACCCTCGCTACGGACCACCTACCCTCACGCTCTCGGCTCAATGGCGCAAAGCGGTTTGCACACACTGTTTACACGTGTGTGAATTTTCGACGCGGGCCCGCGCTGAGAACTCGACGTATCTTCCGTTGATATTTTAGCCATTTCTAAACAAATACTTTTCAAAAAACCGTCATCTATGTTCGAAATGAGATATTCTACATCAGTTCATGTGGTAATTTTCATTCCACCCAACAAAGTAGTTAAATATTCAAAGTGCCACCTTTCCCACTACTGCTTATTACCTTTAAGATACAGTGCATGGTATTCTAAAAACAGTGGAAAAGACATATGTACATGTAGCTCTGTGATACAATGATGATCACAACTTGGAAATATATTCTTCAAATATGGTAAACATAGAACATCTACAGCCCATTGACAGAGTAGTTATCACACCTTGATATAATGGTACATTCTTTTTTGAAAAATAGAATGGGTGAAATTTTGTGGTTTTGACATAAAAAGTGGCCTTAACTTTACACCAATTGTATTACTGGTACACTGTATTTTTTATTTTTTATTTTTTTTTAATAGATTTGAGTAATGTAACCCAAATTTTACTCTGTAAACCCACAGAGAACTGAAGGTTTTGTAAGCTGTTCAGGATATTTTCCCCTTATTTTCAAATAAACAGTAGAGTCTATAATTTTTTGATATTCATCAACTGATTAAATGACAATGGAACATGTTTAGATTGAAAAAAAAATATTTTAAAAGTAAGGGGATTAGACACATTGTCTTGATATAAGATCATTGTTCAGGTAAATATTATAAGTCAGTAATGGTATTTTTCTAACAAGATGATATGAATATATTTATATTTCACATACCGAAGTGCCGTTTATTCTGCAAGTTTAGGGTCTAGATTTGTAAATTGACGTATTCCTTAACCCATTCGTGACAGAGGTCCACATTTTGTGGTTTGGCCTAATATCTTTTGATGCAAAGCCCTAAAAATCATACCAAATACATGAGCAGAAAGAGCAAAAAATTCTACACAAACTGTGCCCATTTTGGTTGCGTCAATATTTGTTGTTTGATGCTGAAAATTTTTAAAAGGAAAATAAGCATTAGAATCCTTAAATTGGCAATGTGATTGAAAGTTTAAAATCACCGTTTTCCCCTGCAAATTGGCAACTTTTTGACTTCTCATCATAATTTCTGTCAATTTATATTCATTTCAGATACATGACATTTTATAAGAAAAATGTAGCAATAAAATAAAAATGTTGGTGTTGCCAATTTGAAGAATAAAAGCTGATCAAATTAGGCTTCAAATAATTCCTGTCACAAATGGGTTAAACTAAAATCTCTTGTTGTGCTGTATCTACACTCCATCTAGGTGTAAATGGGAACCCAATATGTTGGAATGCCATGTGTTGGAATGCCATGTATTGGCTCTGACTGGGGTAATAATCCTCGAGTGCCGGGAGACTCGCGGCATGATGGACAATTCCATTATGCAAGAAGCTACCATATTTTAGTGGCATTTTGCACAGTTCAAGCTACTGTCTACATATTCTGGGGTGGTAAAAACAGTAAAATTCCACGTTTAAACAATTTTGGTAAGTCTTTATGTAATGAAATCATATATGTTCCTTATTCCATGGATTTCTGTGGTTTGGTAACCTTAACCTCCTGTAATTGAAAAAAAAAAAGAAATTTCCCTAAGGGCACTGTTCTTGACACTGGGTGAAACTTTACACAAATTGAAAGCCCCAGTACTCTCAGTATGGTTGGTGTATACCTGTATTTTGTTTGTTTGTTGGTTGTTGTTTTTTTTAATCCTTATAGTTAATCACCTGTAGGTACTAGGTAGACATTTTTACCAAAGAATGGTGTAAATTTTTGCCTCATACAGGTTATTATTTTCATTTTGAAAAATGAAATGAATTTAGGCACAATTCTACAATACAAGGGAAAATGTAAGATACTTTCTATTCATAAAATGAAAATAATGCAAGGTAGTGTGACCATATTTTATATGTGACCAAAGCTGGAAGATGGCATTTGGCTAAAGTGTGATGATATTTGAAATTGTCACAAAACAGAAAGAGTGATCAGAAATGAATATTGTGAAAATATATCAGACTTTGTATTTGTTCCCTCTCCCCTCCCCCATCCAACTATGACCTGACCTATAAGGGTCTAGAAATCTTCATATTTGGATATGATTCCATAGAAACAGAAAGTTAAAATCAAGGTTTCTGCTGGTTCAAAACGCTGCCTTTCATTTATGCTATTTTTTGCCTCCGAAGGACTTGCCTTTCTAACAAATCATGTGTAAACTCTCTTACATGAAATTTTCTCATTTTGACCTTTTTTTTTTCTTCAAATGTTGTATTCTACATGTAGTTCAACTTCAATTATTTGTGAAACTGTTTTGCTGGTAGATATTGTCATTTCATCTTATTGAAGTCAAATGTTTTTATTAGTTTGCTATCAACTTTGTCAATGTTTTATAGCAGTATTATGTATCATTTATGACATTTCTAAAACCCTTCAAAATGTTCGATGAACTTTGGTCATCTCAACGTGGTTTTATAAGCTGCAGACTCAATATTTTGAATGAAAATATTTCTGTAAGTAGTCTATTAAATTAGGTAAACAAAGGTGGTACCTATTAAAAAAGGAATTGTTTGATTCCATAGTCCATGAAGAGCTCTTATTCTCATACATCTATATAACATTTTTTGTGTGTGCATGTGATAGACATCCATGTGTAATCAATTTTGTTGTTTTTAAAGAATTCTTTTTAATTTCTGTAGAAAGGATGTATGCCTTACATTATTGATAAAGAAAGTAAAAGTGCAATTATCATTTATTTTGAAATAGTTTTGTCTAAGGTTTGTCTGAGAGGAGTGCCAGAGACTGTAGATTAATTGTAAATCAATCTTAGAAAGACTCATTCATGCTGATTCTATATCATACTCAGAGTCATCATTAAGCCTTTAGAATCTAGGCTTACATTAAGTAGGGGATCCCTTTTGCAGCCCTCCCTTCCCCCCCCCCCCAAAATCAACTTACCTTCATAACTTCCCTCAAAATTACAAAAATGTAAATTTCGTGTTAATGGGGGATGGGGGAAAAATGAAAGATAAATTTCAATTGATTTAATGACATGCCTACATTCAAATTATGTGAAGGAACATGTTTTCCAATTCAGTGATGTACACTGTCTGGGAATACCCCAGCGAACGTACATAACAGCGTTATGCCCAACACACACAGTACACGTACGTGCACCCATATACACATACTGATCCGGACACATTTTTTTGCGGGGACACTCATCTATTCCACCTTTGAATTCAAACTGTTGTAACGGTTTTAAGGGATTGGGGATAGTTTTTTCATTGCTTACAAAAAAGTTCAAAGCCTACGACTATAGTTCATACGCATGATCAGTACAGTATACTGTTCGACCCTCTTTAAATTCACAAGGTTTCCAGAAATTTGCAAATGTGATCCCCTACCTTTAAGGCAGCACAAGATGAAATCCATGCAATGAAACAGTCTTCAGTTAGTTCACATCTTTAAGGTCACACATCATTCCACTGTATGTGACTAAGAAAAAATATGCATCAGCCTTTCATGTGAACATCTACAGATGTAAATAGAAGTAGCAGGGTTATCGCATACTTTCTGATCTGTGGAAAGGCCAAATCAGCTCTGAATAATCATATCAGACTGTTTCTATGATTTTGTATGATTGTAAAAGCCCTGTCCCATACTACCGTTTAAGCCATTTGTGACAGAGGTCCACATTTTGTGGTTTGCCCTAATAACTTTTGATGCAAAGCTCTAAAAATCATACCAAATACATGAGCAAGAAGAGCAAAAAATTCTACACAAACTGTGCCCATTTTGGTTGCGTCAGTATTTGTTGTTTGATGCTGAAAATTTTCTAAAGGAAAATAGGCATTAAAATCCTTAAATTGGCAATGTGATAGAAAGTTTAAAATCACTCTTTTATCCTGCAAATTGGCAACTTTTTGACCTCTTATACTTTTTGTCAATTTATTTTTATTTCTGATACATGATGTTTTATAAGGAAAATGTAGCAATAAAATAAAAATGTTGGTGTTGCCAATTAGAACAAAAGCTGATTAAATTAGGCTTCAAATAATTCCTGTCATGAATGGGTTAACGATTCCGTCTGAGAAACGAAAGAGAAACGAACGTGTACGTTTATTGGACTCTTTAAATTCGTTCTTCAGATGGTTTACAGACGTATCTAGACGGCAGACGGCACTGGTTCATGGCCACAAATTTTTGAATTTGCCTCCGTCTGACACCATCTAACATAAATATTCAGACGGAGGCAGACGGAATCTTTAAATGGTAGTATGGGACAGGGCCTTGAGCAGATTGCTTTTCTCCAGATTAGAGGGTTAGAAATGCACCAAATTTCCACTTTTATAGTACACTTTATCATTCAGGGCTGAAAATAAGCATCAATGTACTTAATGAACCATATCTATTCATGCATGAATGATCATGGTTTGTAACTATACGCAAATCAAAGACATTTTCCCCTGTAAGTTGATGTACAAGTCAGATTTTATGAAAAACTACTGGAGAATTTTCAACTACAAGCATGGTTCACCCTTTACTTTTTAATGTGATGTAAGTACAGTGTCCAGATAATTTTTGCTACACTGTATATCATCACAAAGGCAAATCTATTCTAGAGCCTAAGTTGCTCAAAATGAAGAAGGGGAAAAAAATCATTGGAACAAATGTGATGTTGACAATATGAAGTTTTTAATCAATCACAAATATTGGCCATTTTGTTATAACCACACAAGTAAACAACCAGGTATTGACCTGCTAAAATTAAAATTGATATACTCATTACAAAAACTACTCATTACTTTGTAAAAATACCACTTCTTTGATCCTCTACTTTGAATGTAATAGATCTTACTATATTATGCTTATAAAATGTTTGTTTTGTTGCCTCACTTATTGCATCATAATAGACTGTTTTTTTATTATGGATTAAAATTGTATGCACATATTTGTACATCAAATAACACTTAACGGCTTGAAATCTTCAGTGGGTTAAAAATGTCAGACACAGTAAAATTATTTTGGGAAACTAAACTAAAATATTTTCAGTGATGAGGTAATATATTTAATGCGTTATAAAACAGATTATATGGAAGAAGCACAACATGGTGATCACAGGACCATTTCATGAAAGTTGTCAGCACTAACAAGTTGTCAGTCACTGACAATTTCAGCAAAATCGTTGGTTTTGATTGGCTGAGAAGCACTGGTCACTGACTGTTACTATGGTAACTGTCGGTGACTGACAACTTTCATGAAATGGTGCCCTGAATTCTATGCAAATGACTATCTCTCTTGAATTGAAGTATTATGCCCATGCATATATCTCAGGTTTTGAAAAGTCTTTGTTTGAGGATTGATATTACTGTTGCTTGACTGACTACTACTACAGTCTGTCCCAGAAACAAAAGGTTTACAGTTGGTAAAAAGTCTCCTCAAATATTCTATAATGTTTTCAGGAAATGTTCGTACCTGTGGGTAGCCCAGGGTCTCTTCTATCAAGTAAAAGCAATATTTCAAAGCAATCAAGTATTCAATTGCTCACTCAAGCATGACATGTGAGATATGTCAGAACACACACACAACAAATGATATTCATTATAAATTGTGATAAACCTATCATAATGAAAATTTACACGCCTCCACAGATGAGACTATTCTCAGCTTTGCTGATACCAACCAGAACAATTACCAATTCTTGTCAGCTCAAATTTGACAAAACCTTTTACAAAAGTTACTTTTGATCACTCAAGCACAAAATATTTTAAGACTTTTTGGTGGTATTTGATAGAAAAGACCATAGATGATCCACAGGTATGAAAATTTCCTGAAAATATTTTGAAATGCTCAGATGGCAAGACTTTTCCAACTGAACTTTTTGGGGGGACACAATGTAGATATAGAGATCTAGATCTACATAATAGGGTGTTAAAATGGACACATAAATGGCTATTCATGTTCAATGCTCTACATCATAATTCAAGAATATGAATCAGCAAGTAACTAATATGAAAGAATTATGACAAATGATAATAAGTACATACTATATTACACATCAACCAGGATTGTTACAATCAGAGTACCATTTAATTGCACGATGGTACATGTAACAATAAAAATAAGATTTCCTCATGCATCAACCAAATACACCTCATAATTACCTCCACTGATTCAGACACTGTGATAAGGTCCTAGGATTTGGCAGCTATAAAAAAAAAGGAAACAGGACAGCAAATTTCCAGCTCCATCATTATTTTCCCCATTCGTTACCCACCACTCTGATTTCAGTACATCTGATAATTGCATCCGGCTGATAACAATGACAGCTTGGATCAGACAAAATTGCATAAAGAATTACATTTCTTTGCAATTTTATAGACCAATTTCACCTCCGGTTTATGTATTTGGCCTTCTATCGGTGACGCCATTGCTGCGGTGGGCAAGCGCGCTGACCGCGATTGGCTCTGTGTACAAAATGAATGTAAGATATGAGATATGCCCTGATATTGCTTCATTTACTTTATTCTAGATCAATAAAATAAAGCATGGATACATGGGTAGATGAGGTAAGACAGTGGCCATATCTGACAGATGAAGGTATGATGTATTTTTGTACTTTTGATGGTTTTTCAACCTAGTTTTGTCAGTAAAAGTTCGATTGCAGCATAGAAGCCGTAGTAAATGGGAGCCCTCAATCTTACCCTGTTTACAAAGTCATGTTTTCACTCATTGAATTTTACGCCAAAGTACATAATGATAATGTTTCTTGACTTCAAAGTCCTTTCTGTTGATGTTTTTACTCACTGGCGACGAATTCCTTCACAATGCTTACGGAAACCTGTGTAGGGAGTACGGCTTCTCACACAAACAGGCTTCATGAGTCAAAAGCGAGTGAATTTCGCACTCAGTTAGCTTCCAATTTTTGAACTTTCTCCAATTCTTGTGGCATTCGAGCACCGCACAGCTGCGACCTGAACTTCCCTGACAATTTCTCATTGCAAATATTAAAAGAAATCTGCATATATTGGTCAAAATAGACAAAAAATCGAACGAATGTACATAACGCACAATTGACTTGTGTACTATAAAAGTTGGAGCGCCCACCGCAGTATGTCGAACTGTGTCGAACAGTCTGCTGCCCTCTTGCGTTGTGAAATTGATCTATATACATGAATAAAAAATCTAGTGTACTTGGTAACTTACAGGACATACTTTGGACCTGCCAATAAATGAATGATTTTAATCATTCATTTTTCATATCACATCTTTAAACAATGCAATCTGAATGCCTCTTAATTTTCTTGCTTTAAAAATTGTTCAACTTTGCACAATTTACAAATGCTAAAATCTAGGGAACACCATCACACAAACTCAATCAAACTATAGCATACAAATTACATTCAGAAAGTTTCCACTTCTTTTTAAAGTTATTTGTATAAAATATTTCATCCAAGTCCAATGTAACCTAATCAAAACTTCAGAAGTGCATATGGTGTATGCATTAGATTGTAAAAAAAAAAAAAAAAACAACCCTCAAATACATGATATATATATATATATATACATGTAAATAATTATTCATTTTATTTCACATCAAGTACACTTTCATACTTATTGCAAACAATAGATGCCAAGACAATTTTCTACTAGTAAGTTTCTGCCAATGAAAGGATGATAAAACAGCAGTGCCAATTGTACTACCAGGAATATTGGGGTGAAGAAAGATATTGTACTCTTAGATAATGGGGAATCTTGATTCAGCAACCTACTTGAAGTATACTATCAGTAAAAAGTATGCAAAGGTGAACATGAATATCAGTTTCTAAATGAAAACCTAATGAAACAACCCTTAATCATTTTCCTTCCCCTTTGCCTCCATGCATGTTGTGTGCTAATTCTAACACAAGAGCTTGTAAAGTGTCTCTGTTATTTACTGCAGAGTTAACTGTACATGAGAAATGGAACATTTGAATATACAACACTAAAAATTCATTCAAAAGATCATTCCCACCGACAATGCAAATTCTTCAATAAGGTAGTACTATGTCATCTACATGTAAACAATGTTTTACAAGTTTGAAAATGATTCACGCAAAAGATTATTTTCTCTGTTTTGATTATAAATTGATTGGAAAATATATCAAATGCACACTACATATGAATGCAAGTAGTATCACTGGGTTGTTGGACTGCAGTATTTCAGCATAGCACCAGCATGTACGATATAAAGGACATCTTTTAATAATTTAATGTTTGGGTTATTATAAGATAGTAATTCACTTTCCTTTCATTTGGATACCCTGATCCACATGTTCAGATTTGAGAGATGAATGGTTGCCTCTATTACATGTCCCATAAACTAATTATCTTTTATTACATTTGCTTAAAGACATTTTTCAAAGGTTTGGATTTCAAAACAGTTATCAAAATTACCTGTAATACTATGTGTAAATATCAACATTTCAAAGAAGCAAATCATCAAAGAGAAATTCAGACTGCGCATGTTAGCCATATTCAAAAAGTTTTCAATGCAAAATTGCAAAAACAAAAAACAAAAAACAACAACAATACAATACAGCATATTGTAATGCTCAAAACTTACTTAAAACCTTCAAATGTATCATGGGAATATGTAGATTTTAACCTAAATTGCTACATATAAAGTACTGCCCGACTTGCATCAATGCAATAACTGTGGGATATTTCTTTCCATTGACCTATGAAAATTGCCAACCTCACTCTTAAGGAGCTAAATTTAAAGGCTGCAACTCAACCTACATGTTCAGGGCACAGTTCCGTTTGGCGAACCAGACGATTTAGTTAAGCTCTGTTTTGTTCGGTACGGAAGTGCCATATTCAGCAAAATTCCATTTGGCTTATTGGTTCGGTGGTTCGGTTACAGCCTTAGTGTGAGTATTTTAGTTTTCAAACACAAAATCTAAGTTTACCTTCAAAAGCAATGTTGTATGTGATGAAATGCGGCAATGTGCTAAACTTTATGCTGCCTACAGCAGCAAAACACATGTCATTATGTTGTTTTTTTTCTACTTGACTGGAAATGCTCAATGTACAGCAGACATTAACCTATACTTTAGGTTTCTTCTGAATGAGAATGGAACGACATGTTAGGGCGCCATCAACCTTTGTAAACTCACTGTTGGGCATCTCAATGCGATTGGTATGTGGGAAGAGAGTCTCAAACTTCTGTAAATACAAAAAAAAAGTATTATAATACTGTTAAGATGTTCAGAACAAGAGTAAAGATTCAAACATGTTTATTCATTCACATTTTAAAAATAACATTTACAAAATGGCAACACCACTGCAGATTTCCTCTAACCCATAGCAGTACAGAGCTTTCTTGAGGTCTAAATTAATCATCTTCAATCCTCAAGTTGGCAATACAAAGGATTTTTTTCCACGTTTACATAGCTTGAAAAAAATAAATATGGATATAACATAAACCAAAATGAAATATAATTGTAAAACTGAATCAGAAATTGCCAATTTGAACACAGAAATAGTGATTACCGTATATTATTCAATACGTTGCCAATTTAAAGAGTTTAATGATTAGTTACACTTAAACTGCTCTAATTCGAGAACGCCACACCATACAGCGATGGGAATAGGCTCAAATTTGTCAGTGCATTTTTCTCTTTCTGCTCATGTATAATATGTACTGCCCAACATTCTGGACCAACAGATACTGCTAAAGCGTCTCCTAAAGGTGACACTGTACCTCTATGGGTTAAATCATCTCTTTCAGTTATGATTATTTTCGTTTTAGGGTTATTTGTACCACCATACAAATAGAATTGCCCTGTTCAAGATGAACATTAAGTTTTCCCCTTACTTTAAAATGATCACTTTCCCACAACATTAACGGCATATTCTTTATTTTAGAACATCAACATTTACTGTTTATGACTTACTGACTTTGTTATTTCACCATGAATTTACAATAAAAAAAATAATCCAAGGCTACCCTCAGAGTTTAAAATCCCCTTGTATCTGATTCTGGCTAAGTTCCAACTTCACCTAAACTAGTAGAAAGAGTGCCATAACTCATTACCAATTTAATGGTAAAGACATGTAACTATTCACTGCAGATACTACCACGAACTCTCTTCATGGTCCCTAATGTACATGTAGTTTGTTTCATTTTAAACAGAAAAAGATGCACTTGTGATACACTTGTACATGTCAGAAAAATTGCATTTGTGAAATGTTCAAATTGCATGTGTGATGAAATCAAATGTTTGCCTTTTACATACCTTGGCGCTTTCTGGGAAGTCATCGTGAGAGCAATGTATAAGGGTACGATTGACATACACACAATTGGCTGCAGCATCATCAGGAAGTGTTACCTTGCTGTACTTGAATGAAGCTTTAGACTCTATCTCCTATCAAGGAAAGAGGAGAAGCAATTCATTTCTACAATGATTCAAGTCTATCAGGACAGCCTTTCAAAGAGCTGGGTACACTTCAAGCCCATGTATATGTATATATATATTTTTTAAAGCCAGATTGCCATCATATAATTTCATTTGAAAATAGGGTGATAAGGTAAACCCTGCTTATAAATACCATCCAAAGAAAATATTAAAGGACTGACTTTTTGAACTGGCTTTACAAAATTACATTTCCTTCTATAGTCAGGTGGCCCCAAAGACAAATTTGAACTTGCATGCAGTAGCATTGATAAATTCCGTAAATCTATACCGGAACGTATCAATGGCTCCTTGGTTAGGCATTCTCATAAAGGAATTTAGCTGTTAAGGAGCTAAAGAATCTTACCTTGAGGGCTAAAGGAACTCCTTTCAAAGGCTACAATGAAACCCACATAAAAACAAAATGAACTCACTCTAACAGATAAGGAACTCACCTGAAGAGCTAAAGGAATCCACTTTATGTCCTAAAGGAATCTACCTCAAGGGTTGAAGAAACTTGCCTCAAGGGCCAAAGGAATCCACCCTACAGGCTAAAGGAATCTACCTTAAGGGCTGAAGAAACTCACCTCAAGGGCTAAAGGAATCCACCCTACAGGCTAAAGGAATCTACCTTAAGGGCTGAAGAAACTCACCTCAAGGGCTAAAGGAATCCACCCTACAGGATAAAGGAATCTACTAAGTACCTAAAGGGCTGAAGAAATTAAGTGGTAAAAAAGGTCTAAATGAAATTACTTTAAGGGCTATTAAATGGGCTAAATGAAATTACCTTTAGTGCTTTTTGTGCATCTTTACTGGAACCAACGGCAATGACCCCTGGACTAGCCATACTCATAAAGGATTTAAGATGCAAGGAGCCATCTGCCAGCTTGATGGGTGATACAGGATAATTTTCAAAGGTATCAGCAAGGAACATTGCTCCCTTCATGTTGGTTCTCTTGGAAAGTCCTACAAAGAATTCCTTTCCTATCAAAAGAAATAAGAACATTGGCTGTCAAAAGAATGCTGATTCTATGAAGAATTAGTTATCAAACTTTAATATGATAAAACTGCATCTAATAATCAATCCCATTCATCACCATTAACATCATTTACATTATTGTAAAAAAATTTCAGCATTACTCCCAGTGTTAAAGGTCTTATGCTCCATCTGTAATGAAAATCACAAGTCAGAAAAAATTGGAACCAGTGGGATTCGAAATCCGCCAGCTCGAATCCCGCTGGTTCCAATTTTTTCTGACTTGTGATTTTCATTACAGATCAAGCATACGACCTTTAACACCGGGAGTACTGCCAAAAATTTGTTTAAAAATGATAAATTTCTCCCATTAAGCTTCTTCATTTACAATATTATTGTAACCGCCAAATCTCAGTCATCATGAACATCATCATCATCATCATCATCATCAACATCATCAATGATAACAATGTGCGAAAAAGATGATGTGCAACTTCTGCTGATATGATGCACAATGTTAGACCATACCTGTAAAGAGAACATCTCCTCCATCTAATGTGGCACCTTCTTGCTCTGACATGTCGACAACCTTCTGACCAAGGTCAAATGAAAGCACTCTTCTTACAACGTCAACCTGAAAGATACAAGAACACAAAACAGAACATACTTAATAAAACAGACAATATATCCTTATAATAGGAACTGAAGCACATGATCTTGGTTTTGATGTCGAAGTCCATGTGGAATGGTATATCATTACCTTGGCCTCAGTAGGGGCAAAATATCTCAGCTTATAAAAGATAATCAATGGCAGGGAAACAACTAATTGAGGGCCCTTGTAGAAAGCATAGTATTTTGGGTATTTCAAAGAGCAATCCTACATTTACTGACTTACAAAGGTTTGCCTGAAAATATGGCTGCATTTTATTTACATAGTAAGAAATCTATCACTGGAGAAAATTACCCTCTTGCCCCTCCTTCAAATATGCTAATGGAGTATAGCACAAAAACAACTGCATATATATAGAGATGTCAAGAAATAATAATGTCACAATGAGATAATGAGATAGTAAGTAAATAACCACCGTTGGTGAAGGTGATGGTCAAACTATCACTTCTGAGGCGATCTTGATGTATCTATCTTTCCAAAGCGAAGCATGTACATCTAGATCACTGAGGAAGTGATAGTTTGTCTCATTGCCTGAAACCAGAAGGTGATTATTTGCTTTGTATTCCACAGCTGAAACCATTTAACTGTAAATAAAGAACATAATATTTTCTTTTCTATGAGAAAGAATACTATTTGTTTTTATTTATCTAAAAAAAGAATGTTCAAAGGAAAGAAGTTAACTGCATTCGCGCACTCCTGTTTTAGCGCATATTTTGTGATGGTTCACAGTACGCGCGCGACTTGTTTGGCCTCAGCTGCTCAACAAGTAGTAAGCTGATAGTGACGTCACAAAAGAAGCAAAGACGATGTGATGGCAAAAATTGATGGCAAAAAATGATCGCAAGAACATTACAGGGGTCACGCACAATTTTGCACATACCCCAAAATATTGATAACGCGTTGTGACTCTATGGACTGAAGTGATTAGCAAAACACAACAAGGCAAACGCCAAGCGTTGTCTCGCCTGCATATTGCAGTCATGAAGAGACTGCATGTCAAAACTATGCTATATGACTTCTGAGGCTGTCAGCAGTTTAGGGGGTGAATTGTGGTTCTGACAGTTTACATATGCAATAATGGTATAGGCCTACTTTATCCCTAGGAAATCAGATAACACTAAGAATGCTGTTAATACTATGAAGCTATAATTATTTCCATGCAAGTAAGGAAATGAATGTTAGTGAAAAAGAATGTAACTGATAATAATGTGAGTAAAATTGTAAAATTAAATTAATTATTAAGGTGTTATGGCAAACTTATTGTTTGAAAAATGGAGGAAAGGTTGTGCATGAAAGATAAATATAAAAACTTATTGTGTGTGATTTTTAGCCATCTTGCCTTCACTTTAGCAGTAGGGTTTTCTAAATTGATCTGTGTGCATATGATAAGTAAATGATGCAAGAGTGAAGTACTACAAGATAAAATAACTAATAGGGTATGAGTAGGAAGTTTGAAAGAGTGCAGTATTTTATAAATAAATAAACAAATATATGAAAAACAGTAACAAGTAAAATACAAAATCTGGTTCAGGTATAGAGAGTAGTGAGTTCACTGCTATTATACAGTAAACTGTAGAATGAACTCTGTTGAACTGAAGTAAAATGTTAGTGTTAAAAAGTATCAAATTATAAAGTTCATGTCATTACAGGAACAAAGTGGTGTAAATCATAGCACAGTGCCAGTCATGGAAAGTTCATTGACCTTTAACCTTAATCAAATTCAATTCACATTCAAACTTGACCTGCACCTTCAAGAGATGGACCTCTGGTATGAATTTGGTGATTCCACGTCAAAGCTATAGAAAGTTATTAGGTGTACAACATAGCACAGTGCCAGTTATGAAAAGTTCATTGACCTTTGACCTTTGACCTTAATCAAATTCAACTCACATTCGAACTTGACCTGCACCTTCAAGAGATGGACCTCTCATATGAATTTGGCAATCCTACCTCGAAGGTATAGAAAGTTATTGTGTGTACAACATAGCACAGTGCCAGTCATGGAAAGTTCATTGACCTTTGACCTCTGACCTTATTCAAATTCAACTCATACTCAAACTTGACCTGTGCCTTCAAGAGATGTACCTCTGGTATAAATTTGGTGATCCCACCTCGAAGCTATAGAAAGTTATTGTGTGTACAACACAGCACAGTGCCAGTCATGGAAAGTTCATTGACCTTTGACCTTTGACCTTAATCAAATTCAACTCACATTCGAACTTGACCTGCACCTTCAAGAGATGGACCTCTTGTATGAATTTGGCAATCCTACCTCGAAGGTATAAAAAGTTATTGTGTGTACAATATAGCACAGTGCCAGTCATGGAAAGTTCATTGACCTTTGACCTTTGACCTTATTCAAATTCGACTCATATTCGAACTTGACCTGCGCCTTCAAGAGATGGACCTCTGGTATGAATTTGGTGATCCCACCTTAAAGCTATAGAAAGTTATTGGGTGTACAACACAATTGTTGACGACGACGCCGACGACGCCGACGACGCCGACGACGACGCCTACACCGACACCGACACCGAAATAGTGATACCTATGTCTCGCTCCGCTACGCAGGCGAGACAAAAACTGCCATCACTGCTTCACTGCAAGGTCATGCACTTTTTTTTATCCGGTGAGGACTGATGGCGAATCTACACTTTATCACGTGATTCACTTTTGAAATTTTGACCAATCCTATAGCAACATTCTTAGTATGTGTAATATAAACATGATCAATATTCCCATGATTAGGGAAATCTTCAAGTAAGTCTTCTGTATGATTTTTGTGTAAGTTGACTAGAAAATACAAGCATCACAATTCACAAGGCCAATTCACAGTAGAAAATATAGCTGTAGAGGTAAATAAGGTGATGTTCCTTTATGTTCCAATTGATTTTTAGTGTATCTGGCATACATCTACAACTAAAAAATATACTAAAATATGTTATGTATGGGTCATTGCAGAAATAGAGCCCTGATGACTTCAAGTTCACAGTCTGCCCAACATGAACAAACCACATAGTTAGTATAACCTCATTACTCACATGAAAAAACCTTGTACGCAAATGCAATACAATTATCTGTACGATTTTGATCACACTATGAGTTCTGTAGATATTGTATTTTTGGTGTGTTTTGATGTACATGTACATGGGTAGGTGCACTGTGGGTTCTGTAGCATATTGCATGCACAGTGCACAGAGCCAAGGAATATTAATTCAGATTACACACAGGCTGATCCAGGAGGGAAAGAGTGAAATATCAACTAATCAATATTAAATTGATGAGTGAATTTCCCTGGGAAATACTCCACTTGTGTACTGATGGCAAGATGGACAATGGTGCAGTCAGTATACAAATTATTCACACTGCTCATAGGATGATAACACATTCATGTAGTTCACTGAACTACTGAATGTGTTTTCTACTAGGTGTTTTATCTTTATGTCCTTGTGCAAAAGAACACGTCCGGAACGCAATATACAAAAATGCAAATATTAAAATGTCTATTTTGACATATTGGAATAGAATTTTAGCGAAGTTCATGCCACAAGAAGATTGTATATCAATTCACAAGGTGTACATGCTACCTATGAAATTATCAATCATTATTTGAAAGATTTGATTTTCAATAATTTTCCATCTTGCATTCCAGATGCGTTCTTTCGCACACAACATAAAGATAACGCCTTAATCAAAAGCATGTTAGCAAAATGTAATATACATTCATATACATAAATCATTCATATTTTATTTGCATCTCATAACTATTGAAGTCGATGTGATGCATTGTTTTTTATGTCTCGTAACTTGAAGACGACGACGCAACGCAAAGTGAAAATATTGACAAAATCTTGAAAACCTGGATGAGAAACCTTTTTTGTCACTTGGGCCTTACTGTTAGCATCACAATCAGATTTTTGTTTGGTTTAGGATAAGGATTATGGATAATTTTAGGATTATGGTTTAGAGTTGGGGTTGGAGTCAAAACTGGTATACATGATGGTGGGTCAAGGGTTGAAGTTAGGAATTGGTGGATTCGAAATTGACAGGGAACCCTTTGAGAAAAAGCTGAACTCCTTCCCCCCCCCCCCATATACAATGGATTTCATGTTTGTCCAACTGCCAGTGAGGATCTCTAGGGTGATTTTCTTTAAAGTCAACATTGCCCCAAGTGTGTTGTTCATAAACATGAAGCTAGCACACTTCTCTTTACATTTCAAGATTCTTTGCCTCTGTTTGGTCAAATCTGCAGGCATGAAATTCACTACAGACTGCCGCACATATACACTGTAGCAAAAGTTATTGACGGAGCATACATGTAGTTCTACTTGTGTGTACAAAGCAGTAATGCAATAATTGTGTAAGAAGTTAACAATAAGTGAATACATGTAGTGAGGCATGCGCACTATTCTCAGATTGGTTTATTTATCAACTTCCAATACTAAACACACAACCTAATTCAACCCTGTACCAATAACTATACCCAACTCAAAAACCTAACCCAAAACTCAATGGCAACCTGAACTTAGCCCTATATCTGTGACCTTGACCTTTGACCTAAATATAAAAAAATCTAAACAGATCGTCTACCTATGGCAATACACACTAGGTCTAAGTTTGAAGTTCATATCTCAAATGGTTCTTGGGATATCACATTGACTAGGCTAACACCTAAAATTTCATATACATGTATTTGACCTCTGTGACCTTGACCTTTGACCAACATACCCCCAAATTTTAATAGATCGCCTTCCTATGCTGATACACACTAGGCCCATGTATGAAGTTCATACCTCCAAGGTTCTTGAGATATTGTGTTAACAAAGCTAAAACCTGAAATTTCATAATTTGACCTCTGTGACCTTGAAATTTGACCTACATATCCCAAAATTAAAAAAAACCCTTCTACCTAAGATGATACACACTAGGACCAAGTTTTAAGTTCATAGCGGTACCTAAATGGCTCTTGAGATATTGCCTTAACGAAAAAGCGGGACGGACGGACAACCCCAAAACATAGGCCTCCTGCACCACCTTCAATAGGAAGAGGCATAAAAACCTAACCTAATCCACAGTTTTGAGATTTCCACAGTCAAAATTATAAATAACCTGACATGACCTTTGGATGATCCCTGGATAACCGCTGACCTCATCATTAGAGCATGATCCTAATCAAAACATCACCCAGTCCTAGTTGCATAAAAATTTAATAAATAATGTCAAATAAAACACCCCAACCCCCAAACTTTCGATAAGTACAAGTACACGTACATGCATTTCCCAAAGGTGTTTAGACCTAAATATCCAGGTTTTTGATGAGAGAGATTTGAAACCCCATTTGATTACAAATTTAGATTGCCTGGCTCAGGGAAAATTCAATAAGGCAAACATACGGTACCAAGAATTCTCTTATAGTCATCTCCTTCAAACAGAGACAGATATTATCTTTTCTCTCTTGCTTAATAATTCATCCACTTCTTATAAATACTCATCTAATTGAATTCTGTGACACTTCTCTTTGTCATGTCCTTCATTACAGAAAACATGATCCCTAGGCTAACATAATCTGCTTAAAAAGGTTATTAGCTAGGGATGATACTCTTTCACCAGAATCTCATTAAAACAACCAACTCTCCACAGCAGTACACACTGCTACATGGTTTGGGGGCATCAGTGGGTTGGTGAAAGTACAATGCTACGAATATACTTCTCCTTATTTTGGGTACAAGGTACATGTAGTAGTGCATATGAGTTTACACTTTACTACACGTATATGGTGTCTCCAATCCATATAACATAACAGAGCAGGGATGAGTTCACACTCAAAGTAACTTGTAAAAAAAATTTATGTCAATTGGCAATTTTCCTTATTTTTCCCAATTAGAATTTACTTAAAGACAGAAGCCTTTCCCCTTACAAATTTGATTTAAGTCTCACTAACTCAAGCTTTTAATTTTTTAAAAAGTAAAATCAAATACAAAAACATTGAAGTAATTTGAATTTGTATTAATATACATGTAGTGATGTTCACTCAAATTTAGACATTTTACGTATTACTCCAATAATTTATTTTGACGGTACTTATTTTTTTCAAGTAAAGACTGATGATTACATAATTTAAGTATTAACATAACTGCATGAATATTCACTGAGACCAAATTAAACTTTTTTTTTAATAAAAAAATTATTTTTGTGGTTGAATGAAAATCTAATGATTGTAAAATATTTTATTCATTTAAGCAAAGAGGCTGCCATCCATTTCCAGCCTTTCTTGTTTGTATGCTTTGTATTATGATTATTGTACAATATCACTGTACATGAATTTTCATTTATGTAATATTTATGTAAGAATGTATTACTTGTTTCTTGGAATGCCCAAATAAAAATAATGAAACAAACAGAAAAAAAGGACAAG
The DNA here is from genome assembly GCA_029962745.1 of Echinometra lucunter. Lineage (NCBI taxonomy): Eukaryota > Metazoa > Echinodermata > Echinoidea > Camarodonta > Echinometridae > Echinometra > Echinometra lucunter. Next base: position 10,445,447 of record CM057165.1, on the reverse strand, counting down.
TTTGAATTGTCACTCAATGGAGAGTCAAAACTTGATATCTGAGGAAAATTTCCAATCCAACCAATTCATTTGTTGAGAAGCCATGATCAAGGATACACATAAAGGACGGAATCATACTAGTATATGCCAAATTAAAGTGTACACATAAACAATTGTGATAATTATAGTGTTTGTGGTGATGGTGAACTGGTTTAATAAAACATGAGTTGAAATAGTGTCAGTGAATGTTAGATGGGTACCAAATTGTTGTTTGTGTTTGATAATGTCATTTAAGAAAAAATCATATAACAATAATCATATGATTTATGCTAATGTAAATTAATGAAATATATTAAAATGTTATATTATTATTATTATTATTATTATTATTATTTTATTCTGCAGAATCAACAAACCAAAGAACAAATACAAACAATAGTAGAATATAAGGAGAGTCACATGGATGCCGGGAAAAGAAAAAGATTAACTTAATAACTATAACCCGAAGGTCTTCTTTTCCAATCCATGTGACTTTACATAAATAGAAGTACATAAAATAATGTAACGAATACATGTACATTGTATGATGAATAGTGAATAGTAATTACAATGATCAGAGAGAAAAAGAGAATACAAATTAAGGATAAGGTAAGAATGTCGCCCTGGGCACACGTAAAACACACACCAAGGAATGGTGCTGTGATACATGTACCCAAGTCCGACACATGTGGAGATAGAGGGCGCTGTGCAACTAGCAGTAACAAGCAGGTATGTATTAACTATGTATGGCAACTATATATGCAAAATTAGTAAATCCCAAAGTTACACATTCTCAAAAAAGCCCAACCTAATGCAGTTCGTTAACCTAATTTATTTAAGTAAGAACTGCCGTATTTTCACTAAAGTGTTAGTATATCCCACTACATGGTTTCTCCATAGTGGCATGGGTGGGTTCATAATGCACTCAAAGTACACAAATGTAGATGGAGCTACATTGTACACTTGGTTTCCCCTATATGTGCACATGGATAAGTACAGCAAGAAAGTTAATTACAAGCCAATAATACTGATGTGCTGAAACCAAATGGTTTTTCGGTTAAATACATACAATGAGAATTTATTCTTACGACTGCACTGCATGAATCAGGTTGGGGGGGGGGGAGGGCACAGGGGGCATGTGCTCCCCTTTTGAGCCAAAAGTATGCCTGTGCCCCCCCCCCTCGAAGTGAGGTCTTTTTTCTTGCTTGTCAGAGAATTTTGTAAGGAAAAGTACACCTGAAAATGTGATGACCTTTTTTTTTTTTTTGGCTTGTCAGAATTTAGTGTGTCCCCCCTTTTACTAAATCCTGGATCCGTCCCAGCATGAATTATTACATACTTTACAATTCCATCAACTGAAATTAACCATACAGATCTATAGAGACTAAATGGAGACTTTATAGGTACGATACTCTCAGTCAGAGCAATATAATCATCACTGCTACTTTAAATGTAAATGTCAATAGTTTACCATCTACCCCTGATAGCGGTGGTGCAGAGTATATGTACATTCAGTTCAATTCTCAATTCAATATCTTTACTGTCTGTATCAATGAAAATTTGTTTTGTCTACAAGCATAATATTGCAGATCATGAAGTCACTAACATAAAGAAAACATCAGGGAAAAAAAGTCAATATAAGAAAAGAGAATACGTATAAAGAAAAGTAACATGAGGAGGCCCTTGGCATTGTCTTGGAATTTTGTATACAAAGGAGTTTCAAGTATGGAGGTGTGAAGGTGTTGTGGATCAGTGGATAAGTCTCCGGACTTTGAACCACAGGGTCCGGGGTTCAAATCCCACCGCAGCACTCGCGTCCTTTGGCAAGACGTTTATCTACATTTGTCACTCTCCACCCAGGTGTAGTAAATGGGTACCCGGTAGGAAGAAATTCCTTGAATGGCCGAGCGCCTGAACACGGCAGCCGTGCTAAAGCCGGGGTAATGATATGCAGTGCTTAGAAACATTTGTATTAAGCGCTATATAAATGTTGCATATTATTATTTTATCATTATTAAATGGAAGTAAAGGAACACAGTACATGTAGTCCATAGTCCATACTGACAAAAATGGTAATGGTAGAGGTAGTGGCAGCAGTAGCAAGGAGAGGATTTATGCACTTGAATATGACGAAAATACCAAGATTAATTTTGAAATACATAGCGATGGAAAGTATATTTTGAAAGGTCAATATGCATGTGCATGATGAGACCTTTTAATTTAAAACAGAACACTCCTTGTCTTCAACTATCTGAAATTTTTTGCATACAGCGTACACTATAACTAATATATTGCCTGCTAAGAACTGAAAATACATATATGTAATGTTCAAGCTCAACTGCAAAGGCCAGAATCAGCGATTTGAAACACAACACAGTTATGAAACACAGTTTTAAAAATAACTTTTTGAAACAGTGCTTCACAGTACTATGTACATGTACATGTATGTAGCTCTTTCCTACATACAAAACTGTGTTTTGAAATGCAATTCTTCAGAGTTTTGATTGTTTCTGAAAAACAAGGAGCTCTGGACAGAATCACATTTTGAATGCCTATTGTGGTATTGCCTCCCTAAATTTAAATTGAATCTCAAACCAGGAGAATTGCTTGCAGATGTGGATGAGCAATACTATATGAATATGGAGGGTTGACATCATGAAGATTCTCCACATACATCATCACTAGTTAATGCACTCTGTGAGATGAAAAGGTCTCAGGTGCAGCCAGTCATCTCATTACTTCACTTCATCTCCTTACCCTATACATCAGCGCTGTAGTCTGGCAATGGGGATTTTTTGTCTCATGATAATGTTATGTAAAATAAACCGGGGGGGGGGGGGGGGGGGGGGGGGGGGAGGAGGGATGTATCTTTGAGGCCAGTACATCATCTGCGTCCATCACTTTCTGAAAAGCACACTCTAAATGAGGACTGAAGTAGGAGTGGTTTTGATACCCTAAACAGGGAAACCTGTCTAACATCTCTGGTTTTTATACCCTTAACAGGGATTTGAAAAACAGTGACTGGAGAAATCATACAGAATGAGTCATTCATGAGAGATTTTGAGAAAAAAAGAACACCGAAGAATGCTAGGTCTCGGGTCTCTACTCAAATCATAAGCTTCCAGAAAGAATGAATAGCTCGTTTCAAATAATCTATTCAACTGATGTAGCAATGGCACAATTTTACATGAAATCTTTTTGTAACATAGTAGAGGAAAAAGGGGAAATGAAAAAAAATCAAATGTAGATGGATGGAAGTGTGGAAAAGGAGATAGTGAAATACTTTTAGAATCATTATCTATTTGGACGAGTACTTAGTAATTCTTTCCGTTGTAATAATGACAAGATGATCATAAGAAAATCATTGATGTGTTACTGTACAGCTAAATAAACAAAAAATATATTAAATCTACATGACACAAATTCAAAAGTTTGTAGAAAGACTGCACAATTGATTACATTTTCTCCTACAGGAATAGAAACTCTTACAAACATATATCTTTTCCCCATAATTTGTATGAACAGTGTTGTTTAGCTTGTTTGATCCTATCAAACATTCTGGTTTTAATATTCATCCAAATAATGTGAAAGAAAGATTAAGTTGGTTGATGCATCAACTATGCAGTTAATGAAACCGAACCATTAAAAATAATGACATAATACTGAGCATGACATTGCTGCAGTCAAACTGTATCAAATGAATTCTACTAAATTCTCTTCCTTCCCATAGGTTTTATACAGGGATTGCCTGGTTCCCATATGAAATGGGTTAATGAAATCCATAATGCTAAAACACAGTGAATGAGAATAACGCTTTTTAACAATATCTATCAATCTCAATCCATGTAAGAAATGGTAACGATTGGCTGGGAGAGAGTGGAGCATGACAGCACTTAATAGAGGTGCTAGTCCATGATGATGTATGCAGGCTATTTATTACCTGGGGACCTATTACTATGTCATGCTTATATTCATTCTACCAAGGACACATTCTAGCCTTATTCAGAGTGACAATATTTCAGAGTTTATTGTATATGTATATTTTATCTTGTTCCCTCTTAAGGTGGTATTTACCACGGAGGAAACTCTCTTTCTCGATCTCTCTTTATCTTTTACTTGGATAAACAATTTTTATCTATCAAATATGTTGATCACACAACACTGCTAACCACAAGTAACTTAGATGTATTATCAAAATTTCATCCATTTAGAAAATAAACCAATGACATATTTACTGTATAAGTACTCTGGAACTATACTAATCATCTGAAAATAATGAAACTAATACTTGCAGTGTTCTTGATAAGTTTCACATCTGCTCCACAGAGAGTATTATAATTAGGAAGCAATGCCCCAATGGGTTTCCATTATTCGGTTGAGCAGCCAATGTGTTCCAGAAGTGCTAAAATTAACTCCATCCAGCTAAAATGATGCATGATCTGCCATTTCTCTAATCACCTTGTCTGTTGCATGTCACAATACAACAACCTCAAGTACCTTCTCATTAGGCCTGCTCCTAATATTTGTCTATTCAGATCTGTAAGCTTTATGACGGGTTCCAGCTAACCAGAAAAATTTGTATCTCTCATGCTCTGCACATACATGTATTACCAGCATGGCCACACAAAATTGTGTCAATATCTCAAACACTTAAAAGAGAGTACATGTTTTCAATAAACAGAAGCTTAGACTGCATGTATGCATGTAGCCCTTGCAAAAACAAAAACAGAAACAAAAACAAAAATGGGGGGGGGGGGGGTGGTTGGGAGGTAATCAACAAGCAAGGTGACATGAAAAGATATTCATCAATGTGACAATAATAATGATGATAATAATAATAATCATTATAATAAAAATGATAAAAGTAATAAAATAATAATAATAATAATAATAATAATAATAATAATAAAATAAATCTTTCTTGTCTCATGTATGAACTCATGAATTGCAATGTACCCTTGTATCCAAATAACAGACACTGAATGTAATCTAATTATTTGAATAGCTGACCACTGAAGCAACACAGATGGGCAATTCCACATTAAGGGTGTAATTCCATTACCAACATTTTTAGACTTTCTGTACCTCTTTTGTACTCTGCCTCCCTTCTCACCATTTAATACTCTGTAAGCCCATTCTTTCATGTGAGCTCTTTCACAGTTTTATTCTTACATTTATGATATTGTCGTATAACACCTCAGTAACGGAATTACCAGAAAAAAGTGCCAATTTTAAACTTCAAACATGTCTTTTAAAATCAAACATGCATTATACCAACACAGACTAAGATTGTGGAATTCTTTATTGTTTCAGCTTTTTTTAATCCTAAGATTTGGCTATTCAGGGCTATCAGAGTGATTGTTTTTACTATAAATGTGAAGTAAGGTGACTTTTTTTTCCACGTGGAATTGCCCAGATACCACTTTCTAGTACTTATAGAATATGGGTCCAATAGCAAACATGCATTAATGTACATGTATTAGAAAATCTATCAGCATGGAAAAGTGGATGAATTAAATAAAAGAGATATGTATCAAGTCACCATGGAGATAAAACTATTAGCTTCGGAAACACAAGGGAATACACGTACTACAAAGTAACAAACCATATATGCTGTATGTACATGTATCTATAGAGGGAAACGCAACCTCTGAAGATTTTGTTTTTCTCCAAACAAGTAAAATTTTATTTTGATACTCAGTACATTTTGTACCCCCCCCCCCCCCAGTGTATCATATTAAGAAACTAAGATAATTACATTAGAAATCATATTCATACAGTATATATTACAAATTTATTTCATACAACACATTCATATAGCACCAAGATTGCCACCAAACAAGGTCCAATCCATCAATCTATTCTGCTTGAATAACAAAGACCTTGTACAGCCAACATGGGCAAGGAGACCACATGATACAATTTGCTTGCAGTGAACTTCCGTAGTTAGGATTATGTTGTAATAAATCTGGCAAGTACACAGTGATGAGTCATATTGCCTAGGGCATTGTCAGGGGTAATACACTATTTGAACTCTATTTCATTTTGTTTCAATACCTTTCGATAAAAATCGTTCCACATTCTCCACAGTTCCAGGGTAATACCCATTTAAAATAAACATTGCTTTACACTGATACTCAATCTTTTTTTACTTGTGTTCCAACGAAAAAAATTGTCCTTTATTTTTTTTATTCATTTCATTCTGAATCACAGCAACATAATATACATGTGTAGATGATGATGATGATGATTACTATTATTACTGTCATTATTATCATTATTTATTTAATTTGACCAAAAGCATACACATATAATACAATATAAAATATGGTTTGTACATAAAACATGACATACATGTAGGCAAAGCAGAAATGAAATAAAAAATACTACATGATGGTCAAGGGTGACAAAAGCATAATAAATAGCTATTTCTCCGAAGCATGCACCCCACACACTTACAACATGTAGCACTGAAAATCACAAACAGGAATGGCCAACCTGCTTCTTTGGTGCAGCCCATGCAGCATTGAAAAAATAATTTTGAAAATACTGTAGCTCATAAATAAAATGCGGCCAGTGTAGTCAGCAACAGAATTTGGTAAAACAATGACACACAGTTTTCTCCTCTTTTCCATGTGCATGTCTTCATCATTCACAATGTAATCGACTCATTATGTGATTATAGTATAGACGATTGATACAAAGCTTCTAATTCTCTCTCATTACATTAATAACATTAATAACCACAGTCAATAACATCGCTCGCTGCGTTAATTTCGGTCTATCATTTCTGCTCAGAAGCATTTGTCATGTTTGTAAATATACAAAATTGTGAATAGAGATAGTCATTTTGCTGTTTGTTTGTTTTTGCAATAATTGCAAAATTGCACGTGTGTATTGTGTGTGTGGGGGGGGGGGGTAGGGAAAGAAGACTACCTGCTGCCCGCCAAGTCATCCAAATTGTCAGCTGTGTCCTAAAAAAGGTGAGCTAAAAAAGGGTCGGCCACCCCTGACGTACATAAATGTTCACAATGAAACAAAAACAAAACAAAAATCATATAGACTACAAAAGAATATGAAAATGAAAATTATATACACATTTAAGTCATAAATTAACAAAAGCAAGACTGATATCAATACTAATAATTGTAATTTGTCTATATAGCCATTGCATTGTCACCAGTTGTTATTGTTATTACTACCTTGGAATTATTGAGTACTGATTATACGATAAAACTTAGTTACTTACAGTCATACTCATAAGCAATACATGAAATGGACAACTAATTCAATAATGATACTGATATAACTTAAAATTACCTTGGATTTTAAAAATGATTTAACTGCTTATGCATGGGAAAAAAAATTTAATGCACATGCCTGCTGAGATTTTCAAGGAAAAGAGGGAGGTAGAATTAAAGTGAAATAACCTAATCATCTTCAATTTTAAGATGAACTATATTAAAGGGGGTACCCAATGCTGAAACAATGTTAGTTCATTTAAAAGAGTGTGATTTTATCAGCAGAAATTCATCTGTCTAAAGTTTTTTAAAAAGTCCTGTTGCCAAGGAAACCCCCAAATGTGGTAAGATTTCAGGATATTTTTGACCCCTCAGCTGTGACCCAGTTTCAACTGGGTACCCACTTTGACGTCAAAATGACGTCAAAGTGGGTACCTTGTCGCGCACTTCTAGCAAAATGCGCGCAAGGTATAATACATGTTGTACAGTCTAGCGCATAGCACAACTGCAGTGCGCGAAGCTGGGTACCCACTTTTACGTCATACCTCATACTCAATTTTTTTTTGTCAGCTCATAACTTTTCATGAGAAAATTAGCCAAAATGCATTGATTTCGATTGAAAATCATCATATTTTTAATGTCATTCTTCTTAGAATTCTATCCTCGATCATATATCAAAATTTTGTTTACCATTGTGTAATCACTTTAAAACAAAACCAATCTGAAAACAGATTCAAGAAGGGTTGATTCTTTAAATGACACCAATATGGACTGCAGGTTTAATGGGTCCAGCCCTAACATATAAATATTCTCTCACAGAATATTTTACCTACACTGCTTCTCTCTACCTACAACTACATATATGTGCAAATGTAGGAGGAAAATGTGTTTTGCACTGAACTACATGTGCCTACCTGTACAAGGTCGCTTGCTAGAACATACTCCCTAAGAATGGAGAGGGTGCACTCTTAGGGTACAACAGTTGTAGAAAATTAAATACAGAATGTGATTACGGTTATGACCATGATATTCAACAATATTAGTATAATTTCTATTTTCTTCATCTTCTCCAGCACGCCTAGTAGAATTACTCTTTCTTGAATTGTGGACGGTTACAAAATGTTATTTGACACATGTTGACACATACTCATTTAATATACCTCAACCACTGCTTATATCATTTCCAGTATAAGCAGTTGCTTATACATAACACACTGCAGTACAGCGCAAAACAAATATTGTCATATTTTCGCAAGCTTATATGTACTAGAAATATGTCAGAATAATTTTATATTATTGCAATATTGCCTTGCTGATCAATATGGGCCAAGATGATGTGTACATGTATCAGCAATAATGTACATGTAGGTTCAGCATCATGTATATGAAACAGGCTACCAAGTAATAGTACATGAAGTGCAATACATAATTCTGATGGTCCACTATCTGGCTATTGAAGGGAAAGTTTACCTTGAAATGGAATGGTTGCAATGACAGCAGAAAATAAGTGAAACAAATCATTCAAATTTGAAGAAAATATGGTAGAAAAAAGAAAGACTATGAAGTTTCAAAACTGTAAATGACTGGAATCGAGCTATGACAGACCTTTTGAAGACCTCTCCAATGTGCTTTGTACTTTAAAAAAAATCAAAAATTTATATCAACTCTCCAGAAAATATTGCACATACATATTTTCACACATCCCCTGTATGAAAAAGATTTGCACATGTACATGAAATTATTAAGAATCATAAGGGAGAGGACGAGAGATGCTTGAAAATTAAGTCACAGAATAGCAGATTTGCATTAGATCAACTGTATGTACAAGAACAAAAAAAAAATCATTAACTTTCTCATTTTTCACAGGATTTTCCTCAACGTTGCACTGATCTGCTTCTCTTTAATATCAAAACCAATATAATAATGTTGGTGTAATGGTCTAGTGCATGGGCCACTGGAATGTGGATCCATATTTGCCATAATTTGGTACGTTCTGCTTTTTTCATTAAATTGCTCCATAAAGCCACATCCACTATGGTAAAGAGATAAACTCTTTATCATTTGCAATAACTTTATTTTATTTTCTGTCTCAAATCTTAAATGCATTGTTTAGGTTCAGGTTTCATAAGAAGAGTGAAATACAGGTATACTTTATCTTGTGGATGAGTGTTCTTACTCAAAGATAAAGGAATAATTCATGTGTTTGGATATGTGTGAGCGTGCATGTGTGGGTGTATAAGGGGGGGGGGGCAGGCAGGATCTAAGGGAGGTCAAGTATCTTAGTGGTCTTGAAGTCATCTCAAATCAATACAATCCTGATTATCTATTGTAAAGGATGTACATTAGAAAAGGTACAGTAGACTGGGAAATTAATGGACATCCTCACTCATTGGCAGAGGAAATAAGATCTGGTGCTGCATGTTCTCTAACTATGGTTCTTGATTAATCTGAAAGGCAGGTCAAATTCTAAGAGCAAATGAATGTAATGGAACTATCTTCAAAATAGTGCTCTTATGAACAGGTAATGAGACATGGTATGTGTCTAGAAATCAAGACTAGAGATCTAATCAGGACCACCTTTTCTCAGATTCACAGGCCTTCCTATATACATCACATTCAAGTGATGTGAACAGAGCTCAGCAAAGAGAGAGAGAGAGAGAGAGAGAGAGAGAGAGAAAGAAAGAGAGAGAGAGAGCATATTTATAGGGGAGAGAGAGGGCATATGAGAGAAAAGGAGGAAAGGTTATAAGGTAGAGAGGGAGAGTGCACAAGAGACAGAGACAGAGACAGGAAGAGAAGGGGGGAAAAGTCTCATTACAATGAACATGAATGAAAGAAAGAAAATGCATAAGATTAGTGGGAATCAAGGAAAGTGAAGGATGCATGTCATCCCTACTGGGAATGATAAATGGATGCAAGGAACACAGTAGGTTTTCTACACAGACTGCTAGCATACAATGCACTGTTTAAAATGCCTGACATCTTGCAGAGAGAGGAATTCATCTGCAACCCTTTTACACCAAGAACACTACATGATGGGTCATGTGTTCGGAATCAATTACTGACATAAACATATGGTTTTATTTGTCAGAAAGAGAATTTTCCATTCAAATTCATCACTTCATATTGAAAATAAACTGCTCACTCAAGAAAATGTTATATAGTTATAAACTGTTCTATATGAGCAAACATTATTTCCACAAGAGGTTTCTAGTTTAAGTGATTTTAATTGAAAGCATTGCCTTTTTTTTTTACCAGCTCATCACCTCATGGAAAGAGCCTCATACTTAAACACAAATAAGATTCTTACAAATCATGTAATTTTCACTGTTTCAGTAGAAATTGTACATTTACTCTGGATTATCCACTTCAGGAATGGTGTCAAAACATTCAGCTTCAAAGGTTTACGTTACAATAGAAATAAATATCAAGTTCTTTGAGAGCTTTTCATGGTGAATGTGTTCCATAAAATTCATTGTGCATACTAAATACTTTTCATTTTCTGCATTGTTCACAAGTCATGTTTCATCAACCAATCACTGTATATCAAACAATCATGGACATTTCCTACAACACACCTATGCTGACAGAATAAAAATACATATCAACTGATGACCGATGGAAATGAAATAATTTTTCCTACAAAATATATAATACTTATTTACTTTGTCTTGGACAGGCATGATAATTATACCTTACAATAAAGCTTTAAAGCTTATTCCTGAAAAGAGAGATAATACATAATACATGCTTAAATTTCACATAGTGGCATTGACATAGATGTGGACAAAGACACAGTTAATGTATTGTAGCCAGAATAGTTTGATGTTTTATTTCTCAAATTTTTGACACTCCCTAGCATCTTCATCAGGAGAAAGATAAATGATAAGGTGTCATATAAATGATTGAAAGAGTTATAGACAGGGTTGGTGATTTTTTTTATTTAACTAAGATTTTAATTTTTTTTTAAAGTTCATTAAAAAAAAAGGGTAATTACCAAAACCTTACCCTTACAATGACATCAATTTTAATGTTATCATAGGCCTACATTTCACTCCTAATTTTGTTCTTAACCATATATTTTCTAATTAAATCCATTCAAAATGGAAAATTAAAAATCAATTTGAGGAATCATGTACCGGTATCTAAACTTAATTCTATCATACATAGGCCTATGAAGGAAACTTCCATAGGGAATTCCCAGTGAATAGAGAAAATTCCCCTCTGGGAATTTCCACTCATTATTTTAGAAATCCCAGAGGACTTACATGTTTATGAAGATCGTTTCATCTGTGTGTGGGATTGTGACGTCATCACTGTGCGAAAGCGCACGTAGGGGGATAAAGACTCCCATTCATTCATGTGTATTTTTCACAATTTGGCATCCCTACTTCCTACATTTTCTTTTTTGGTGCAGTTTTTCCAGTGTAATGGTATACTTTTCTAGAAAATATAATACCCATTTGTATTTTTAAAGTTAATGACAAGTCATACTCATTTTTTTCCTTTCTTTTATTCCGTTCTGAATTGGGGTTTCCCGAATGAAATTGTACGTGTTGAATGGGCAGTACTTGGCTCAGAATATCGGAAATAGGGAGATAAAAATGCTATTATCTACAGAGTATTACACTCATATTGCAAATTACTGGAATATAATAAAAATCCTAGATATTTTCTAACTACTGAAAGTCTTTCGAGGCCAATGTGACTAAATATTGATCCTATAATCATTATTCATCAGCAAACCGCGGCTCATTCAGGGAAGCGCAACGGCCAAGACAGCACGCTGAAAGTCCCGGCTCTCGTCAAAGCCGACCTCGCGTTGACTCAGTGGCCCATTGTAGCAATGAAAAAATTGAGAATTTTAGCTTATTATCCTAGATAAGAAAACTAAAAAGCTTTTTCACATTCGGATGACATAATACAAATATTTCTTATTGTAATGCTGATATTTACACATCAACTTGATTGGCGGATCTGCAAATGCATGTATTTTAAGGTGAGCTGGTTCCCACACATCCGAAAAAGCATGGGGAAGTTGCCATCCCCCAGCGAAATGGGGCTGCCTTTTGAGGCCGACTGGTACGGCGTGTACTCTCGTGGCGTTGCGGTGAAAAGCCGTTTTAGCTGCTTGCTGTCTGATATCAAAGTCGTTCTTGTCTGAATTATCTGCAGACAGAGGACTTGTTAATTTAAATAACAATTATGAAATACTATCCACAGGAATATTCCAAAGCTTATAGTCGATATGAACGATTCCTAGCACATAATTACCATTTACAAACCTGTCCTCGAATGTGATAGCAAAATAAGGAAAAATTTCACATTTTAGCATTAGATTTCATGCCTGCTGGCTCTGCTAGAAAAAAAGAGTATTAGAAATGGTTCGTGTCAACCTAATTTACATATGCTGAATGATAATATTTGATCTGAAAAAATTTCTGAAAAACTGCAGTGTTCAAAATTTGACCAAAAATCCACTATTTTATATTTTTACTATGAATTACACAATTATTTTAAGATTTTAAAGTGTATATTTGTCAAAATTTCTAGATGTTATGTAAAATTGTTATCAAATCATTTTGAAAGAGCCTGAATATACATATTCAGTAGATGAATAAACATGATATTCAAATCACCTATCCTTGTCTGTGAATTTTGATTGGTTTATTTTTACATACCATTTCTTTTTGTTTCCAATATTTTTGATCAGCTGTTTGATAACTGAGCGCGCGCATTATGCAAATAAGCAAATGTCAGCGCCCACAAGTGAGACGCAGTGCAAGTACGTGGGAAAATCCCCAGGCACTCCACAGTGAAAACTGTATAGATCTAAATGTGTACACAACAGCTTTGTGACAGTTTTACAAATTGGTATCAAAGCTCTTCCATTGCTACAGATAGAGATGCAAAACTGTCAGTGTTGGAGAGAAAATATAAGAGACAGCTTAGTCAAAGGGTGACTATACTACATTATGTTACTGTGATTTTTACATTAACTACAATTTTTATTCACATGTTCTCTAAAAATCTGTTTGATACATGAAGTAGAAAAAAACTAGATGAATCCTCGACCGCGCGCGGTTGAAATTTATGCCTCCACCATTGCCAGATCGGAAATATATGGCACATTCATGTTGATTTTTTTATTTTCATGTGACCCCCAAATCTAATGAGACTATTATGAGACTTCCATATGCATACATGAGCCAAGTTTGGAGATGAACCATCACAGAGTTGTCAAGTTATCGCAAATACAAGCAATTTTCATGTATATAATGACCTCTATGACCTTTGACCTTTAACCTTGAGACCCCCAAATCTAATCACATCATTGTCCCTCCCATATGCATACATGTGCCAAGCATGAAGCTGCTCCGTCAAATGGTTGTTGAGTTATCGCGAGAACGGAACATTTCTATGTACATAATGACCTCTATGACCTTTGACCTTGAGACCCCTAAATCTAATTAGATCATTGTCCCTCCCATATGCATACATGAATCAAGTTTGAAATTGATCCATCAAATGGTTATCGTGAGAACAAACCATTTCTATGTACATAATGACCTCTATGACCTTTGACCTTTGACCTTGAGACCCCAAAATCTAATCAGATCATTGTCCCTTCCATGTGCATACATGAGCCAAGTTTGAAGCCAATCTGTCAAATGGTTCTTCAGTTATTGTAAGAACGAGCCATTTTTATGTGTATTTTTACCTCTATGACCTTGACCTTTGACCTTGAGACCCCAAAATTTAATCAGATCATTGTCCCTCCCATATATGCATACATGAGCCAAGTTTGAAGTTGATCCGTCAATGGTTCTTAAGTTATTGTGAGAACGAAAACGGGACGGACTGACGGACGGACAACCTGAAAACATAATGCCTCCGGCAATCACCTACGGTGGGCAGAGGCATAAAAACATGCTGAGTCTTTTGACCATATACAACTGTACTTTTGACTTAAAAGGATAAAAACTGCAAAACTGCTTATATTACAACATATGTATTACAAAAAGAAGTATTTTATTTTAAATCAGACAGAGCTTACAACTGTCATTGATGGTAACTTAAGTACCTACATCTTAACATTTAAATAGTGTTAAAAGTTAATTTTGAGTTTTGCAAATTGTTGTTATAGAGCTCTTTCCATTGCTACATGCAGAAACAAAACTTCTGTTATTATTCATAGCACTGAACATAAAATGAGCTTACAGTGACTTAAAAGGTTTATAAGAGAAAGCTTTTTTCAACAGTCAAATTGTGACTGTACTACATTATGTTAATGTAATTTTTACATGTTCTTTAAAACATCAAATGTATGATAAATGTAACAAAAAGAAATAGGAAGCATATTAAATCTGCTGATTACATGATTATTTTTCATTTTACATGACGGAAATAGTTTATGTGAAGGATCAAAACTGGAAAACTGCCAACAAACCTTTTCTCACTGACTTTTTTATATATATTTTTTTTTACAAACTGCTCTCTGAAAAGTCTTGGATTGTGTGATAGATGTAAAGAAAGAAATAAGAAACGTGTACACTATTAATAGCTGACAAAGAATGTAAAATTTCAGAAGAAAAACTTGACATTTACAAAAAATGGAGTAACTGTTGACGACATACATCTTTAGTTTCTAAGGAATTAGCTGATTTTATTGACTTGATTTTAATTTGTTTTAAGTAGATATGAAGAATTTGTTGATTTTTTGTTGATATAAAGTTAATTCAAAGTTTTTCAGTTGATTTGAAGAATTGAAACTTCCTTGAACAAACAATTTGTCAATGATTTGTACATGTTTCAATGGAAGTGATTTAAATAAATCAACGTGATTTAAATCTGCCAACCCTGGTTACAGAGTGCACATTTTCAGATATATACTGGCATAGCCAGAGTTATTCAATAAGGGGAGCCAAATGTGAAGGATTGACTATGCGAAGAAGCATACATGTAGACAGGATAGAACATTCTGAAAAGGGGGGGGGGGGGGGGAGTTGTAAGACCTAAATTTGCCAACAGTTATGCAGCATGTAAGTCTATAGTTACCTACCCCTGCAAGAAATTATTTTAAAACAATATCGCAGATGTAGATCATTCCTACTTTAAGGAAAAATATCCCGGTACTCTTTTTCATGGAAGACTTGATAATTCATCATCAAAACACACTATGAGCCGATGACATATCTAATATTCAGTCACCTCACTTGCCATATTTGTTTACTTTCTGAAACCATCCCATATCTAAATATTATGAGCGAGCACAGTGAGCGAGGAAAAATATATCCTTTTTCACAGTATCGTGTTATTTCGTCAACAAATTTCACGACAAGCCAATAAGATATCTAATCCCATCACCATGATCACCAATGAGCCGAATATACATGTAACTCTGTGTAGGCACCTTGCTTGCCTTCCAATCATTCTGTTTCTGACAGTTAGAGCCAAACAAGAAACTTTATTTTCTTCAAAACATACAGTCATCACCAAAATACATTTAATTATTTTTTTTAATGTACATATTCCTGCCAAATTCGAGGATAGCCATATGCCTCGCTACCCAAACGTTACGATATTCAGGCATCTCGCTCCTGGAATAAGAGAGTACTTGCTGCCCGAAACCATCTTGATTTTATGAGTGAGCTTAGTGAGCAAATGAGAAAAAATTGGAATTTTGTTCATTCAGAACAGCTTCTAGTGTATTGTATTCCCATTCTCATGATTTTTCAAACGTTCATTACCAGCATCTAATAGGCTAGAGGTCACAGGCCCCTATCTCCTGAAAAGCAATATTTTAGATCAACTTGCCACTAGATTCCTTGCAGATATATTACATAATATTCTATTAGTAGAAGAACATTAGAGAGACACACGAAGCAAACTAATTTCCTTTCATAATAGTAATTATTAATATAACTGGCACTAGTTAAGATATGCGAGCGCTTCCAAGTCTTTTCCACTTTTTTTTTCCTCTTTCCTTTTCTTTTCCTTCCTCTTTCTCTGTTATTTTTTTTTAAGGGGATGAATGCAGGGGGGGGGGGATGGCCCCCTTGTGCCCCCTGTCTACACTAGAGCAGATAGGTATAGGTTGCTCAGAAATCGTCTTAAACCCAGCGCACACCTTACGATCTGACTGGCTCACGACCGGTCCACGACTGAGTGAGAGGAGATGTGACGTCACAGCTCTGGTCAGTCTGAGTCTTAGACCAGTCAAAGGCCAGTCGGAAGGGCAATCGGAAGGATTTGACATGTCCAATCTTCATGACTGGATCGCAAGAGATCGCAGGCTCAACCCATCTTCCAGCCAATCAGACAGCAGTATTGATATGACGTCAGGCATGCAAAATGGCTAAGAGCGCATGCGCAAGTCGCAGAGTCGCAGTAGTCAGATGGGTCTGGAATCACAAGGTGTGCATCGTCGAGGCTTACGACTGCCCCACAACTCACCTCCTCTCACCAAGTCATGGACCAGTCGTGAGCCAGTCGGATCGTAAGGTGTGCGCTGGGCTTTAGAGATCCAAGGATGTGCATGCTTTATAATGAAAACGATTGGCGAGAAAAGAGAGTAACGGGTGCGCATCATTGTTACATAATTTACGTATTACTAAAATAAAATGAAATTAGCCGCAAAGATTCATAAAACACAGAATACCAAATCATTATAATAACTCATGGTTGAAAATAATAAATAGCAAGAAAATATAAGAATCTATTGAGAATCTCTGCTGAGACCTTTCCCTACAAACCTCCTGCTCTTAACAATGCCCCATATGATTTTTTTTTTTCAATTGGTAGTATTTTTTCATATTTGTTTCAAGGCTGTCATCGATTACTTACTTCTTTATTGATATCTTCTTGTGTTCGATTGGCGGGTTTACAGACAAGAGCTGTACCATCTTGCACTACAGTACTCCGTTCTAAGAAGCAGCAAAGAGGTGTATTCTCATCAGCTTCTAGTTCAAACATATTCACTTTTAGCTTGCGCATCGTCACGATATACTTTTCATGCTGTCGACGAGCAAGATCGAGATCAAAGTCCTCCCCGCCGGTAATAAAACCATCACTCTCAACCTTCTTCTTCATACTATCTGGTATTCGGCTTACAATGCCGACGTGCAGGTCGAATGGGGCATTTGAAAATGTTGATTTCGAGTTAGCCATGGTAATAGACAAATACTAAATTGATGATGCCTGTCAGAAATAGCTTGTATAAAACGATGAATGTACAATACTCGAGATGATCGTTGAACAGGAAGCATTAAAACAACGTTTTACAGCAACATTGGAGAAGCGGTAGTTTACCATCTAAGTATGATACCAGCTGTCTGTTCGTCCTTCCAGCTCGGTGTGCCACAATACAAATCGCTTGGACACCCGTTTGAGAAAAACGCAATGCATAAAATCGAATAAATGTCGGTTTCACAACAGCAACATCAATGAAAGTAACGGTGTGATTTGAAAGGGGAAAATTGCAACGCACAACTAAACTGGCAGGGTTCTACCATCAAAATGTCTATCGAATGCTTGATCCGTTCTCCACTGAACGACGTTGCCCCTGAACGATGCGACGATATCCAACATCCACCACCACTGGGGAACCGATGTGTTTATTGAGGAGCGCCGACATAACACAAGTGATCGAGCGAGCGAGCAGGTTGCATTAGCAAAATGAGAAGACGAACTAGAACACATTCACACAGCGTTGCACGCGTGTACTGTGTGTGTGTATGCACTTGGTATACTCTGCCTTCCGCAATTATGATTCAGACGCGTAAAATTGATAACACAGATGCCGGTGCGTATTGTTCATGTGATGGTTATGAAGGTCTACAACCAGTATAAAAAGTATGCATTATGAGACAAAAAGATTAAATTCTATTTGGTTTTAACATTCCCTTAGAGGAACCCCCCCCAAAAAAATTATTTTAAGATGACACAGCACCAGCGTCAATATAAATCAAAACGTAAATATTTTTTTCTGATATATCCTGGCTTCATAGGTAAAAAGACCCTCTTACCATGGTTTTCTCTTGAAAGGGTCTTGATAAATATTGTTCAGATGGGTGCTGTCATGCTGGTACCTTAATATAGGTTTTCCCGCCCATCTTCGTAACCGCATTATCGGAATCAACAACATTTTCGTTCAATTTCACGCGAAATTGATTGACAGTGTGGATCAACATTTGAAAAGCAAATATTATCGTTCAATTTGATTTGTTTAGCATGCGATTTACTATGGTAAGAATGCAAAAGTGCAGAAAGATAATTCATTTTAATCATCTGTGTAAACAACATTCAAATTCGTGTAAACAGCATTCCAATTAGCGCAGAACATGAAGCGGGAAGAATCTTGCCATGCAATTTCATGAATAGGCATACAGTTTTGACATTTGTGCAGTGTTTTTCATCTAATATGGTAATGATTCACTAGTGTGTGTTTCTGCTTATGAATGTAGAAAAGAACAAAATTGAGATTCATTAGCAATTAGCAGGTGGAAAAAAGGAAATATGAAAAGAAACCCCCCTCACAAATATGCAAATAAAAATCACAACAAAATAAACCATGATCACGTTTGACAGGCACTGGCATAGCCAGGAATTTTCAACAGGGGGGGGGGGGCCAAGGCGAGGGAGCGAAGCGAAAGAGCGGGGTAGGGTGTGGGAGGGGGTATCCCCCTCCCACGGTAGGGAGATATTTGAAAATTCGAGCATGAAAATGACATTTTTTTGTACACTAAAATTCAGTATTAGGGGTAACTTATATGAGAAGTGGCATATCGGGGGGCCAAGGCGAAGGAAGGGAAGCGACCGAGCAGGGGGAAGTTGTGGGAGGTGGGTATCCCCCTCCCAAGGTAGGGAGAATTTTGAAAATTTGTGCATGAAAATGGCATTTTCTGCACACTATATTAGGGGTAACTTATACGAGAAGTGGCATATAGGGGGGGGGGGGAGGCAAGCCGAGTGTGTGTAGTGGGGGCATTTTCTGCACACTAAAATTCAGTATTATGGGTAACTTATAATTATTTCGCAAGGCAGGGGTAAGGTAAGTTATGTGAAGTGGACTCGATGGATTTTTTAAAGATTTTTTTTTTCTCGCCGATCAACGGTGGGGGGGGGGGGGAGGGGCATGGCCCCCTGTGCCCCTCCTTAGCTACTCCAGTGTTGACATGCATTTTATACTGAATTGTATGCAAAGATAAAGAATAAGACCACAGAAGAATAAAAGAATAATGACATATAAACTGAAAAAAGAAAGAAATGTGAATGTCAAATATATAATGACAGAAAAGAAATAGAGAATTAAAGAGAATAAAAATGAAAATGAAAAAAAAAAAGAGATAGAGACCATTTACGTTGTATAACTGAATGGCGTAAGTGCGAAAGTGATTGCCTATAGATGAAAATGAAACCGCAATTCAGCAAGGAATTTCAACTTCCTCTCAGACTTGGGGGAAATTGAATGACGGTTATTCATTACCAAATTGAATCGAATTACATTTAATTTGAATGATAATATTACTAATTTCAATGTTTGAAAAAAGAATTGGATGCAAAAAGTGTTAAATTGAAGCACTGGAAAACCGATGGACTAAAAATTGCTTCAATTTGAATGCTTGATCATGAAATTGAATACTGTTTTGACGAATTCGCCCGGGAAAACCTATAAACAATTTTTACAAGTACATGTATCCAATAAAGAATTTTATTTGATGGGGTGGAATGAAGTTTTCGGAAGAACATTCGTCTACACCAGGGGCGTCTATCAACATTGTCAGCATGCCCACTGGGGGAAGGGAGGAAGAACATCGAAAAATTTACCGTTATAGTTCCGTGAATCAGGGCATCAACAATGTTTAAAAATGGGAGCATTATTAAGTTTAGTCAATATATGTTATGGTTGCCCTTCCCAGGGGCGTTTTTTAATGGGGGGGGGGGGCCACTGATTACCGACAAACATTGCCATCGATTACCGACGACCAACGTCTATACTTAAACCGCATAAAGCCCATGGGGCACTTTCAATTGTGTGCCTTTATCACATTTTCCTTCGTCTCTCCTACACATTTTCATTCAATTTCAACCAGACTTGGTCACTTTTACATGTATGAGCGAGCGCAGCGAGCAAGGAAATGAATCTCCTTTTCGTTTTAGAAGTGATGATTCTTCATCAAAATACCAGATGGGCCTGTACGATATTTAAATCATAAACATTTGGTCACTTCGCTTGTAGAATTCATTCGCTTTCCCCAAACATCCTGTGTCTAAATATTATACGAGCGAGAAAAAAAAATACACTCTTTGCATGTTATTTCGTCATCAAAATACATTTGGACCAATAAGGTATCTAAATCATAGCCTATTCAGTCACCTCGCTTGCAAGCGAGGAAAAATATATATACCCCTTATCATGGTAAAAGTGATAATTCTTCATCAAAATATACGATGGGTCTATTAGATACCTAAATTATTTTTGTCACCTCGCTTGCCGAATTTATTCGCTTTCCAAAACCATCCTGTATCTAAATATTATACGAGCGAGCGAAGCGAACGAGGAAAAATATTTTTTCTGGTTGAGGTGATTATTCTTCACTAAGATACACGATGGTCCGAAAGATATCTAAATTATATATTTGGTCACCTCGCTTGCCCCATTCGTTTGTTATTCCAAACGATCCCGTATCTGAATATTATACGAGCGAGCGCAGCGAGCGAGGAAGAATAAACACCTTTCTTCATGTTAGGCCAGTATTGGTCACCTCACTTGCCGAATTCATTTGCTTTCAAAAACTATCCTATATATTATACGAGCGAGCGAGGAAAAATATGTATACTCCTTTTCATGGTCGAGGTAGTTATTCTTCATAAAAATACATAATAGGCCGAAAGGTATCTAAATTATATATTTGGTCACCTCGCTTGCCCAATTCTTCTATTTTTCCAAAACGATCCCGTATTTGAATATCATACGAGCGAGCGCAGCGAGCGAGGAAAATTACACACCTTTTTTTCATGTTATTTCGTCAAAATACACTTGATAGGCCATTATTAGATATCTAAATCATAATATTCTTTAATAGAATTCTTTTGCTTTTCGGAAACGATCCCGTATGTGAATATTATACGAGGGAGCGCAGCAAGCGAGAAAATATATACACCCTTTTTCATAGAATGAGTGTTATTTTGTCATCAAAATACATCTAAACATATGAGATATCTAAATTATGTATTCGAATGTCTATATGCCAAAAAGGCGAAACTATCCTTCATCTATACGAGCGAGCGCAAATTATACACTCTTCTTTACGGTAGAAGTGTTATTTCGTCATCAAAAATACACTCTTAAAAGATATCTAAACAGCATTCAATCATGCACCTATTTGCCAAATTTGACTCTATTTGGGCACCTCGCTTGCCGTCTGAAACCATTCTGTTTCTACCAGGGTGAAGCAAGCGAGCGACCGACAAAATTTTCTATGAAATGTAGATTCCAGTCCGGACTGGATGAAGGGCTGGGTAACCTGATAACTGGACGACCCCATCATCAAGGCACACTATCGTCCGTATACAGAGAGCGCGCGAATTGCGTAATATCAAAATTTGCCAAGGATGATGAAGGATCAAGCAAAAATACCGACAAAGTACAGCCGGACAACCCTTCCTGACCCAACATGGTCCATCATCCCCCCCCCCCTCCCCCGACTCCACGTCTGCACCGTCTCATCCATTTTCTTTATTGTTTTCCTCTTTTCCCTTTTCCACTCTCTTGTCTCTCTTTTCTTTTTCTTTTTCTTCCTTCTCTTTTTCTTTACTTTTTCCTTTTTTCTCTTTTCTCTTTCTCTTCTTTTCCCTTTTTTCTTTCTGAGCAAGGGGGGGGGGGGGTGTCACCCAATGCGATCCATCATGGATTATTGGGAATGATACCTCTCCCCAGTTTTACATTATGGGGGGTAAGTCACTGTCAGGCCCGTTTACGGATTTTTACGGGGGTTCGGCTTTGGAAATAGTGGACCTTTTTGAGGAAGTGACAATTGCGAGCGCGAAGCGCGAGCGGAAACTTTGGTTTATAATAACCTGAAGGCAGAGCAATTTTGCCTCTAATTTATTCTTGAACTCCTTCTAAAACCGATAACCTAATTAACCTCCCCGTGACAAATGCGAGCGCGAAGCGCGAGCGGAAAAATCCAAATAAAATGAATTATACTTATTTGTAATTCTTTCTTATAACTCTCACAATAAAAGCATGCGAGCGTGAAGCGCAAGCGGAAATTTTGCCATAGCCCTACCTTTTCTTTGTTTTGTTAGAGCGAACACCCCTCCCCCCCCCCCCCCAGTTACGGGCCTGATAATCAAGAGCTTCGTGAGTTAAAGTTACATGCTATGTATTTATTTATTTATTCATTCAATTTTTTTTTGTTGTTGCTTTTTCTTTTTTCCTCCTTTTCTTTTTTTTTTCTCTCTCTCTCTTCTTTTACTCCGCCAATGGGGGGGGGGGGGCGGCCGCTTCGTCCCCCCCTCTGGATCCGCCTATGGGTTAGGGATGGCTTGTAATAAACACTCGGGTTGCGGGGCGTTGCTGGAAAACACTCGGGTCGCGTCGCTCACTGCACTGAACTCCTCGCTGTGCCGATTTGTTTGTTTGTTTTCGTAATGGTGTCTTCAAATCGGCTGTACACGATGGGGGGAATTTATTTGAAATTTTTAATATAGACTTTTTAAAAAAAAACTTTTTTTCAGTAATGTCTGCAAAAGGGGTATGCGAGGGGATAATTTACTTAAAGAAAGAAATGGAAAAATTGCGAATTTCTCAATTGATGGAAAAATAAGAAGACAAGAATAAGGCTGACATCAGGCGCGCCAGAAAGGTCCCAGCTTTTTTTTTTTTTTTTTTTTTTTGGGGGGGGGGGGGGGCAAACACTCTTGGGGGCCCAACCCAAACCTTCATGGTGGCCCACCTCAAATGATTACTACCAGCATACAACGTACCCTATATACACCTTCCCCCTTATACATATTTATTCATAAGTAGTTTAGATTTTTTTAAAAATTAAGACAATACCGTTGTCAACAACTGTTGCTCATCATTAGTACTGAAACATGTTTTATTCACCGCTTCTAGCATGCTAGGATGGCGTGAGAGACTCAGGAGACCGGGCATGGCAATGAGAGGGTTATGAATGGCATACTGGTAAATTTGGCCATGGGGCCGACACCCTTTGCCCGAAAATTAGCTGTTCAGTTTCACAACTTCGCCCGCGCGAGCTTTGCTCACGCGTAATTTTTTTTACGATTTTGGTGGTGAAAATGTACAGAAATTTCATATTCCGGCATTGCCCAATTATGAAAAAATACGAGCGCCCTTATGCCAATATATGAGGATACTGAGGAAGGGGGGGGGGGGGCAAAATAATCCCTCGAATAAAGCAAGCATCTGCCCTTTTTAATAGATGATAGACAGAATTTCTAAATACTGAGAAATGTTGCTTCTAATTACAATGCTGAAAGTTTGCATTTTAGAGCACTAATCATGTCAATATGCTCATTTTACATGATTGTATATGATCCCCCCAAAAAAATTTTTCCGGGGGGGGGGGGGCCCTGGGTGGGCAAACATGATTTTGCCCCCCTTTCGAATGATGGGGGTAACTGCCCCCCTGCCCCAATCCCCCGCTTCCATCACCTATGAAAATAATATCCCGAATGAAGCAAGCATCTGTCCCTTTTTCATAGATGATAGGCAGAATTTCTAAATACTGAGAAATGTTGCTTCTAATTACAATACGAGGGAGCGTAGCGATCGAGTAAGAAAATTTTGATTGTTGAATGATGAAAGTTTGCTTTTTAGAGCTCTAATCATGTCAATATGCTCATTTCACATGCTTGTATATGATCCAAAAAAAAAAAAAAAATTCTTCCGAGGGGGTCCAGGGGGGGGGGGGCAAAAATCGATTTTGCGCCCCCCCCCCCCGCCTCCGGCGCCTATGGCTGACATATATTGATCAGGAAAGAAAGAATACTACATGGATAAATTAAATTTTAGGGGAAAATGTAATACTCGAAGGGAATATGATATAGGCCTATATCAATAGGATGGAATCAATGAAGAATGGAAAGAGTGAGAAGATGAATTGTGGGAAATTAAGAACTATACAATTAAAAAAATGAAATGTTAAATTACAATTTCTAAGGGTCCAGGAGTGACTATACATTTTCGAAATGGTAACACTTGAACATGCTGGATTCAACAGACAGTATAAAGGTTGGAATCCAGCATGTAAAGACCAATTTCACCTCCAGTTTATGTATTTGGCCCTCTATCGGCGACGCCATTGCTGCTGGGCAAGCGCGCTGACCGCGATTGGCTCTGTGTACAAAATGAATGTAAGATATGAGATATGCCCTGATATTGTTCTATTTATTTTATTCTAGATCAATAAAATAAAGCATGGATACATGGGTAGATGAGGTAAGACAATGGCCATATCTGACAGATGAAGGTATGATGTATTTTTGTACTTTCGATAGTTTTTCAACTTAGTTTTGTCAGTAAAAGTTCGATTGCAGCATAGAAGCAGTAGTAAACGGGAGCCCTCAATCTTACCTTGTTTACAAAGTCATGTTTTCACTCATTAAATTTTTACGCCAAAGTACATAATGATAATGTTTTTTGACTTCGAAGTCCTATCTGTTAATGTTTTTACCCACTGGCGACGAATTCCTACACATTGCTTACTGAAACCTGTGTAGGGAGTACGGCTTCTCACACAAACAGGCTTCATGAGTCAAAAGCGAGTGAATTTCGCACTCAGTTAGCTTCCAATTTTTAAACTTTCTCCAATTCCTGTGGCATTTGAGCACCGCACAGCTGCAGCCTGAACTTCCCTGATAATTTCTCATTGCAAATATTAAAAGAAACCTACATATATTGGTCAAAATAGACAAAAAAATCGAACGAATGTACATAAGGCGCTATTGACTTATGTACTATAAAAGTTGGAGCGCCCACCGCAGTATGTCGAACTGTGTCGAACAGTCTGCTGCCCTCTTGCGTTGTGTTGAATCCAGCATGTTCATAGTTAATGTAACATTTTGAAAATGTAGTCACTCCTCCACTCTTGTAAATGGTGATTCAACATTTTAGTTTTTAGAGTGTACTAACAAGAGAGAACATACAGAAACGAAGAATGAAAGGAAAATACAGAATGATATAGGGATAAAGACAGGCGGAAAATGAAGAATTCATGGGCAAGATTTAACAGTAATAAAAAGAGAAAGAGAAGATACTCTTGAAACTCAAGAGTTACATGACAGAAAACAGAAAACAGCATTAGGGAAATGAAGGGAAAGAAAAAAATGTAGAAAGAAATTATATATTTTAAAAGAATGACATAACGGTGAGAATAAAACTTAATATAGGACGAAAATTACAAGGAATGGTGGAAATATAGAAGGAGAAGGTGAATTGTGGGAAACAACCAACAAATTATAAAAGAACAGAGGAAAAGACAGGAATGCAGAGACAGAGAATATTATAGGCCTAATGGAAAATAAAATTGTGATAGAGAATCCACTGCAAGAATTAACAAGGGGAAGACGAATTGCAGAAAATAAAGAATTACATTAAAAAATAAGAAAAAAATAAGAAAAGAGGAAAGAAGGGAAAATAAAGGAAGAGGTAAGAATTAAAGATGTACAAGTAGAACAACGATTAAAAAAATAACATAAGAAAACAAGATAGAGGAAACCAACAAAGAATATCGTAATGAAAGAGATTAAATAATGGAATAAAAAAGATGAACAGGGAATGAAAGGACAAATAATGATAAAAACAGGCAAACTACGACAGAGGGCATACGATTAAGAAAGTGCATATGGAATTCAAGAAATGGATATACAATCAAAGATAGAAGAGGTGAAAGGAGAATTAATGTGAGGAACGTGACGAAAGAATAAAAGAAAGATTGAAATGAAGAACGATACATGGGCCCTTAAGATTCATTGAATAATGTAAGGCCGAAAACAACAGAACATTTTATCGTTAATATTGGCATGTCTGTTCTTTACAAGAATCCCCCCAATACCCACCCAATATGAATAAAATCATCATCATCATCATCATCATCACACTTGTTTTCCTTTTCTTTGTTTCTGTATGTCCCCTCATGTTAGCTGTTAATTTTCCACAAAATCATCTTCTCACTCCTCACTCTATAATGTCAGCCTTAATTCTTGTCTTCTAACATTAAAAAATCGCAACTTTTCTACTTCTCTCGTAAAGTAAATACAGCGAGATTCGAGGGGAAAATCGAACACGTTGACCTGTGCTGTCATAGCAACAGGAGCGGTTACTCTACGAACGCTGGAGCGCTTTACGAAGTGGTCTACAGCGCTCCCCGCTAGAGCGCTCTCACTGGGCTGGAGGGCTCCAGCGGGGAGCGCTCTAGAAAGTAAGTGTAAACGAGGTCTATGGTGTGTACATAATATCTATGGGGGAATCATCCCCCCCCCCCCCCCCCCGCCAAGAAATGAGGACCTGTCTACGCCAATGGCCCTTTCTATGTACTATAGGATTTAAGGGGTGACCATTTTTATATCTTTGGCTTTGTGGAAAAAAAACCAGAAATTCAGAAGAGACCACGACGGATGATTTCAGCAGGGAAATATTAAATTTCCCCGATTTCAGTTGTCAGAAGGTGCTTCTTTTTTAATCAACATGATCAGTCATCCTGTAAGGGCTACCTATAAGCCCGGTGGGTCACTCTCAAACTAATGTGCTACCCAAGCGCGTCCACACATTTAAAAATGGACCCTTAAATTTAATGGCGTATTACACGAAGTCAAATTTGAACCCCTAATATACGGCGTCACAACGGCAAAACATAATAGTGAGAAGATACGCTAAATGGCGTCAACAGGGTCATCCTGTAAGGCCTACCTATAAGCCCGGTGGGTCACTCTCAAACTAATGTGCTACCCAAGAGCGTCCACACATTTAAAAATGGACCCTTAAATTTAATGGCGTATTACACGAAGTCAAATTTGAACCCCTAATATACGGCGTCGCAACGGCAAAACATATAGTGAGAAGATACGCTAAATGGCGTCAACAGGGTCATCACACCACCCCAAAATACCCTATAGTGGCGTATTATCATGGTAATAAGCACCTCCACAATTCTTAAATCAATTCAAGAGGAAAACCAGTGGGCATGTGCATGAACAGCAGGCGTTCAGAAAAAAAGCTCATTAGACTTCCATTTATTCATTCTGTTACAATAAACTTTTTCTTCTGAAGACATATTAACGACAGCAAACATGACAGAAAAATGATTTTACAATAGGCTAACTACAGGTATACCTCGCATATAATTATGGTCATGGTTATTAGGGAATTGTTCCACATCTGCCGTAGATGGCAACAAATAAATTTGAATCATCTACATTATAACACTCCACAACATTGTGGCGTCTCGGAGTATTTGTTTGGTTTGCTCACAAAGGCTCTGTAACTATATCGTTCATAACCAGCTCAGTAAGATCATCAGTGACTATCTCAGGCTGTAACCTCCCCTCTCCTCTCTCTCTCTCTCTCTCTCCCCCTCTCTCTTTCCCTCACCACTACAGTGTCACTGTCCTTTTGAGATAAGTACCCTCACTAAGGCAAAGCTGCCCCTTTTTACTGATGTGCCCTTATTTCATTCATGACCCCCCCCCCAAAAAAAGTCAAATAGTTTGTAGGTTTTCTTACTATAGATGGGGAAAGAAATTATCAAAAATATTTTGTCGATTAAAATGTTTATAGAATTTGAATTTTTATTTCACATTTTGTTATTTTGTTTTCAGCTTTTCTTTTTTTATTCATCTTCCCCTGGGTTCTTTGTTATTTTTTTGTTTAAGTCCTTCTATCAAAATATTACTCTCTTTCTTTCTCTGCTAATTGTGACATCATTACGTGATTAAGATCTGCGTTACGTACATGCGATTTTGCAAACGATTCTGACAGAATCATGATTCAAAACACATCCTTTTCTGTGTTTGAGATCCGCAATCTCAATCATGATTAAATTTAGACCAACGAAAAACTGCATGAAAGCAAACGAGTTTTAAACTAAATGTCCTTCAAAACCATGATTCCAAAAACTTCTGGATAGTTGGGGGTCTATGAAAATATAGATACATGTATCGCAGACCTCATTTTCGGGGTCAGAATTCACCATGGGCATTTCGCATTTGCTGTGGTTGCGTTTTTGTTTGTTTGGTTTTTTTTTCAAAATAAAGTCACGTCTGTTAAGTCTTCAGACTGTTATTATTGCGGGTGAGCGAGAAGGCTCAAAGGTCAGGCGTGTTTACGGATGTCGAACTTCACGCCACATTTTATGGTATGGCTCAATAACTTGATTCAGCTCCCTAATCTGTACCAGATACATACATATAGTAAGAATACAGAGCAAAAAATTTTGCACACACACACCGGCACACATGCATGTATAACTGACAAAAAATATTCTACAGAGGGTAATAAACTTTATAATGAAAATCCTGCATTGTTAACATAAATTTAAAAATTAAAATCATTTTTATGAAAAAAGGCATTTTAAAACAAACTTTACCATTGTATTGAGGATTACACAGTCTTACAATATGGGCTGGCTCTCTGGACCACTATCATGGCCGTACGCGGGGGGGGGGGGGGGGGGGGGGGGGAGGGGGCAGTTGCCCCCCAGAAATTTTAAAAGCTTATATTTCTTTACTGAAAATTTTCACAAAATCCACAAAAAGTGTGCACCAAATCATTCAATTTCACTTTTAAAAATGCAAAAGCACCCTCGTGACCAGCTGGGTCGCTTCACTCCCTTGCTTTTGAGCTTCTTCGAAAATTTTTACGCGCCTTGCCCCCCCCCCCCCCCCATTAAAAAATTTCTGCGTACGGCCCTGACCACCATGGATCTACCGGTACTTGCATACAGCAGAGAGGG
Source organism: Echinometra lucunter (assembly GCA_029962745.1). Lineage (NCBI taxonomy): Eukaryota > Metazoa > Echinodermata > Echinoidea > Camarodonta > Echinometridae > Echinometra > Echinometra lucunter. The sequence goes on along the minus strand of CM057165.1, from coordinate 10,416,205 downwards.
TCCATGCCTTGACTGTCCACTGCCCCCGCCACTGCCACTATACATATATGTTTTTAGCATAATTCTATTTTCAGTGGTTTGTTTTTACAGCTGCTCCTCTTTCATTCCTCCCGATGATATAGGACCTACCATAAGTGACTGATCATAAAAGGAGCAAGTAAATACAAATTATGGACTTGAAATAAATATATTGATACTACAGATACATGTATACATTTAACTTGCCCTAGCCATAACAGAATACATGTAACTACCATACCAAAATTTGTTATACCATGTCTTGAAATACACAATTTATGTACTGAATTACAATACTTTACCATTCTTTTTGTTTGTGTATTTTCTCATTACACACTGTCACTCATTGTCTTCATTTTGCTTTTTATTTTCGGTGTGGGGAGGGGAGGGAGTAAAATTAATGAAATGTGAAATACACATTTGTATTTAGTTGATAAATGTTCTGTCTGGTCTTTTTCAATTATTTATCAAAAATATTATACAATTTTTTTCGCCTGTTGATGCAAGGCCATCTTTTCTAATAAAGATAATGAAAATTATATTAATGCTAATTTACCACTGATGAAGAAATTGATAATGGAATTACAAACACTAAAGAGCATTGTTCACATGCTACAGAAAAGAAATAAGAAGCATTAGAATTGTAGGGAGTCAATGGCCCCTAAAAAGAAAAAGTCAATGTTTATAAAAATGCAGGCTTTTATTTTTACCGAACAAAGGTGAAAAACTCATTGAGGTGTAAATGGGCCCCTGAACAGAAAAACCTATTTTTTTCTTCCCTTTAAAGTAAAAAAAAAAAAAAAAGAAAGAAAAGAGAAGAAAAAAAGTATGGTTTAATATTTCAAAAGCACACAAAACATATGTACCAGAATATTTTTACACCTCTCCCAGGTTTAGCCGAAAACATGGAGGCTTTGTTGATAATCAACCTCTCAGCTGACTTAAGAGTAGGAAAAATGAATTGATGAATAAATAAATAAATGTTTAAAAAGGAAAAAAAGTGTGAGGCTTTGTAATTAGTGACCAGCCTCCTACCGAATTAAGTAATTCATCGATTAATAGAGACACATTCCTAAAACAAAATTGAATAAGAGTAGTAAGAAAGATTCTAAATTTACCAACCTAAAAGCTGACGAGAAAGCTCATTTGATACTTTGTTCATTGAATGAATGACAGTAAAATCTATAAGTGTCAAAAGCATTTCCTGCCCCCCCCAAAAAAAAATAGGAAAGAATGAATGAATCGGGGGGGGGGGGGGGGGGGGTGGTACTTGGATTTTGAACCCCTAACCCATCTTTAGGGGGGGGAATTTTAAGAAAAAGGGTACCCAAATTTAGGTATTCTTGGCAAAATGTAGACCCATGTTTAGGGATTTGTCGTAAAAATTCGCAGACAATCAGATCAGATCAGGCCAGGACAATGACACATACTGGACCGGGATATGGATGCCTGCAGTAGTTTACATACATAATGGAGATTTCAGATATTTCTTTCCTCCAACCTCAAGAAATGGATTGAAAAAATACATGAGGCACAGGATTTCGGGATACCACCCATGTTTAGGGATTCTGTTGAAAATGTGAACCCATGTTTAGGGATTTTTTTGCAGAAAACAGAACCCATGTTTAGGGATTTCTTGTGAAAAAACAACCCATTTGGGTGGCACATCCCTACATGTATATAGCATATATAAGGAAGTACCCCCTCCCCCCCAGAATGAATGAGTAAATGAATGAGAGAATAACATGCAAGGTATTATAGAGTTATCAAAGTTCAAACCCAACTCCTCCCAGGTCCTCTCGGTCGAAAATCTTGCAGCCAACCTCTCTCTCACTCTCTCTGTTCGCCTCCGCTTTTCGGAGATCAGCGAATTCGAGCTCCGCATATTCACCTGTGTATTCAAACGATCGACCGGTACGAAACAAAAACAACAACATTATCGTTCGTACGTACCATTATACGTACGAGCGCGTACAAACCATAATAGGTACATATACATGTATGTGTACAAACGATTTGCTGTTTCGTACCGGTCGATCGTTTGAATACACGGTGAATATGGGAGGAGCTCGAATTCGCTGATCTCCGAAAAGCGGAGGCGAACTGAGAGGTTGGCTGCAAGATTTTCAACCGAGAGGACCTACGTTAGGACCCTGGATTTACCTGAAAATGGAGAGTTAAAAGGAATAAATCATGAAATTGGTAAGCTAAAGATGATTTTCATAGTCAGAACTCTACACTGATCTGTTGTTTTTTTAAAGGCATTGGCTAACATTGTTATGGTTTTAAAAAAATCTCATTTTGTTACTTAAAAATGGGATAAACATTAGGGTTATAGTGTAAAAATACCAGTGTGAAAGTTTCAGAGTATAATATCCACGGGAAGTATTTTTAAATATTAGAAATGTGAACCAATGTTTGAAAAATATACGAGGGTCGGTTGCATAGACCCAACGTAAGGAGTGCGCATGCGCACATGACTCAACGGACCGCACTGTGTGTATTGACGTATCACGCGGCGGAAGGCAAGTAACGGTATTTTTGAATTCGTGCAAACGGTCTTCTTAGTTCAGTGTCTCTCGAGACGAAAGCTAATAAAATCGCGGTTTGCGTCTAACTTACAGCTTTTCCTTCCAAATTATGGTTGGTTTCAGGGTTTTTGAGTATAAATACAAGTACTCATACACATTTTTCATCTTAGTTTGAGAATTTTTTAAATCAGCTGCTCACAAAGTTAGCCAATGCCTTTAAAATAATTTTAAATATAAACGATAAATTTTGACCGCTTTTTAAGCGGCTTCTCGCTGACAGACCACTGTCTCCAAAAAGGAGGAGTGCCAAACGACGAATGTTGGAGACAGAATTTTTCTGTCTACGTCGATACTAACCCTTTCGGGCTCCGCTTATCTATTGACAGCGCCGCAAACCGTCAGTTTGGTTCGCTTATTTTTTATTATATTATGTCTAAAAATAAAAATTTGTGCTTATATGGTCTCACCAACTCTTTGGCCAACTAGAAAACCCTCGGAAGTCCTCTTCTGAAAATGTTTTGGAAGAAAAAAGACAAAATTTTCTTGTCCTATGAAAATATTCCGTGTTGTAGCATCCATTTTACGAATCGAAAATCAATGTGTGCATGCGCAGAGCAATATGAATATTCACATTTTAGAGCGCGGTTCGTTCAAAATGATTGAATATGCATGAGGACATTGCGACATGGATTGAGCCGCACATGCACAGCTAGCTAGCGCGCTCTGCACTTTGAGATATGCATATTCAGCGATACGTGAATTCAGCTACATGTACACTATGAACATGGCGGACAAAGAAAGCGGACAAAATAAACAACCTCTCATTCTATCCTTCACAATGGTTCTGGTAGTCAAAAGAACATCCCTTCACAGCTTTTGTCTAAAATATGTGGAACAGGTGTCACATGCATATTCACCTGGAACTACATGATTAAACATAATAGCTGTGAAGGGATGTTCTTTTGACTACCAGAACCATTGTGAAGGGTAGAATGAGGGGTTGTTTATTTTGTCCGCTTTCTTTGTCCGTCGTGTTCATAGTGGTAGCTACTGTGCATGTGCGGCTAGCTCAATCCATGTCGCGATGTCCTCATGCATATTCAATAATTTTGAACGAACCTTGCTCTAAAATGTGATTATTCATATTGCTTTGCGCATGCACACATTGATTTTCGATTTGTAAAATGGATGCTGCAATACAGATTATTTTCATAGGACAAGAAAAACATTCTTTTTTCTTCCAAAACATTTGACTGCTAACTTCAGCACACCTCTCCAGGAGCCTCCAGCGGGCCTCCAGGCTAGTTGTGTACCCTAACCCTGACCCTAAACCTAACCCTAACCCTTACCCTAACCCTAACCCTAATCCTTACCCTGACCCTAACTCTAATCCTAATACTAATCCCAATCCTAACCATAATCCTAACCATAATCCATACATGACAGTCTGAAGCGGTGTGCTGAAGTTAGCAGTCAAATGTAAGTGCAAATAATTTATACCCCTAAAACCCAGGATTACCCCAAACTGACGGTTTGCGGCGCTGTAGATGAGCGTAGCATTACATCGATACTAACTGTAAGTAAGTTACTAAGTTTAAGTAAAGGAAATTCTTTACCTCTCCTTGCCTGGAAGGATGACCAACACGGTTTATAAGGGCAATGCCATCATGACATACTGCAACATCTTCTACAAAACAACAATCTGGAAGACTATCATCACTGTCAAACTCATGAACATCAATGCCCAACTTTCGAAGACTGTCGATGTATTGCTTATGCTGTTCTCGAGCGAGTGCCAGGTCGGGCTTTCCCCCAGACTCGTCCGATCGCAACGCTTGGTCGACAAGGGTGCTTGCTACACGGCGAACAATTGCAGACTTGGCTTGAAATTTCTTTTCTAATTCCTTGTCAGATAGAGAGACATCGCCCATGGTGAAATCTTTGTTTACGAAGAAGTGACAAAAGTAATATTTTTTGTCTATATTTGTCGATACAGCAAAAAACAAGATTTATTATGGGAGGGGCAGCCAGCGGGGTTCATTAACCATTCTCGAATTTGATCGAGCCGATTTTTTTGTAATGGTGTCTTCAAGTCAGCTGAGCACGATGGAAATAAAACAAAAATGTTTATGGGGGGGGGGGGGGGAAGGTGAGCCATATAGGTAAATTTATTTACGTTTGAAAAATAGGGGTATTATATAGTTGGATGACCAGCCTTCTCTTCCACATACTCTTCTTTCTTCCTCCTCCTCTTTTTCTTCCTTTGTTTGTTTTAATCACTTGAAAAATCACGGGGACGGTCGCCCCCTGCTCCCTCCCCCTGTAGCGCCGCTCCTGTGTACTGGCTCTAAATACAGGGACCACAGTGCTCCTTTGTATATACAGTCAAATACCCTCAAAATATCTGATATAAACTTCTACAGACTGCAATGTTTATGTTTCATCTTTTCAGTGGCCTATTGCCACACTCTGACCGCCCTCTTTAAGCAAAATAAAGATGCCTACGTTCTTATCCAACGAAGCAGTTGAATAAAAATTGATTTCATCTATCTAACCCCCAAACTGCCACTGTGCATAGATCGGTTATACATAATGCAGTGGTCCGGATACATAGGCGGATCTAGGTTTTGACCAAGGAGGGGGGGGGGGGGGGGTTGCTACCGAGCGGCGCACATGTTTTTGCGTTTTAGCGGCGGCCGCGACCAGAGATTCGTCACAAAAATCGGGAAAATCGGGGGGGGGGGGGGCGTCTTTGACATTGGGCGCATGTATCATTCTAAAGAGGGAGTCTGACCCTGTTAAATAGGATTTCTCAAAATAAAGGATTTCTACTGGCAGGGGCGTCGCTAGACTTTTTTTTTCGAGGGGGGGGGGGGTAGAGGCCAGATTGCCGACAAAAAATGCCACCGATTACCGACGACCAACGTCGATAAATTAAACCGTATAAAGCCCACGAGGCATGTTCTATTGTGTGCCTCTATCATATTTTCCTTATTTTGTTCACCGTCTCTTGCCGAATGTGTTTGTTGTCCGAAACATCGTGTACCTAAATATAATACGAGCGAGCGCAGCGAGCGAGGAAAAATATACATTCTCTTTCGTAGAAGTGATATTTCTTCATCAAACTAATGATTAGCATAAAGATATCTAAATTATCTATTTGGTCACCTCTCTCGCCTGATTCATTCGCTTTCGAAGACCATCCTAAACCTTAATATCATTCGAGCGAGCGCAGCGAGCGAGGAAAAAACAACAACTCTTTTTCATGGTAGAAGTGATAATTCTTCATCCAAATACAGGATGGAATTAACTTTGAGATATCTAACTTATACATGTACATTTGATCACCTCGCTTGCCGAATTCGTTTGCTTTCCCAAATCCATATTGTATCTGAACATTATACGAGCGAGCGTAGCGAGTGAGGAAAAATACATATAATAGAAATGTAAGTTCTTCATCAAAATACACGATGGGCCTGTAAGATATCTATTTTGATATATTTGGTCACCTCTCTTACATTATTCATTTGCTTTCAAAGACCATCCTGCATCTAAACATTATACTAGCGAGCGCAGCGCGCGAGGAAAATTAGATAATTTTTATGGTAGATTATTACTCTTCATCAAAATACATGATGGGCTCGCTCGCCGAATTCGTTTACTTTCCTAAATCCATCTTGTATCTGAATATTATACGAGCGAGCGTAGCGAGCGAGGAAAGATATATATTCCTTTTTATGGTAGAAGTGATAATTCTTCATCAAAATACATGATGGGCCTAAAGATATCTAAATTATCTATTTGTTCATCTCACTTGCAGAAGGGCTTTGACTCTATATATCCTTGTACATGTAGATAAATAAATGTAAATGTCTACTCTCTCTAAAAAAATAAAGAAATAAAAAGAATTATATAACAAGTAATAATGTAACAAATGACAAAGATTATGTGTGATCTAAACTCTTGCTAACCTTTTTTTATGCTGAGAAGACCAAGACCGTACATAGACGGAGACACTGTTCTTTTATATCTTACATGTATTATACAATGATACATCCTTATGACTATTGTAACCTTATATGGATGAAATTTGGTATAAAATGCCGATCAAAATGATCCAAATACTTCAAAACAGAGCTCTGAGAATTGTTTTGCAGGTTTTGCAGGTAAACTTACTTTGGTTTTAAGCTTCTGATTAGCCTGTTACCTAAAAAAATGTTCGACTAAAATAGGAATTAAACAACAACGTTGTTTTTTCCGTGTTTTTTTTTTTTTTAATGGCGTATTTAAATAAATAAAACAATACAAAAATTCAATAATCATCCCTCACTAAACTCAAATATTATCCAGTCTATTAGCTTATATGAAGAATAACTGTCATAGTCATCAGTGGCGTAATGAGCCAAAATATTTTTTTTGGGGGGGGCTCAATCTTTGCGGGGAGCGAAGCGACCAACCCTGAGGGAGTGTAGCGACCAAGCCGTGGTACCCCCTCCCCCTTCACGATACGGAGCTTTTTCATTTTTTCGACTTAAATTCCAGCTTGAGTTCAGTGCAATTTTTGTTTTCTCTCATTTCCAACAAAAGGATTTCATTTTAGTGGGGTGGTAGTGAGCACGCGAAGCGCGCTCCCTAGGGGGGAGGGTGCAGGGAGGGGGGAGTTTCCCCCCTCCCGCGCGAAGCGCGGAAGCTCCGACGTTTGATGACATGTTTAATGATATGTACTGTTATGGATAAACGTGTCATGAATCTACCGACCGGAAAAGGATATTTTTTCATGAACTTGGAAACATGATTATGAAAACATGCAGCCCAAAAAATCTTCTTAAGTTTCAAACAAATGCCAGCGTTACACAAAATACTTTATTACTTATGATAATAATACAGACAAAGACACTATGAAATAAAAAGGACGAGCATGGAGAGGGTGTGATGCGGTGGGGTACCAAGGTTTCACTCCCACAGTGGCGTAGCTAGGATTTCATTTAAGTGGGGCGGTTGTGAGCGCGCGAAGCGCGCTCCCAAGGGGGGAGGGTTCAGTAAGGGGGGAGTTTTCCCCCTCCCGCGCGAAGCGCGGAAGCTCCAACTTTTCTTTGCATGGTTCGTTGTCTGCTCCCGCTCTTCTTACATTCTCTTACCTTTTTTTTTCTCGCTTCTGCTTTTTTCCTTCTACTTTTTCTTTCTTTTTTGTTGGTGTTTTGGAGGGGTGACCGCCCCCATCGCCCCCCCCCCCGGCTACGCAAGTGCACTCCCATGGTAAAGGAGTTTTTTGCAGTATTGATGGTTTACAACTCTGTAAAACAGAACACTATTTGGGACTGCAAACTTAAAGCCCGTGTCTAGTTTTGGTAAATCTAAGAATATTCATTATCAAAGTTTGAATCCATTGTCAGATAAACAGATAAAAGCAAGTGTTATATCATAAAACACATTAGTATTGATATTATGCGTGTTTTCTGCCTTGCTATGCATGCTATTTGGGAAATTGTGAATGCGTTACTTAACAGTAGAAAGGGAGTCTAGGGAGAAGTAATGAAATTCGTGTGATAACACTTATATAAAATTGAAAATAAACCATGGTTGAAATTTATTTGGGGGGGGGGGGGGGCTGGCGCCCCCAAGCCCCCCCCCCCTCCAGTACGCCAGTGATAGTCATATATAATTAAACTAGTGATTTCCAACGCTGATGAACAGCTAGCGGCCAACTATCAATCAACTTCTAACTAGATGTAGCTTCGAATCAAGCGGTGCCGATTACAGCTCTACCCGGCGCCGGTGTTTGAATCAAGCGGCGCCGATTAGGCTTGACACCGGCGGCGGTGTTCGAATCAAGCGGCGCCGATTAGTCTTGACCAGCGCCGATTAGTCTCGCTAGCGCCCCCGGTGTTTGAATTCATTCTTGAAAGCGGCGCCCATTGGCCTAAAGATTTTTATCGAGACACTGTTCATACCTGCACAACAGTACGAGAATACACCCGACAGTGGCCTGTACTTATGGAGGAGGAGGAGAAGAAGAAGAAGAAGAAAAAGAAGAAGGAAAGATGCAGCGCTTACCAGGCTTCGATGATCAATTTTAATTTGCGCCGACGTTCTTTTATTTTATTTTGTTGTCTTCCTTTCCTTTTTTTTGAGCCCCTAAGGCCCCCCCCCCCTCTGGATCCGCCACTAGGATTATTTGGAACTCGCTACCCTTGGACAACTCTGAGTTTGCTTTTAAGGCAGCTGTCAAGAGAATTTTGATTTCTCATGAACGTATTTTCAATTATTTTTTCTTTTTTCTCGCATATCAATGCATATTCGTGTACGTACCGTGTAAATCCGGACATGTCCCAGACATGTACATTTGATTTGATTTAAATCAGCAAAATTGCGTAATCATAAAATGTAATGTCCTCTCTTTCTGCATTTCTCTCTTTTCTTCTTTTCTTCAAATATTTATTCGTTGTTTCCCACAACATGTCACAATTCACCTTCTCTTTCTATATTTCCATCATTCCTTGTAATCACCATCCTATAGTTTTATTTCTTACTTATTTTCATGTCAGTCTTTTGAAATATATCATTAAGTCTACATCTTATTCTATCCCTTTTCCCTGCTGTTCTCTTTTTTTATCGTGTAACTCTTGATTTTCTACGTTTTTATCTTCTCTTTCTATTTCTATTAACTGTTACATTTTACCAGTGATTTTTTTTTTTCAATCCTTCATTTTTACACTCTGAATTTCGTCGACTGAAATTACAGGTGCAGGGACTGCGGAGCCGGGAGCGAAATATTTTTCCCAAACAAGTTTACCTATAGGCACATATAAAGCCTATGACGGAATTCTTAGAAACATGTCTGAGAATTAGAAGTCTATCTCTGACTTTGTGTCTTTCTCATACCCTCACTTGAAAATCTATGAAAAGTAAATCATTTTTGTTCTATCTCTCCGCCCGTCTATACCTCTCTGTCTCTCCCTCTCGCTTTTTTTCTCTCACTCTCTGTCTTTTATTATTTTCTCTGTGAATGTCTTTCTCTTTTTTGGTAGATGATTTCTTAAAACTAAGTTAAAGATTGAATATGCTCCCGGGAATATGCTTCTCTCTTTTTTTATTCTAAAAGTTATAATCTACATGTATACGTACTGTATCTTTACCCCTCTCTCTCTTCGTCTGCACCTGTAAAGCTATAAACTTGTACAAAATTTAAGAACGATCTAATATAACATTTATTTCATTAAAAAGCATTAATAAAGCAAAAAGCCGCCATTGCTAAAGTGAACAGACCCTATGATGTCTTGCAGAATATTTTTACCCAACAACAAGCTGTTTTCCTTTCAGTTTTGCGTACTTCACAGCACCGTCATTTATCGTCGTCAAATTGTATCAAGAAGGTGCCTGAATAACAGAGATAAAATAATCGATTTTGCAAGTCATTGTAGCATTGTAAGTTTGAAAAATATCTTAATAATTTAGTAAAGGCCTTTTAAAATACAAGATTGGAGTAAAAGAATAAAATTTGCCTTGAATATGAGATTTCTAGCGATTTTCTTAAACTGCTACCACTCACACTTGTCTAGACCGAAGTGTTCTGTCTCTAACAGTCGTCGTTAGCCTCGTATTCTGGTAGGTTGGCACTCCTCCTTTATAGAGACAGAAGCGCCCCGCAGCGTTGTGCGTGCAATCTCATTGTGCTGCCCAGCAAAACTACCTCAAATCATCCATTTTTCCCCTTTATTCATGAATATGAAAATATCATTGTGGCATTATCGTGAAATAGGAAACCACCGTTCACTTTGTACAGTAGCGCTTTATTCAGTCACACGCATTGGTTTCCTATTTCCACCTCCATTCTCTTTGTACACAAGTGCGTGCGTCAAATGAACGAGTGGTTTCCTAAACCACGATATGGCCATCATTATAGACTATAGAGTATATGGCTTACCGATTTTATGATTTATTCCTTTTAACTCTCCATTTTCAGGTAAATCCGGGGTCCTAACGTTAGGTCCTCTCGGTTGAAAATCTTGCAGCAGCCAACCTCTATCTCTGTTTTTGCCTCTGTGCTTTTTGCAGGGAGATTAGCGAATTTGCGACTCTCGCGTTTCAACAGATATTAGAATGATCGACCAATACGAAACAACAACGAAAACATCGTTCGTACGTATAGACCCTCTATGGCCAAACGTAAGTAGTCGATCGTTTAAATTAAAATCGGCCGGTTGAAATGCAAGGAGTAGCGAATTTGCTGATCTCCCTGCGAAAAGCGCGGAGGCAAACAGAGATAGAGGTTGGCTGCTGCAAGATTTTCAACTGAGAGGACCTAACATTATGTCGTTAGGACCCTGGATTTACCTGAAAATGGGGAGTTAACCCATTTGTGACAGGAATTATTTAGAACCTAATTTGATCAGCTTTTATTCTTCAAATTGGCAACACCAACATTTTTCTTTAAAGTTTTATTGCTACATTTTTCTTATAAAACGTCATGTATCTGAAATGGATATAAATTGACAGAAATTACGATGAGAAGTCAAAAAGTTGCCAATTTGCAGGGGAAAACTGATTTTAAACTATCACATTGCCAATTTAAGGATTTTAATGCTTATTTTCCTTTGAAAAATTTTCAGCATCAATCAACGAATATTGACGCAACTATAATTATGGGCACAGTTTGTGTAGAATTTTTTGCTCTTTCTGCTCATGTATTTGGTATGATTTTTAGGGCTTTGCATCAGAAGATATTAGGCCAAACCACAAAATGTGGACCTCTAGGCTCTGTCACGAATGGGTTAATAGGAATCAAACATAAAATCGGTAAGCTACATTGTAGGTCTGCTCTGTAGTGTATAATGATATTTTTATAGTCATGAATAACGGGAGAAAATCGCTGATTTGAGATAGTTTTTCATTGAGGAGGAGTGCTGACCCTACCAAAATACGAGGCTAACGACGACTGTTAGAGACAGAACACTTCGGTCTAACACTTGTCATGCTTGTGCTTGGTTAAGGTTAGGCATGCATGCTCCTTACGTTAGACCTAGCCTGAAGTTTTCTGTCTCTAACAGTCATCGTTGGCCTCTTATAATGGTAGGGTCGGCACTCCTCCTTTTTAGAGACAGAAGCGCCCCGGAGCGTTGTGCATGCAATATCATTGTGCTGGGCAGCACAACGAGAAAACTACGTCAAATCATCCATTTTTCCCCTTTATTCATGAATATGAAAATATCATTATAGACTATAGACTATAGAGTATATAGCTTACCGATTTGATTATTTATCCCTTATAACTCTCCATTTTCAGGTAAATCCAGGGTCCTAACGTTAGGTTGCCTCGGTTGAAAATCTTACAGCAGCCAACCTCTATCTGTTCGCCTCCGCGCTTTTCGCAGGGAGATCAGCGAATTCGCGACTCTAGCTCGCATTTCAACCGTATTCAGACGATCGACCAATACGAAACAACAATGACAAAAACATCATCGTTCGTACATTTATGCCCAGATGTACATGGTCGATCGTCTGAATACGGCCGGTTGAAATGCGAGCGCGAGCCAGGAGTCGCGAATTCGCTGATCTCCGAAAAGCGCGGTTGCGAACAGATCTCGCGCTCGCATTTCAACAGGCCGTCAAACGATCGACCATGTTGTTTCGTATTGGTCGATCGTCTGAATACGGTTGAAATGCGAGCTAGAGTCGCGAATTCGCTGCATAGGAAATCATTGTGAACCCGCTGCAAAAATTGCGACAACATAGCGTTTGTGATGAAGCTGAATTCTCTCAGCTACAAAAGTGACATAATTTTAAATTGAATGTTTGATTGATTTTTTTTCACTTCTCATATTTATTTAGACAACTTAAAACTTAACCAAAAAATGATGATTTATTGCTTCATCTGCATTCGGAAATTTCGTTCTCTTCGCCGAGGGTCAACCGGAAGTTCGACCTCTCGCGCATAAAGTCTTAGACCGAAGTGTTCTGTCTCTAACAGTCGTCGTTAGCCTCGTATTCTGGTAGGGTTGGCACTCCTCCTTTATAGAGACAGAAGCGCCCCGCAGCGTTGTGCGTGCAATCTCATTGTGCTGCCCTGCAAAACTACCTCAAATCATCCATTTTTCCCCTTTATTCATGAATATGAAAATATCATTATAGACTATAGAGTATATGGCTTACCGATTTTATGATTTATTCCTTTTAACTCTCCATTTTCAGGTAAATCCGGGGTCCTAACGTTAGGTCCTCTCGGTTGAAAATCTTGCAGCAGCCAATCTATCTCTGTTTTCAACAATAAAAGCATCGTTCGTACGTATATGCCCAAACGTACGTGGTCGATAGTTTGAATACGGCTGGTTGAAATGTCTCTATGAAGGAGGAGTGCCAACCCTTCGAACCCTACCAGAATACGTGGCTAACGGCGACTCTCAGAGACAGAACACTTCGGTCTAATAAAGTCTATGTTTTAGTATGTATGCAAATGCCAATTACCTTTCGGGATACCTTCTTCTTCTTCTCTGTTGAATTCCTCTATTTACTGGAGAACTGCAATACTTGGCTTGCAGCAGGAATGGGTAACAGGATACATGGAGACTATAAAATTGGTGATGGTCATGGTGTGCAGCAGCATGGTCAATGAAGCATTGCCTTGCATAGTGCATATGAAAAACAAATTATAATGTGACTTGATGGAAGTCAGGGAATTGGTACACGACACTGTTGACAATAGGCCTGAGTTGAGACGGTTCCCCGTAAAAATGTAGAATGATGAAATATAATGCAATATGTACATGGTTTTATCCCCCCCCTTGTCTTTTGCCGGACTTTCGTTCGGCTTAGTGGTGCTTCTGTCCTCGGGGTATTCCACATTCTACTTTGTAGTACATGTACATCGTACCTGTAATGTTATGTTTCTGGGGTTTTTTTCTTCTGTCACCTTTTCCAATAATAGTTTATTCTTATTTTGTCTGCCTTTCCTTTTTTATTTTTATTTTTGTGTATTTATGTATTTTGTTTTTATATTGAATCCTGCCAATCAGGTAAATATGTGATTCTGCTAATTTACTTTAATAAAACATACAAAAAAAAATAAAATGTACATGGTTTTATTTGATTGAAAAATAAAATATGCCTTTTATTTTTAATCGGATTTTGATCGATTATAAGAATCATCACTGAAATAAAGATATGCTTTAATTACCCCCATGGTGAAAATAGACTAACCCTTATTGAGTATGCAAGTAGTGGTATAGCAGAGCGTTTCCTGCCAGTAAACATACATACCATTGGATTTCTGAATCAAAAAGGAACGTTTGGTCTTGTCTTCTAAACCTTACAAATTTAGGGGGGGAGGGGGTTTTCAGGGAAATTTTTCAGAGACAGGTTAAGGTAAATATTTTACTAAGAAAAATTAACAAGTGATGCAGTTTCCTAAATTGAATTCCACACTCAAATGAATAAAAAAATAGTTTAATAACAGTTTAAGCTTTAATGATGAAGAGAAGTTTATTTGGATGTGAGTGATGACTAGAAATAAAGACTAGCATTTTGACCCCTGGCCCTCTCCCTCACAAACCAGCTGTAGCTTGTCTCGACGTGACGCCTGAAATCAACAATCTTTGGCCCAGAAACGAAAGAGATCTCTTGGGAATGTTTTGTTTTCTTGTTTAATCATTGAGCCGAGTTTATCATGTGGTACACTTGGAAAAAGAAATTAGTATCCTGAGTAGGCAAAGAGGAAATATTACATGGAAAATGAATCCTACATGTGCTTGTGATTGGATTTATAACCTCCCTGCCTTTTGAGTAGCTGGCTCTGCATCATTTCCAGGGCTTTCTTTTCTCTCTCTAGCATTCTGGGTACACAGAACGTTATCCACATTGATGAGACAATGACAGGTGAGAGTCCTCTTCGTTAGGCACCAGTACCTGTGAGGCTGCAGAGGGCCTTGTTACCCTTTTGAAAGATCTCATGGGTGTGATTAGTTCTTCCAGAGGAACGCCGGATACCAAGATGTGGATGAGAGATCTCTACAGGGATGGTGTCTGAACCAAAGTGCCAGTGGAAGTTTGCCACTTTACGTCTTGGATTGAAGATGATGCTCTTCTTGGAAACCGCTCTGTAACTCACCAGGGATCCCTCTTTGATCTAGCTGTTCTTGGAGTTTCGTTTATAGAAGCAACTCTAATACTTTGCAGAATGTAGATGTTAGGGTGATTCCCCTGTAGCAAGAGGGGTCTGTGAGAGTTTTACCTTTCCCCTTATGCAGTGGTAAGATGATTCCACGTTTAAAAGCCTCTGGGATGAAGCCATTTTTAACAAACACGTTCATGATGACAAGAATGAGGCGTCTTGTCTTTCCACCAGTAAACAGCACATGCTCTGCTGAAATCTGATCTGCACCAGCAGCTTTGTTCTTCTTCAGCTATCCTATGGCTTTGTCCGATTCCTTCCTACTGAACTGGGCTTCAAGGTTGGAATGAGCCATTGCTTCAGCAAGCTCTGACACCATCTTAGGGTGTCCAATATTCTCCTTGTTTCTGTTCAGCACTGTTGAGTAGAGAGGATAATGTTCCTGAGATATGTTCGGGGTGAAGGTGGTTGAGAGGTTTTTGCTAATAGTGATCTTGGAACTTGAGGTCTTACAGTCTGAGATGTCCTGTCCTTGTTGTCTGAGGATGTTTATTTAACGACGGACATACAGGGGAGTTAAAGGTTGCTCCTGCGGATCTCGGATTAGTGGTTTGTGGCCTGTCTGTATGTTTCTTGGGTGATGCCAGCTTTCTAGATGGTTGTGGGGGTGATGGATATTCCCTCTGCTGGTGTCTTCTGCACCTTGACTTAGCACCAGTGTTTTTGTACTTCCTCTGTACTGGCCCAGCATCACTACTAGAGGATAATTCGTCAGAAAGGGAGACATCAGAGACTTCATCCCAAAGAGCTCCAAACCTATTGCTTATGAAGGTAGGGGCTGACCATTTGGTTGAGGTTTCACTTTGTTGCCATCTGTATTTTTCGTTTGGGCATGCTTCTGTAGCTGCTGGCTCTTCTATGAGTTTTTCAAGACCATTACTGAGACATAACGCAGTGAGATAGTCGCATCGACATTGGATTGATTCTGAGGTAGTCTTTAGGCTTTGGTTGTTTTGAATGAGAGCACGATTCCCTTCAGTAAGTTGTCTCAGTTGGTATCTTACTGCTGTGAGATTCTCCTCAGCCTGCGCCAGTTCTTTCTTGAGTTGCTTAACAGTCAACAGGACTTCTTTATCTTTTTGTAAGCCGTCATTTACAGACCGAATCATTTTGATGTCCTGCTGTCTATTGATAGCTATTCCTTCTAACTTAAGGCATACTCTGCAGGCAATGGGAGGATAGGATGACTGTGTAGAGGCATTTGCTAGTCTTGGTATTCTCTGTGAGTTTGGAGCTGCTTGCATCGACTGACTCTGATTCTTTGCAGGACTATGCAGTGGTGAAGGAGTGTCCTGAGCACTGTTCGTAACTTTAGCAGGTTCAGTGACTTGTTTAGAGTTCTTTAAAATCTGAAGTATTGCTGTTTTAGGATCTTTCTCAGAGTGAGTAGGGCTGACCATGTTGTCTTGAGGAGTGACCCCCAACTCTGTGAAGCAACAAGAGTTGTTCTCACTGTCTGGTTGGTCATGGTCTTCAGGGTTCTTGGTATCCATGACTTTGTGGCCATTAACATTTGCCATCCTACTGGGAGAGCTGTATGTATCTTTACATGGAGTGGGACTCAAAGAGAGAGTTCCATGAGCTGGACTATGCTCTAGAGTCGAGCAAGCGGAGCAGACATAAGGTAGCAAGTTGTCGGCTCTGTACTTGTCTATTTCACTTCTTGATAGATTTGCACATTGGAAGTGATACCAGGAGTTGCATTGGTTGCATTCAATTGTGTCAAGGCAGGAATGAGTCTAACAGGCTGTACAAAGAAGTTTCCTGTTGTCATCCATGCAGTTGCATGTCCGTGTCCGTGTGAGCAGGTGGCTGTTGGCTTGTTCCTCCTCCTTTTCCTCTGTGACATGCTAGTTGTATTTGGGGTCCTCTCCTTGTTCGGTGAAGTGGCGGCTATTGCTGTCAGAGGAATCTTCGACTCTTCACAGTTTGATGTAGCCACTGCATCAAGAAGACATTGTGTAGGCGATCGTTCTCCTCTGAGATAGCATGGTTGCCTTCTCTGAGACCGCCTTCAGTATTACAGGGAGGTGATCGGTGAGCATAAGGCTGAGGCAACATCAATTAGCAAGAATTCGACTTGGGGTATTATACAGGTTGATCATATATTTAGTACGCTGGCCAGGGTTTCCAGTTTTTGCTAACCTATTACTGATGCAAATTGTGTGTTCAACTTGAAGGCCTTTTTTGTCTGTAATATCTCTCATTTCAACTGCTAGTTGTGTGTTTTGACATTCAAATTCACGAAAAAATGCGAACATGCAGAGTTTGAGAGTCTCGTACATTACAGTACTGGGTCATTCCATCTGGAAGCACCCAATGGGTTACACCCTACTTTTTTTTTTTTTTTGGACAAAAATGGGCGTGACCCCCAACTTTCAAATGGCTGTTGTGCCAGAACCGGTTGACCAATTTTCATGAAACTGGAAACTAGCGCGGGAACCGACGGGCCATTTGCACTAATTTTTTTTGTTTCATCTGTGACACATGTTAAATTTTACGTGTACCGAATTTGAACACATTCTGAGAAAGTAGGGTGTAAAATTAGAAAAAGTTTGGGTGAATTGGCATGGAATGACCCTACTGCATGTGACAACTAGCTGTCTCCCACTGTCCTTTAGTTGAAATACAGTCTCCTTTTGACATGAGTCTATTTTTTTCTTGATGGTTTTTGCCTTGTTCAGTGCATAGTTATGAGTAGTAGTGTTGCCTACATTACTCACACTCACAGGAGGATCCAAGGGCATGGGGGTACAGGCAGAAGATGCATCTGTTGTTACTGTTAGCGAAGTCATACTTATTGAGTAGACATGTTCTGCAATTGTGGCTGGGTGTCAGCAAAGTCCACACAGGTAGCACTAGATCAGTAAAGACTGTATACGGCTAATAGTTAGCGAGTTGCAGCTACTAGTGGCATTAGGTTTCATGTGCAGGGTAAGCAATGACTGCTATTCATTCACCAGCCAGTTAATATCATATACATGTAGCATAGTCCTACATCAGTGCAGGAGTAATATTTCTTATCACATTTGCATATAAAGATTGGGTAGCGAAACATTCACAATCATCAATCAGCATGCATGTAGTGAGTGACGGTATATATACTACTGGCTAGGAGTGGGTGCAGCATGCAGTAGGATACAGAAGACAGACTTAGTAAAGATTATCACGTGCAGACACAGTATCCGCTAAAGCAGGTCATGAAGTTCATGTCATGAATTTGTAAATTGTACGTTACCAGTTGCTGTAGTCCCTGCAAAAAAACCCCTCTTGTACCAATCCAGAGTAGGCTTCCAGCTTATGCTAGTAATTGTTGTAGGTATAACTCAAACTGCTCTGCTAAGGCTCTGGCACTGCTTTATACTGATGAGAACCTTTAACTCCAACTGTTAGTCAGCTTGATCTTGAGGAGTCCTTTGGCTTTCCCGCTACGATGTTCAGTTGAATAGGTGGGACTAGCGTCCCACTAAGCCCTGTACAAACCCTGCTGGGCTGTCAAATTTGGATTACCCAAAGTGATCCAACCAGCAGGATGTAGTTGACAAAATAGGTAGTTTGAGTTCTACCATTCAATTCAAAGATCCAAAAGTTTTTAGCTAATAAATGCAACAAAAAGAACAATAATTTTGGGTAATTTTTGGAAGTGATTTTGGGAGACCGCACGCACGGCACACCATTCAATCTGACCGAATGGGTTCGCCAAAATTTTGGGGAATATCGTGTTTCAGGCCCCAACTCTAATATGGTTTTAATGTGGGGCTGATTCCCACATGATGTACATTTCAAAAGTTGATCGATCATGAAACTCACTTTCACATTTTTACATTTTCACCATTTTACTCGATTGACCTCTCATGTCACTAATTATACTCGTGTTTACAGCCCTTTTATGGCCCCACCAAATGGGATTATGATATCATTATCACGGTAGTGGGGCTGATGGGCATCAGCCCCACTGCTGTGTTAATCATATTGGAATCCCGTTTGGTGAGGCCATAAACACAAGTATATATACTGTGCTCATTATTTAAACCGAACCGCCCGTTCTCTATATTGATTAAGCATGTATTTATCATTTTCATGATCATCGATGAGGCTTTTTGTCCCATTTGTTATAAGTGTAGTTGGCGATGTAGTCTACTCCTAACAGAAACATTTAGTTTATGTCATCATCACATTATCGACAAAATAATGACCGATCGATATGTATTCTAAAACAGATTTACACTACAGGTAAACAGAGTTTTGACATTTAATGGGACCGTATTTGGGCATGCCGGTATTTGTAAAGTTTTTTAAAAATAAATTCTGTTATTTCATCCTCATTTCTCTTGGACTTGGGTTATGATAACCTGTTTGATTACTGTAGGGTATCGCGCTAAGTTCCACGCATACTTTTGGTCGATCCTCAGTGTAAGCAGGCACTGAATGGTAGGCACTTGATCGAAGAATATCTATCATACTTTAACTATTTCTTCAACGGAATAAACACCATTGTCATCAATTTCATAACGACAAAAAAAAATACCAGTGTCATAGGGATTCGAACCCTTGACTGACATGACTAGTAATATATCGAGCTCTGACAATGGCTTTAATCACTGCGCCATGAGCAGTTCATGAAGTTGATGGTGCACTTTTTTATTTATACCCAGATTCATTTCATACCCGGATTCATTTCTAGTCTTAACTTCTCAGACGTGATTATTTTGGAAATTTTTCAGCTCGCTTACACTAAGGATAGACTGTACTTTTTGATTTTGTACGCAAGAAAGCCATTGCGCGAATGTGGTCGGTTTAAAAACAGGCGGTCGATGAGTAGTAGAGCTACCATACAGCCACAGCTCATTTGTCGACCGTTTAATAGTGAAAATAAGACTGTCCTTTCACATTTGGCAAAGTTTTGTGCTTATATTATAACTTAATTGAAGCATTTAACATGTGGCCTTATCGTGCAATTTGTCTCCTCTCTTCTTGCGTATGCGCTAGGCCGCTCGCATTATGTACAAAGTCTATGCAAGTGGAAAGCTGTCACCAGCACTGTCACTGACGAAATAAAAGACAGTGAATCTGGTGACCTATTTCACGATAATGCCGAACATGCTATTTTTATTAGTGATCTTATATATCTTCTTTGTTTTTTTCCTGAAGACATACCTTGTTTTCAGGCTGTGCCACATTTCTATCTACTAGCATTTGTATATATATTTTAGGCAGTGTATACACTGCAGCCACACATGTGTGTCTTTACCTTACGGCCACACGGCTGGCTGTAGCCACAGCATCGACACGAAGATACAGCCACACTCGTCTGAATTCCCAATTATACTCTGTGCCATGGCGATATCGCTAACACATTGCACAAGTGATGTGTACAATCATGTGACTGTGTGTTACAAAACCACAAAAACTTGGATCGTCACAAACTAAAGATAACTTTTATCTCTTGAAATTCAGTGACATACAAACAATATTTTTACTTCATTAATGTCACCTGCTTGCCGTTCAGGTGAGAATGAAGTGAAAATATTGTTTGTACAATAAGTGAAATCGAGAGATAGAACTTGTGACGATCAAAGTTTTGCAAGTTGCAACACATACCGTCGCATAAATACACATCGCTTGTGCAGTGCATACACTAGCGATAGCTCTCGCGGGACAGAATACAAGAGGGAATTCAGACGAGTGGCTGTATCGTCATGTCGATGGATACAACCACATGTGTGTGGCCATAAGGTAAAAACTAAAAACACGTGTGTGGCTGTATACACTGCCTACATTCTATATTTTATTACCTTTTGTTAATTGAACATGTAATTGAGTCTTTGGGGTCTTGAGTTTTCAATAAACTTTCACACTTTCAAACTTTTCATATTTTCAAACTTTCAAACTTATGGCTTTAGGCACTCAGTCAGTCATAGGGCCAAACATGTGTGGGACTGTAGTGAACATTCACTGGTGCAGCAGTCAAAAACAGACAACAAAATTGCCCTAAGCAAGATTTGATTTTCTTAAATTTGCTAGATTATCTGATTCAGGGACTCTTCAACTCTTAATATGCCACAAATTTGGGGATTTAGAGTTGAAAGTGAAATCTTAAATAATTATTTTCCTCTCATTTATGATTTTCTACCAATAAAAATGCCTGGTAATACACATCAAAGCTTCTGAAGCTTTTCCGGCGTAATGACTACTATGGAGTACAAGCTTATCTCAGATAAGCTTGTACATGTATAAGTGAGCTTTAGGCCGAATTGGATAATACAGCCATGTACATCTCGATGTGTTCAGATTTCCTTAAGTCTTCCTGATTCAGAAATTACAAAGATGTGTTTTAGGGGGAACTTTTTTGTTTGTTTTGTGTTAATAATGGTGGGGGTGACCCATATATATGGTATGCAACAGCGAATGATTCCTTTCCTTCTTTCTTTCTTTCAGGGTGGGGTTGTAATGGCATTACTATTGACTTCAAGGTATGCTCTATGGATGATCACTGGGAATACTACCAGGAGGTATCTACCAACTTGTGTGAATGCCATCCAAGATCTTCCTTGTGATAGATTGTTGTTACAGTTAGTACAGCAAACATCACCTCTTTACACATCAGTCCTTCATCATGCAAAGAAAGGTTGGATATGCTACATATAGTGCATGGAATTTGGAAGTGCAATAGATTTTAGTGTCCATACCTCTTCCATATTTCTGTAAAGTGCTTAGAGACTCTCTTGGAGATGTGTTAGGTGCTATATAAATCCAGAATATTATTATTATTATTATTTTAGCATGGCTCTTTTATCTATATGGGGAAAATAACACAGATTAAATTCATGTTTGGATATGATTGATATTTCATGCTTGGCAGTTCTGCCTTAAACATATGAACTGACAAATACAGAATTTCCTGTGTGGCATTATAGTTCAGTGTTTATATACATGTATACCATCACCACAGAGGCGGCGGAACGTCGGGCTTGGACAAAAGAAGTGGAGGGGCACCTTTTCTCTGCCAAACAAATGGTGCCCTCCACTTCTGTTGTCCGGGCCCGACGTTCCGCCGCCTCTGCATCACCATGTAATTATGTAAGTCTGTTAGGTTTTATCTTAAAAGCATACTAAGGAAGTACATAACTGAAGATACTTGTCATAGTGCTGCACAAATGTCATATTTTGTCAAGATTAGACTTATGCAACTGCCTTTTGAAAACTGGTCCCCAGGTATACTTGTAGCGGCTGCATAGTTTACAGAACTGGGCAGCTCACATTATCTTTTAGCTAGATCTACATGACTCCAGTCCTTTACTTAAATCCCTCCACTGGCTTCTTCCCCCAGAATGAAGAATTCTCTTCAAAATACTATTACCAGTATTTGTTTTTAAAGCCTTCTATGACCAGATACCAACATATATCAGAGATTGCCTTCCATCTCATAACCCACCTTGCCCTAAGCTTCGCTCTTCTCGAGACTCATTTCTGCCTACCATTCCAAAGACCTGTAGCAAAGCTGGTGATTCGTACTTTAATAAAAAGTGTTAAAAATAATATTACCAGTATTTGTTTTTAAAGCCTTCTATGACCAGATACCAACATATATCAGAGATTGCCTTCCATCTCATAACCCACCTTGCCCTAAGCTTCGCTCTTCTCGAGACTCATTTCTGCCTACCATTCCAAAGACCTGTAGCAAAGCTGGTGATTCGTACTTTAATAAAAAGTGTTAAAAATAATATTACCAGTATTTGTTTTTAAAGCCTTCTATGACCAGATACCAACATATATCAGAGATTGCCTTCCATCTCATAACCCACCTTGCCCTAAGCTTCGCTCTTCTACAATATATGTATTCAAATTACATATACTGTATGTGAAGGGATGTGTTTTCCAATTCAGTGATGTACATTTCCGTGAATATCCCAGCAAACATACATTCAGCGTTGAGCACAACACTCATCACAATTTTTCTTGATAATTTCCATCAATTTAAGATTGATTTCAACTAACCATGAGGTCGCACGCGCCCTTTAAAATTGGCGTAAAAATATACAAAAACATGCCCCTTTAAAATCTGCCATAGCTCGTCAGAAAGCACCGGGACCCCCCATTTTTTTTTACTTTTTCTGAAAGCTTATGAGTTGTAAATTTGAATTCATGAATAAAATTGGGGGGGGGGGGGGGGTCAAGCGGTCGCAACGTCGCCATATTCTCATGTGAATTCAAAATTTTGATTTTTCATTTTATGACGTCATATTTTTTGCCTTTAAACAAGATTATCTCGCTTATTGTTGGTCGATTTTCGCTGGGATTTCGATATGTTGTAGCCGAGACAGTTCCCTATGATGGAGCTTCACTTTATTTTTCATTTTGATAATGGCATCATGGTCTAATTTTACGATAAACGGAGGCATGTCAATTTTTCACATTTTGCGTGACCTTTTCATAATTCTTGCTTCTCCATTCCCGTCTTTTTTAAGCAACAGCTTCATTATTTCTGCTCGATGTTCACCCAGCTTCGAGTATGATGTAGCTGAGAAAATTCTCTATCGTAAATGTGCCATTCTTTCTTTAATCAGATGTAGGGAAGATATCGAAATTTGAACTGGAAGATATGATATAAGAATCCCATTTTCCATCTACGTGTTATATCTATGGGCTATATTCTGGTCTATAGGTAAAGCACTTGCCTCACATGCTCAAGGTCCCCAGTTCGAGTCCTGGCAACGGCGGTGGCGGGGTCCTTTTTTTTTTTTTTTTTTTTGATTGCTTTTTTTGTCCTTTAATCAATTAGAGAGACAAAATACGCGCTTATATCCTGTCTCCAAAATGCCTCATTCAGGTGATAATTTTGCTTATTATTAATTCCTATCATAATTGCCATTTTTCAAAAAAAAATATGCTTATAGCCAATGACATCACCACTATTAATGTGAAAATGTCATTGAAAAATGAAAATTACGACAGACCACCTACTTCGTCTTCATGACGAATTACATTTCTCATTATTATTATTATTATTATTATTATTATCAAATTGTTTATATCCATGCTTCTCTTTTCAGGTAAAAAGCAGAAAACCAAAGTTGCAGTTGACATGTCTGCAGATGAAGATATACTTGATTTACATGAACTGAAGGAAAATATGCAAAAGGCTATTGATGCACTAAAGAAAGACTACACTAATACCCTGACCATCAGGACTTCACAAGGTAATGTAGGTATTAGTCTACAGCTGAAGATTGTCATGATGCTTTGCGGATACCAATTACCTATAGAATTCATACCTGTTGAGAAGCTAGATTGTATGAAATAACCTAGAAAAATGATAAGGATTATGAAGAAAGTAAATGTCACATAGATTTGATGACTTCAATGAAAAAAAAAAAAAGTTTGCACTGATAAATATTTTAGATTTGTTGTAGAACTGCTTCCATCCAGACTGACTTCACTGCACATGTTCACTCAGTGTGAGCATGTGATGAAGATTACAAACATCAGATATGTTGATGATATTGTGATTTTAATCATCTTATTGTTCTCCTGATAATAGTAAACCAGAAACTTGGGATGTGAATTCAGTTCTTTGCAAATCTGATTATGGTTTTGTATTTAAAGGTGCCTTGGATCATATTTTAGTAACAACACCTGATGGTAAATTCCCACTCAACCAACTAGGACAGATTACTACAAAGTCATCTAGTATCATTACTGTCAACCTCACAAACTTTCCTCAGGTAAATTCCTTTTATATTGTGTCTTGTTTAATTAAAGAAATTAGTCGTATTAAATGATCAAAATATTATTTCTCTCCTGTTTCCTATCACTACAAGCTTTTGCACATTAAAGATCTCTATGTCCTTCTTACCTTACCTGTGCATTACAGAAGTGAGTTCTAGAAAGCATGTTTGATTAGAGATTTATAGATCTCTCTTGGGGTCACAGGCACTGTGTTGCAGACTTGCAGTGGCATTTGTGGTACATTGATAAAAGAACCCAGTACGTCTCTGTAAAAATTTTTAGATCTGTCCAAACTCATCTCTGCTATGGTGTACCACAAGGTTCTGTTGGTGGACCGCTATTGTTCTTTATCTACCTTCAACCAATCGGTATAATAATAAGAAAGCATAATGTAAAATATTGTCATGCTGATGACCATCAGCTATTCGTTTCTGTAGGTCCTTCCTCAGATGTAATTGCTGATGCTATGAGAGCTGTTTGAAGCCTGCATTCATGACATGAAAGGCTGGATGGATTCCAGTCATCTTGAAATAAATGAAAATAAAACTAAGTTTATTAGTTTGGGCTCTGAGAATTCTTTATCGAGAGCTACTCATGATCATTTGGTTTTGCATGTGGAAAGCAAAGTCATAAAGCCAATCTTAAAAGTACGGAATTTAAGTGTAATATTTGATGATATGTAATTTTTGAGCATGTATCTTGCATATCATAGTCTGAGATATGAACTATTGAACCTTGGGTTCATATAAAATTTTTGACTCAACAAGCATGTGAAGAATTACTCCATGCATTGATTTCATCTTGCTTAGATTTGTGTAATTCTATTCTTTTGGACTCACCAAACTGCAACAAGACAGATTGCAATCCCTCCAAAATTCTAGTGCAAGACTCCACACCAAGAATGTCCTCTATTATGCTTTATTACATTCTTTTCACTGACTATCTGTCTGGAAAACTGCCACTTTTATTTAAACTTATGCTACATGTACTGGTGTATTGTGCCCTTCATGGAATTTCACCACAGTGTATTAAAGATGCACTACACCCCTACAATCCAACTCGAACTGTAAGATCTGGAAGTGATAATTTGCTGCAAATTTCCTGAATCCCTCGTTCATGGGGGGACAATGCTTTTTCACATGCAGCAGCCAAACTATGGAATAAGCTTTCCCTCTCACTTCGCTGTATTGCAACATATTCCACCCTGTAAAGATCGTCTTAATAAAAGTTTCTTACTTCATCTGTTACCCTGTATTTCCTTAAGAAGCATACATCATTTCTACTAAATCCAAAATTGATATCTTACATGTATGTGTGTATTTTATCTTACTCTGTAATCACCCTTTAGTCTCATTGGTTACCCGTATTGGTCCTGGTGGCCTCAAATGCTAGAGCTCCTGTGATTTATGTACTGACTCGGCTAGTCCCCCAAATTGTCAGTGACTGGAGCAGCAAGAGGGCACCAGGCCTCACCGGGTGGAGCTGAGGATTGAAATGGGTGATGCAAATGTTGTGAACCTTTTTTAATTTTTTAGTAGTAATAATTCCAATATGAAATAAATTTGTAGTATACTTGTATTAAAGAGAATTGTTGCTGGGTTAGTGCCATGAGCATCCTTGGCCGGTGTGTGTGCCCTGTAAGTTTTCACCATTATTATTGTTGTTATTATCATTATATGATTTGAGTGTCATGTAACAAGATGTAGACTATCAGGAGATATTCGCATAAGACAGGTGCATTGGCAAAGTAGCTGTATTTGTCAAATTGAATGAATATGTCACTCCAGATACAAACAGGAAAACACTAGTAACTTTTAAGTATGCTGCATCATAGCTCAGTCTTGTTGAAATCATCTAAATCATTGGATGGTGAGAGTTTAAACTGTAGAGATGTATTTTGATATTTTTTCATATTTCAGGCTACGGAAAGTGCAGCTAAGGCAATCAGAGATGCAGGAATGAACCTGAATCCAAAAACAGAGGGCAGTGTCATTCAAGTACCCATACCAAAGTAATATGTCATTTATATCTTGTATTTTATGATGATCCCAGTCTGCAAAGTGGTAAACCACAGTGATGGCAGTACATGTTAAAAAAAAAGAATTAATAGTGTAGTAACAGATGGGTAAGGGAAAGTGAGAGGCAAATTGAAAACAGAGAGAGAGAGAGAGAGAGAGAAAGAGGGGGAGAAAAGGGATGTAAAAAGCACTGGTAGGTATGTGCCGCTGGCAAGAAAAAAAGGGGGGCTTCGGAATTGGCTTATCATGGAAAGGACGGTCTTCGGAACTACTGTTTGGAAAAAAGGGGGAGGGGGTCACTGGAACGGTTGGCCTGTGTGCTAGTAACTGTATGGGGTGTTTCATAAAGCTGTTCGTAAAGTTACGAATGACTTTACGAACAACTTGAATATGGCAAGCCAAATGGGATTCTCAGTCACTATAAATCACATCAGTTAAAGGTGAAATATGCAGATGTATATTAACATTAATATTGTTCACAAACATTTTGATTGCAAGGTATATGATTTGCCACAATTTAATTGAGATTATCAGAAATGCAGTCACACTTATGAAACACATTTGGTACTAATTTGCACTTCATGTTCAAGTCGTTCGTAAAGTCATTCATAACTTATGAACGGGGTCATCCCTATAGCTAGAAGGTCCGTTAGTTAGCGCGTCTGATAGACCGACACCCAACAGATAGAAGGTTCGATAGACCGAATATACGAGAGGGTCTAATAGATAAATGATTCTATAGATCGAATAGGAAGGAGGGTCCAATAGTCCGAAGGTTCTATAGATCGAATGACCAACAGGAAAGAAGGTCCGATAGATAGAAAGTTCGATAGTCCAAATGTACGAGAGGGTCCAATAGACAAGAAGGTTCTATGGACCGAATCGGAAGAGGGTCCGATAGACCTACAGTAACGTAAAATACTGCGTTTTTTTTTCCATATTCTTTTTTATTTTATTCAATTTTTAGATTTATTTCAATTAAAGGGACAAGTACAGATGTCTAATCTTCCTCTCTATTGTATTGCAATCAACCAATGACACTAATGTTCTGATGGGATGGGCTGAGGGCTAGAACCCCCCCCCCCCCTTAACAAAATTTTCATTATGGGTATGACATTAAACCCCTGTATTGAACTTCTTAACTCGGCACAATATTTAGTTAAGAGCAACTGCAGGGAGGCGGTAATTTTTGCTAGTGGCCCAAACTGTGGGAGGGGGCGTCCCCCTCAGGGTAGAGGACGTCAGGCGCGGTTCTACGGATGGGCAAAAAAAATGGCGATATAGGCAATTTTAATTGAATATGACATTGTAATAACATTGACTATTAAGACCCCCCTCCCCCCCAAAAAAAGATATAATATGAATAGGCCTATGCAAATTGCTTGAAATGTATTTCTAATCATGCCGATAAAAACCCATTTTGGATTTATCTCCCCCTTCATTATAATTGGTCAGAATCCTCTGATGAAAATATATGTATATAACTATGTATCATCTTTATTCAGTAAAATAAACTTTTAACGTGTTGAAAATGTATTAAAAAAAAAAAAAAATTAGTTGCCCATTTTCTTTTGGGAGGGGGGAGGGCGGGCATACAGACCCAGTGCATCGGTTGATTACAATACACAATAGAAGAAGATAAAGGCATTGTACCCTTTTCATTTTATGAGATAAAACTATTTAAAAACAAAAAACAAGAATACGAACTAGATGCATTCTCGACTGCCTGCAGTCGAAATAATTGCCTCCACCATTGTCAGATCGGAAATAAATCGCACATTCATGATGGCTCAAAATGCTTTTTCACAATTTATAGCACTCTATGATATGAGCCAAAAAATACTTTTGTCACTGCAATTATTAGCGTTAATGACTGATGGTCCGGGTCCTAATTAATTAAATCATTGTCACTCCTCTGTACATACATTACATGGGCTGTGTTTAAACTGATCTTCCCAAAACTTCCCAAGATATTATGAACACAAAGACCTCTGTGACCTTCGACCTTTGACCCCAAAATCTAAATCAGATCATAGTCATTTCCATAGATGAGCCAAGTTTTAAGTTGATCTGCCGAATGGTTTTCAGTCCTTCCCAGAATGGGATGGACTGATGATCTGCAAATGTAGCCCCTCCTCTTAGTTTACCCACTTATTATTTTCCCACTTATTTTACCTATTTTATGTTATTGTCGGTCTATTGGACCTCTTGACTATCGGACCCTGTTGGACATTAGATCTATAGAACCTTCGAACCATTAGACCCTCCTGCGATTCGGTCTATAGAACTTTCTGTCTATTGGACCCTCTCGTATATTCGGTCTATCGAATCCTCTATCTATTGGGCGTTGGTCTATCGGACCCGCTTATTATCAGACCTTCTAGCTATAGGGCTGTAATCCTTACGAATGGCTTTATGAAACACCCCCCAGGCCCAGCGGCCTTGCTGCGCCAAGGCAAGGGTCGGGCAGCTCAGGCTGGCCTTGTGTTCGTATGTGCGAGCCACTTTTCACCATAAGAGATGCTCTTTGGAATGGAGTGAAGTGGCCGGAACAATGAACAAAAAAAAAATGCAGTGCTCTGGAATGGTTTTCTTTCTTCTTTTTCTTAACAAGAAAAAAGTTTTATATATTGGAATGGAACTTTGAGTGTAAAAATGGGGGTCTTCTCCACAGCAGATACTCACCACACATGTACTAAGTGCCCCCCCTTCTTCTGGGGACCAGCCTCCCCCTCCCCCAAGCTCCTTCTCACTTGACAACTTGGGGAGGGGATTTAAGCTGGTCTCTAGTTTTGGTAAATCTCAGAAAAGTATCTCTCACTATTTCAATTCATTGCCAAATGAGATGGGAGACTGTATCATGAAACCTCTATGATGTATAGGATACTGAATAAAAACTCATTTGTGTGGATGTATTTCACAATCAAAATGTCAAAACTTTAGTTTTCGGACCCCCAAAACATTGTTCAAAGGAGCATCACACAGTGCCTGTACACACATAAAACCAGTTGGCATTCCATTTGCCCCCACATACACAGCGAATCACTGTGTGTTTTACGCCGAGCTTGTCGGCGTAGAGGTGTCAGAGCGTACCGTTTAGTGTGACTGTCATATTGCGTTTCATTCAGACAGACATTTACACTAAAATTTGTCAGAATTCATGGAAGGAATGTCACACAATTTCACACATAAATCTTTTCATACAAGATGGACAATATGAGACTGTACTAGGGAGCGAGTTGGCTCAGTCGGTAAGGCGTCTGTCTTTCGAATCAAAAGACCGTGGGTTCGAGTGCAGCCAAAGTGGATGACTGAAGCCTACGTTGTGTGTTATTGTGCCCCTCCCCTGTTTCATAGACGCAGGCTATGCTACAGTGGAAAACACTCCGTCCCTCGAATAGGATGTTAAGTGGAGGTCCCATGTAAAGGAGAGTCACCACCTTTGCATGTTAAAGATCCCACTGCACTATTCGTATAAGACTAGGGGGAAACCTGGTGTATGTGGTCCACCTGCACACCCCCAATCAGTCATATCGGGAGGAGAGACCTCAGGGTTACAGTGATTCAATTCGCTTTTCCCCTCCCAGGCACAGGTGATGCCAAATCAATAATAATAATAATAATTACTTGATCAGTGTAATGTCAATTCTCCTTTTGCTACCACAAAACCATAATCAATGTAGTTTATCAAGGACATATTGATGAATATTCTTTTCAGTATTGTTAAACTTTGTAAGGATTGTTGTGTGAAAAATTAGTGAAATGTGTTATTGTATTTTTGTCTTCATCGTGATTTTCAGAGTAACAAAGGAACACCGTGAGAATCTTGTTAGATCAGCCAAAGGATTGTGTGACAAGGCCAAGGTCAACATACGTAGTGTTAGATCCATGTACATCTCCTCTGTACGCAAACACAAAGAAGGAACTTCTAAGGATACAATATTCAGATTGGAGCAACAAGTACAGCAAGTGGCTGACACTTTTAATGATTCAGCGGATAAATTATACTCATCAAAGGCAAAAGAGCTGCTTGGAAAGTGAACAGTGAGATAATACACGTATCCTGTTACAGCTTCAAGAAGTCTTTGTCAGAGCAAACAATTTTATCGTGAGAGATAGCACGAATGGAATATTAACCCTGTGTATATCTCTAAGTGTTACTGTGTTGCTGAAGTACATCATGAAGCAGGTTTCCTTTGTCAAGATTCATATCAGGGAGGCCATACCACAATAATGCTTTTTAAACCCAGATAATTTTCTTATGGGCTGAATTAATCAGTTTTCCCCTCCTTATATTTGCAACAACTATTCTGTATTTTCCTGTCCTACATAATTTGAAGGAAAAAAAGAAAAAAATGTATATTACATGAACCACTCGCGGAACCACTGTGCATGAGAACTGCATAATTCAACAGACAGTTTGCACATGATAATAGTGATTATATATTTTACACTGCATTGCTGAGTTAGAGAGCTTGATTGTTACAATCAAATCACTACTATTTTTGAACAATATAAATTACTGCATTGGAAATACACTCAATGTTTTCTGTGATTATTGCTCTTTCTGCTCATGTATAATGTGTCATCCTAGCTTCACGTTCAGGAGATACTGCAATAAAGACTTGTAAATTAAGGAGACACTGTACTGCTATGGGTTAATACTACAGGTACTGTGACATTCTCCCGTTGTTGTAGAGCACACTTCACTGCACAGAGCACAAGCCTTTGAAAGTATGTTTTTTCTAGATCCCAAAGGAGCAAAGAGCAACATAATAGCCATAAAATAGCATCAAGCAAAGCACACGTCCATGTACTACATGTATTGCACTATTTTTTGCGGATATTGTAAAAGTACCAGTTCTGGCTCTTCATATCTGCTGCTACTGATAAATTGTGTAGCATATTTGTAAACCTTGTAATACATAACAGATAGTTGGCAGATATGGACATGACTACTGGTGGGTGGTGTTGTCAGAGGAGGGATATTTACAGGTGTATTCTTGCTTTTTGTATTCAGCATGTCGTATAAGTATTTGAGGAAAGAATATCAGGTTACAGGAACTATTTGATTTTAAATTACATGTTGAAAAATTTGTTTGAAAGGTTACATTGGTGATGATGAATGGTGTAGAGCTCCTTTAAACTGACTTGTTTTGTCATAATGATGTCTTTGATTCAGAGTTCTAATTATTCTTTTTTAAAATGAACTTCAATTTTCCTTTAGAATAATGGTAGTTTGATCCTTAAAATTGCAGCTTTTGAATATTTCTCTTTCATAGTTGAAGCAGTATAAATGCTTCAACCACTTTCATGTCAGATTTTAGACACAATTTATTACCTCTTACCCCCCTCCTTTGAATATCAAGTTATTAAACATTGATCTTCCATAAATTCCTTAATAACCTTGTGCAGAGGATTGTATGTCATTTGATTTTAATGTGTGCTTAATAAAAGAATAAAAATGCCTCGTAACATTTTAACATTACCATGAGATTTTTTCATAAAGGCCAGCATCATGAAAGAAAGGTACTTAAAGCTATGTTGTTCTGTCTTGTATTATTCAGGCCTATGTATCCCAGTAGCTAGTCAGTATACAGCAGTAAAGTACCTCAACCCCCCAAAAACTGCAACAAAAGGTTTTTCGAAGGTTTCTGATAGAGTTTGACGTCAGAAATAACACAATAAAATTATTGAGAAAATCGGACCTCCGGAAAGTGGTTATTTTCAAGATGACCACTGATACGTGTACCTGAAAATAGCCATAAATCAGTACATATTCACGCTAGAGATATAATTTTGGTGTCTATATGTTGGGGGTAGATCCATTCAGAGTTTCAGACCACTTAGAATTTGTTATGGCAGTCAGGAAACTGGCCATGGGAAA
Organism: Echinometra lucunter; assembly: GCA_029962745.1. Taxonomy (NCBI): domain Eukaryota; kingdom Metazoa; phylum Echinodermata; class Echinoidea; order Camarodonta; family Echinometridae; genus Echinometra; species Echinometra lucunter. The sequence goes on along the minus strand of CM057165.1, from coordinate 10,383,859 downwards.
TCCAATTTGGCCTCGTCTTCTTTTTAAGTACAGGCCACCGTCTTGTCGGGTGTATTTTAGTACTGTTGTAGGTGCTGTCCAGGTGTTATGTACAGTGTCTCGGTAAAAAGATCTGCAAAGATCTTATTAAGCGGAGGGCCAAAGTCAGATATCTAGCTTAGTTTTTGAGTTCGTTCCACCATCTTTACAAACTGAGTAGACCATGCTCATTTTCAAGCTAAAAGCATAACAAACAATATTCAAGAGGTCTACCTCAAAAAATTTGTTGCAAAAACTTCCAAATCCGAGATGGTGTCCAAAATGGCCGCCATTTTGATGGAATTTGAATTTTTCAAGATAAAATTTGGTAGAAGCATCCAATTGCAAAAAAAAATGGTCTCATATGAAAGAGAATTAAATTCCCTACAGTTTGATGTCATTTATGAGGGGTATAGAACTAATTCGGTCGAGATTTTAAGTTGAAAAGTGTGTGGTTTTTTTTTTTACATTTTTTCCCCAAAATTGAAAATTTGCAAAATACATAATTTAGCGTAAATCTAGGAAAAATTGCAGCATTGTTTTGGCACCTTCCAGAAAACTTTCCTAATATATGATAAACATCTGTGGAAAATTAGAAATTAATACCATCATCCTTTCTAAAATTATAAAGGCTCAACCTTGAAATCTTGTATTTCATAAATATCTCTTCTTGCACATGTATGTGTTAAAATCCCATAGACTATAATGTATTAATGTGCACTTGCCTTGTGCAAAACCCAGATATGTGGATTATTGCTCTACAAACCAAGTAGACCATGCCTGTCTTTGCAATAATTTAATCGTTCATAACTAAGCTTGGATTGTAGATGCTATGTAGGGACTTAATTTTCGTTTGGGGTCAAAGGTCACACATCCAGGTCACAGTTCAAATGAGGTCAAATGTTAAAATTTACCTAGTTTCTACCATGGTTATTAACTTTCAAACCAGTGAAGCCCATTTTTAACCTAAATTGTATGTAGATGCCTTACAGGAACCTCAGTGTTATTTGTGGATCAAAAGTCATGAATGTAGGTCAAAGGTCAAAGGTCAAGTGAGGTCAGATGTTCATAATTCCCTGATAGTTTCTACAGGATCGGTAACTAAGTTACAACCATAAGTCCATTTGTAACCAAACTTGGATGGGAGATACCTATGGGGACCTCAGTTGATATTCGGGGTCAAAGGTCAAGTATATAGATCAAGGGTCTAATTAGGTCGAATATTGATCGATATTGCATATTCGGTATATTCACAAAAAAATATACATGAATTTTTGCTTCAATACCATGCAATATGATGATTTTCAAAAATATTATCTATAGGTCTAATTATTTGGGGAGAACTATGAGATAAAAGATAACATCCCCTGGGGCTAGTTCGCCCATTTTTGACGGGGCATGTACACCTGGGAGGGGACTTGGCCCATGTGGAGGGGCAAACTTACCCCACCATACAATATGAATAGTTCTGCCGACTTGGGAGTATGTGCCCAATGGTGCCTCACCCCCCTCGACTACGCCACACTCGGGTTAATTTTGTTCTCATATTTTGTGTTTAGATTTGGAAGGGGCTACATACTAAACACTCGGTCGATCGTTGCCAACCATTACACCTCTGCATGCTGACCCTCCCTCTTTTTTTTTCAATTTCTAGCCATCCATTTGGGGAGCATATGTATCCAAGCACTACCCCCTTTAGCCACTGACATTGGTTCAGCTTTGTTGTTCCCATTCAGTGTTAGAATGCATTTGGTGATGTTTTAAAACAGTACAATTTGTTGCAGGTTAACTTCCTTGACGGCGAACCTACCCTGCTTACATGCGAACCAAGGTAGTTTCGCCCTTTGGTCGAAATCTACTTTGTTATTTTTTGTAAAGAGTAAGAACTACATGTACTACGCTAGAATAACCTTAACCTCCTGGTACATCGTTCTTTCATGAGTTGATAATACATTTTCTGTGCATTTGAAGTGGTTTCTTAATCCCAATAATAACTAAACTTGTAAAGTTCTGGTGTTCACTTTTGAATGTGATCCAGATGACTTGTTTAGAATTTTAATCTGTAAAAACGCAATTTCTTGCGCATTTTACCTAGGATAACTGGTAATTGACCACTGAAATTGATCGGCAGAGAAGATCGAAATAGGATATCATTAAACAGTTTTCTATTTTCTTCACAGTTTTAAAAATGGGAGTAAGATTAAGGAAAACCCTGTGAGATACTCGAGGCCTGATTTTAATAGGAAGGTGGCCCAAATATTTAGATTTCTTTCAAATGTTTAACCTATGCAAATGCGGGGGGGGGGGGGGGGGGGGGGGGACGGTATAGCAAGAGGCAAATGAAACTTACATGACAGCGAGCAAAGCAATAATTGTATGATTATATTTCAAATTCTTGAACCCTTTTTAAAAAGGGCTATTTAAAAAGGCATATGAGATCCTGAAATTAAGATCTTGAAATTAAGATCCTGAAATTTCTTTCAAATGTTTAACCTATGCAAATGCGGGGGGGGGGGGGGGGGGGGGGGG
>CM057165.1:10334305-10380812 GCA_029962745.1 Echinometra lucunter | reverse complement strand
TCTTTCTCTCTCCTTTTCCTCAAAGTGCTGCCCAGGGCACTCGCCCCCCTCCCCCACCCCTCGACTGTATAGAGGATCAGATAGATCCTAAGCAATTTGGTATGGCATATGTTGTTCAGGTTCTGAAACTCACCCAGATGAAGAAAGAAGACTTCTTATTTGAAGTTGTATCAGATTCCAGAAGGACAGTCATCCATTTTCCAGATTTCCAGCCAATCAGACAATGAGCAGAAGTTCAGGGCCCAATATCTTATCTTAATATTGACAGAGATGATGACTTTGTATACCAAGGGTATTAACTTATTAGCAACATTGCCGTCGATGACAACCAAAAGTGAAACACTATACAGATTCAGTTACTAGCTATACGGACTAAAAACACTTCGAATGCCAGGAAAGCGTATTATCAACTCAAAAAAGAACAATGTACCTTGAGGTTAAAGTTATTCTAGTGTAATAATTATTAGACCAGTAGATATCATTTGAAAATAATCATAATTGCATGGCATCAAATCAATATGTATTTTGTTAATATACCACATGTGCAAGAAGAGATGTTTTTCTGCTATGAGTTTTGAAGTCTGAGACATTACTAGAATAACATGTCATAATTTTTTGTTACCTAATATCTATACTAGTACCGCAATATTTTCGCCGCCATCATGAATGGAAACAAATTTCAGGGAAGTTTACTCTCTTCCATGATTAGGATACCAATTTCACTATTTCAAACTATTTATATTAAGTAACGAAGGTCCAGCCGTAATGAGTTTCACTCCTCTGGTGTACAACCATTCTTGTATTTAAATTGATATTTTACCTCATTTGACCTTTGACCAAGATACATGACCTTTGACCCCAAAATACCCTTTAGGTCCCCATAGGCAATCTACCATCCAAGTTTGGTTACAAATGGACTTATGGTTCTAAAGTTACCAATCGCAGTATTAGACACTTTTTGGAAAATGTTAACATTTGACCTCATTTGACCTTTGACCTTCATGTTTGACGTTTAACCTCCAAATAACATTGAGATCCCTCTAAGGCATCTACAATCCAAATTAGGTTACAGATGGGTTAATGGTTCGAAATTTAATAGCCGTAGTAGGAACTTACGGTAAATTTTAACATTTGACCTCATTTGAACTGTGACCTGGATGTGTGACCTTTGACCCCAAACGAAAATTAAGTCCCTACAGAGCATCTACAATCCAAGCTTAGTTACGAACAGTTAAATAATTGCAAAGACAGGCATGGTCTACTTGGTTTGTAGAGCAATAATCCACATATCTGGGTTTTGCACAAGGCAAGTGCACATTAATACATTATAGTCTATGGGATTTTAACACATACATGTGCAAGAAGAGACATTTATGAAATACAAGATTTCAAGGTTGAGCCTTTATAATTTTAGAAAGGATGATGGTATTAATTTCTAATTTTCCACAGATGTTTATCATATATTAGGAAAGTTTTCTGGAAGGTGCCAAAACAATGCTGCAATTTTTCCTAGATTTACGCTAAATCATGTATTTTGCAATTTTTCAATTTTGGGGGAAAATGTAAAAAAACACACTTTTCAACTTAAAATCTCGACCGAATTAGTTCAATACCCCTCGTAAATGCCATCAAATTGTAGGGGATTTAATTCTCTTTCATACGAAACCAATTTTGTTGCAATTGGATGCTTCTATCAAATTTTATCTTGAAAAATTCAAATTCCGTCAAAATGGCGGCCATTTTGGACGCCATCTTGGATTTGGAGGTATTTGCAACATTTTTTTTTAGGTAGACTTCTTGAATATTGTTTGTTATGCTTTTAGCTTTAAAATGAGCATGGTCTACTTAGTTGTAAAGATGGTGGAATGAAACCGGCCCCATTTTCTGCTTTTGGCCCTCCGCTTATATACATGTACTGCGAACTTTCCTCAGGCATACTCCCGGGGGGGGGGGGGGGGTACTCGACCCCAAAAGTGGTAGGTATGTGCCGCGGGCGAGACAAAAGACGGGGTCTTTGGAACGGGCATATTGTGAAAAGGAGGGTCTTTGGAACGGGCTTCGGAACTACAAATGTTTGTGAAAACGGGGGTCTTTGGAACGGTTCGCCTGTGTGTCACGAGTGCTTATGTATCCCTATGGAACGGTGCGCTCGCGCAGAGGCGATGGTCGGACAGCGCTCTGCGGGCCGCTTTTCACCAAAAATGCAGCTCATTGTAGCGGATCAATGCGGCCGAAACGGCGAAACGAAAAACATGCGAAGCTTTGGAACGGATTTATTTCTTCTTTTTTGTCGATAAAAAGAAAATGCTATATGCTTTGGAACGGCTTTTTTTGTTCTTTTTCTCAATCAGATAAAAATGCTATGCTTTGGAACGGAAATTTGAGTGTAAAAATGGGGGTCTTCTCCGCAGCACATACCCACCACGCATTATATACTGAGTGCCCCCCCCCCGGGGGGCATATATGTACCCTAAATATATCCACTCCGCATTAAAAAAAAAAAAGCGCCCGCACTCGGATCAGAAGCTTCGAGAAGGCCAAAATGAAGTGCTGAATGAAAAGTGTTATGAAAGTTCCCCTCCCCCCCCCCCCAAAAAAAATAGACCAGTTATTCAGCCTTTTCATAATGTAGGTCGCTATCTTTAAGTCTTCTTTAGCAAGTTGTGGCTCTTACTGTTTCAGCTTTTAGATGCCATCTATGCCCTATAAATGCCCTTCTCAAAAACGATTTAGTGCCGGCACTCAAAAGCTTCGAGAAGGTCAAAATGAAGTGCTGAAGTTCTTATTCTTAACTCAATGCAACATAAAATAGAGGAGATAATTACCTTTATCATGATGAAGGTTGCTTACCATTTAAACTTTTGGACGGCACAATGCGCAGATGCAGAGTCCGCATCAATAGTGCCTGCCCGCACTCATCACAAGCTTCGAGAAGGTCAAAACGAAGTGCTGGAACTTAACATTTAATTGTTTGCTGATTACCGCATGAAATAGGGGAAATAATTTTTTTCTTTATGTTTTTACTAAGAATAACGTATTACAGTAAAACATCATGTCATATTTACAATCAGACAGCTTAATGAAGCATATGAACAACAACAACAACAACAAATATGAATGACCTTATGCACTCTGCCTCAACAAGTGCCCGGGCAAGTGCCATACGAAGCTTCGCGCAGGTAAAAATAAAGTGCTGAATGAAAAGTGTTATAAAAGTTTACAAGAAAATTCATACTCTTGAGCTGATTACAGCATGAAACAGAGAAGATATTCCACTTCATGTACTAGGTTTTTATGCTTGGCAAGTTGTGAAGATATACTGTTTCAACTTACCGCAGCACATGTACCCGTAATGACCCCCTAAATCCAGTTTAGATCTTATGACGTATTTTGATAAAATGTTTCAGGAACTATCAAAGGAAAATAAACAAATCTATATTCTTGGAGACTATATGAACAAACGGGATTGTTAATGTAATTAACACCAGCGTAAATCCGTTATGAGGAGTGAGGGGGGAGGGGGGATGATCGACTTTTTTGCCGAAATTTCTTGCGTGAACTCACAATTAAGTATACATATACACACACCCTTACTCACCCCAGCAGACCCTCTCCCCCCTCCCCCACATATCATTCTTTTATATTTGCGAATGAGCGAAGCGAGCGAGCGAAAGATAACCACTTTTTTTTTGGTTTTTAAGAACATTCCAAATGAAAATTCCACTATATAACCGTCGTTCATGATATTTTAATGATAAATTTCACGAACTGATTAATTACAATATCATTTTTTCCTTAAAATAAGGGGGGATATTTGTACACGCCACCCCCCGAAAGTATGTGTGTGTGTGTTGGGGGGGGGGATTGTATGATAAACATTTTCCTGTCATTTCAGTTTAAAAAAAGAGAGGAGAAAAAATAAACCATGGGCCACTGATAGAATATTGGAATTGATTAGGAAAAATAAATGTTTTTTTTTTTTTAAGTTTAAGCCTACGTAAAAGTGATAAGAGCACATTTTAAAAAGAATCGAAACAGAGGTGAAAATTGGACAAGTATAAGTATTATAAAAGTGTGTTAGAATTGAATCGAAACAGTATTCAAAAGACCTTGAAAACAATTAGCGAACTATATTGGGTACAAGGAAAAGTCGAATTCCTACAATTTTGAGTGTAACGGAAAATTATTTACAGAACCCTTACAAATAGAAGATCAGTGCAATAACGGTAGACATGGAAAATCCATAGGCGTAGGAAGCTATTTTGGAGGGGGGGGGGATAAAGCACACACCCTGAAAATTTCGATTTGGGCGCACATCACGAGCGCGAAGCGCGAATTACCTTGCGGTGGAGGTAGGGGCGTAGCTAGAACATTTTGAATGGGGAAGGGAGTGTAAGACCTAGATTCGCCGACAAACTTTTCGGTGGTGCATTCTATGCTGCATTCTAAGTCTAAACAACCCCCCCCCCCCAACACACAAGAAATTATTTTCAAACAATTTCGCAGTGGATCGTTCTTACTTTAATGGAATGTTTAGGGGCTGCAAAGGTTTTTTTTTTAATTTAGGGGAAGTGACGCTTCTTGTTAGATTATGAACCTTGATAGTTGTTTTTTTTTAATTTCATTAGCGAGCAAGCCAAAAATACTTCCTATTACGAAATAAGTGTTATTTTGTCATAAGAATACACTATGATAGGCCTATATCAAAGAAATGATATTTGATCACCTCGCTACCAAATGTGACTCTATTTTGGCACCTCACTGGTACAATTGTTTGCTATCCGAAACCACCCTGTTTTAGATATTACGAGCGAGCGAACCGACAGAGGAAAAACACATGTCTTAATTGACGGAAGAAGCCTTTCGTCATCAGTAGGCTGTATAGGCCTATTATATTCGGTCACCTCACTCGCCGAATTTGTTTCCTTTGTATCTAAGTATTATACGTCTGACATTTTTACCTGACATTTTTACCTCTGACATTTTTACATCTGACATTTTAATTCTGACATTTTTACTTCTGACATTTTCAACCTCTGACATTTTTACCTCTGACAATTTTACATCTGACATTTTACTTCTGACATTTTTACCTCTGACATTTTCAACCTCTGACATTTTTACCTCTGACATTTTTACCTCTGACATTTTTACCTGTGACATTTTTACCTCTGACATTTTTACCTCTGACATTTTTACCGCTGACATTTTTACCTCTGACATTTTTACCTCTGACATTTTTACCTCTGACATTTATACCTCTGACATATTTACCTCTGACATTTTTACCTCTGACATTTTTTTCTCTGACATTTTTACCTCTGACATTTTTACCTGGCACCGATTTGCACACCCTTTACCCTAAACGAGGATATTCCTATTTTCATACCTTGAGAGTGATAGTGGGGTCCACTGAAAGTTTGGAGCCGTTTTTATCTCGAGATAATTCATTGTCTCATTATGTTTTACACAGGCGTTATAGGATTTTCCGTGGCATGGGTCTTGTTACGGTCGGTGCAAATTACATACCCTTTTTGCGTTTTAGATTATCGTGATTTAGGGGGCTTTTTTTCAATTTTTGGCGTTTTTTACAATCTATTCGCGTTCCGCGCGTTCCGCGCCTACCCCTGAAAAAATACCCTTTTCCGCTTTTTTTTTCTCGCGGATTCTGTCCACTCTTCAATGGAAGTGGGGGGGGGGGGGGTCACTTCCATTGAAGAGTGGACAGAGGGGTAGAGCCTATTTGATGCATGAAATATCTCGAAATATCTCTATTTTCAGTTTTGCATCCCCTCTTCCGAGTGGATCCCACGGGCAAATCGGAAGACTTCGGCAAGTTTCGGGGGTTGTGGAATGTCTCCCCTGGCCTGTGCAACGTACGTACGTCCGTCGACAGATTTTGTTGCCTTGACTGCGATTGTAAACAACGAAGATTTAGGGAAACGTTAGAAAAGATTGGGACTTCAACCAAGGAGTACTAGTAGATCTTTATCGTGAGTTTTTATGTTTCGAATTATCATCATACATATTATGCGATTTAATCAAAGGAGATTAATTTGAAAGTAATTTAGACCTAGGCCTATACATGTAACGTTAGAGAAAAGGTAGTATCGACTTTGTTGATAAGCCGGGCACAGTCCCATACGCAAAATATTGTGTCGGCAATAACAGTGCACGGCCGATGCGCGATGATGGCGATATTGAGGCACTCGCATTAGAGAGAGTTACGACAGCCCATTATTTGAACGCCATTTTGTTTCCACTGTTACGCAACATTTCTATTTAATTTTTGATGAGCACCTGGGTGTTCTAAACAGAAAGAATTCGAACGCCATGTTGTTTCCAAAAAATAAGACGTCCATGTCCCAAATGTGTCTATTCAGGCTCATTACCAATTCGGTAATCCTGGGTTTCAGGGGTAGGCCTAGGCCCTATAAATTATTTGCACTTACATTTGACTGCTAACTTCAGCACACCGCTTCAGACTGTCATGTATGGATTATGGCTAGGATTATGGTTAGGATTGGGATTAGTATTAGGATTAGAGTTAGGGTCAGGGTAAGGATTAGGGTTAGGGTTAGGGTTAGGTTTAGGGTCAGGGTCAGGGTTAGGGTACACAACTAGCCTGGAGGCTCCTGGAGAGGTGTGCTGAAGTTAGCAGTCAAATGTAAGTGCAAATAATTTATACCCCTAAAACCCAGGATTACCACCAATTCCATGACAGTCGTATCGCTTGTCGAAGATCTACGGAGATGTCATGAAGCTGACAAAGTGTTTCACAAAAGCCTGACATCTCACAAATTCAAGATATCGATACTACTGGCTGAAAAATATAGCCTTGGACCATAATCCACTGGAATTATCATCAGTTAGACCTATTCAAACACAATTTTAGACTCAACTTTGCTTTAATTGTTCGAAAAGTATAGAAAGCATGACTGGGATTTGAAGCAAATAATACAAAAATGGCATTCAAGTGAAAGGAAAGAATTCCTCTTGCGACAGCCACCCAAATTTTCTAAGTAAAAAATGGATCTCTTCAGTTTCACACCTTTTTTTACTTTTATTCTCTTTCATTTGTTTCTTGACTTACCATACCTGACGAGACTCGAACCTGTACCATCAGACCATTCACTTCTCAAGAGTGACGCCTTACCGACTACGCTAGTGAGAGCTTGCTGAAAGTGAAGGGTCTCCTAATGATTATAAGCCGGAAGTCCGGATTAGTCAAACTCCCAGGATGTATTGCTCTGATTTTTCTGACTAAATAAACCAGGGTTGGCGGATTTAAATCACGTTGATTTAAATCATGATTTAAATCACCATGATTTTTTAAAAAAAATCATTGATTTAAATCACTTCCATTGAAACATGTACAAATCGTTGACAAATTGTTTGTTCAATGCAGTTTTAATTCTTCAAATCAACTGAAAAACTTTGAATTAACTTTATATCAACAAAAAATAAAATCAACAAATCCTTCCCATCTACTTAAAACAAATTAAAATCAAGTCAATAAAATCTGCTGATTCCTTAAAAATTAGAGATTTGTGTTGTCAACAGTTACTCCATTTTTTGTAAATGTCAAGTTTTTCTTCTGAAATTTTACATTCTTTGTAAGTTATTAATAGTGAAACAAGTTTCTTATTTATTTCTTCTAATTTATCACACAATCCAAGACTTTTCAGAGAGCAGTAGTGTAAAAAATATAATATGTAAAAGTCAATGACAAAAGATTTGTTGGCAGTTTTCCAGTTTTGATCCTTCACAGTAATACTTCTATCATGTGAAATTTAAAAAAATCATCTAATCAATAGATTCCACATGCCTATTTCTTCTTGTTACATTTATCATACAATTAATATATTGTAGTACAGTCACAATTTGCCTGTTGAAAAAAGCTTTCTCTTATAAACCTTTTAAGTCACTGTCAGCTCATCTTATGTTCAGTTCTACGAATAATAACGGAAGTTTTGTATCTGGATGTAGCAATGGACAGAGCTCTATTACAACAATTTGCAAAACTCAAAATAAACTTTTAAAACTACATTTAAATCTTAAGATGTAGGTACTTACATATAAGTTACAATCAATTACAGTTGTAAGTTGTGTCTTATTTAAAATACAATATTTTTTTGTAATACATATGTTGTAATATCAGCAGTTTTGCTGGTTTTATCCTTTAAGTCAAATTTACAGTTGTATAGGGTCAGAAGTTTTTTTTTTTTTTCATACTTCATGTATCAAACAGATTTTTAGAGAACATATGAATAAGAATTGTAGATTAATGTAAAAATCACAGTAACATAATGTAGGTAGTCACCCTTTGACTATAAGCTGTCTCTTATATTGGTCTCCAACACTGAGAGTTTTGCATCTCTATCTGTAGCAAAGGATGAGCTTTAATACCAATTTGTAAAACTGTCACGAAGCTGTTGAGTGCACATTTATAGACAATTTTCACTGAGGATTGTCTGGAGATTTTCCTCTGGGATTTTTTTTAATACTGAGTGGAATTCACAGAGGGGAATATTCTCCACTCACTGGGAATTCCTTATTTCCTTCATAGCCCTAAATGTATGTATGATAGAATTAAGTTCATATGCATGATTCCTCAAATTTATTTTTATTCGCCCATTTTGACTAGATTTAATTACAAATCACTATGGTTAAGAAAAATATTAGGAGTGAAATGTATGATAACATTAAAATTGATGTCATTGTAGGGTGAGGTCTTTTGGTAATTGAACTTTTTTTCGAATGAACTTTAAAAAAATCAAAAAAATAAAAAAAATCTGATTTAAATAAAAAAAAATCTGATTTAAATGAAAAAAATCTGATTTAAATAAAAAAAATCTGATTTTTTTAATTTAAAAAAAAAAAAAAAAAAAAAATCGCCAACCCTGAAATAAACCGAGGTCAACATGAAATGCACGGTATCACAGCTCAGGTAAGCTTTTAATTTTGACATTAATTTTGACGGAATAAACCATATTGTGATATTCATAGAATTTTTATGGGTGCTATAGATCTACACTCTCTAGATTAGACCTAGATCTAGACTCTAGAATATCATTCCAAGTCGTATCCTTAAATTTGGGTGGCTGTCGCAAAAGGAAGTCTTCCCACAAAACTACTTTAATGGTGACATCTGAGAATTTCTAAAATTAATAAACGAAAAACTGCTGTTGCGCTTTGCGAATTTAGATTTACAATTAAGAGGATACTTTAATTGACGAGTTATTGAAAGCAGACCTAAATTTTGTTTTAGTTTTTGAAAAATACTCAATTGGGATACTATGTGATCCGAATTTTGAAATGAATTCATTTGCGAATACATTTTACATGATTTCAATAAATATTTTCATTTGCGAATACATTTTAAATTCATTTGCGAATACATTTTACATGATTTCAATAAATATTTTACTTGCAAAAGAGGAAAATATAAAGGAAGTTTATACGTGTTGAATTGTCACTGTTCTTACTAGACCGAGGTGTTCTGTCTCTAACATTCGTCACTGTTCTTACTAGACCGAGGTGTTCTGTCTCTAACATTCGTCGTTAGCCTCGTATTCTGGTAGGGTCGGCACTCCTCCTTTATAGAGACAGAAGCGCCCTGAAGCGTTGTGCGTGTAATCTCATTGTGCTCGGCAGCACAACGAGAAAACTACCTCAAATCATCCATTTTCCCCCTTTATTCATGAATATGAAAATATCATTATACACTATAGAGTATATGGCTTAACGATTTTATGATTTATTCCTTTTAACTCTCCATTTTCAGGTAAATCCATGGTCCTAACGTTAGGTCCTCTCGGTTGAAAATCTTGCAGCAGCCAACCTCTATCTCTGTTCGCCTCCGCGCTTTTCGCAGGGAGATCAGCGAATTCACGACTCCTCGCATTTCAACCGGCCGTATTCAAACGATCGACCATGTACGTTTGGGCATATACGTACGAACGATGTTTTTATTGTTGTTGTTTCGTGTTAGTCAATCGTTTTAATACGGTTGAAATGCGAGATAAAGGAGGAGTGCCGATCCTACCAGAATACGAGGCTAACGACTACTGTTAGAGACAGAACACTTCGGTCTATGTTCATACAGGCCTGAAAATACAGACTGCTCTGTTTTCTATGGGAGACTGATGGGAGGATAATCAATATTAATCTCAATTACTTGTTGAAGGGTTATAACGTCACTGAAATGTATAGGTTATTTCAGTTATACTTTTGCATCAACATTAGTAATAATTGTTTATGGAATGAAAGTCTAGAGCTCAGGAACTATTTGTATTTAAGAAATAAACATTCCTTATTTTTCGCTGCCCGCGAGCTGCCCATAGCTGACAAAAAGGTGACTTGTGATGGCATGCTAAAAAGATATGACATGTTCGGAGGAGCGACAAGTCATTTGTCAGGGAAGTTGTCGCTGGTCTTGGCAAAGACGGCTTTGTGAAACACTTAGCACACAAGACGACCGACAGCGCCGAGATGTCGCTGATCTTGTAGTTATGATGGTTTCATGAAACGCGCCCCAGGACTCTAACCCAAAGTCTAACTCGCATCACAGAGCCCACTTAACTTATATACATACATGTACAACTACAAGCTTATCTGAGATAAGCTTGTACTCTATAGTAGTCATCACAGTGGAAAAGCCTCAATAGCTTTTGTGTGTATTCCCAGGCATTTGGGCTTGGTAGAAAATCACACATGAGAGGAAAATTGTTTGAATTCCATTTTCAACTCTGAATCCCCAAATTTGTGGAATCAAAAGTTGAAGAGTCCCTGAATCCATGGAATCAGATATCTAGCAAATTTGAAAAAAATAAATCTTGCTTAAGGCAATTTTGTTGTCTGTTTATGACTGCTGCAACGGTGAATGTTTGTCACAGTCCGAGGTACGTTTGGCCCTATGAGAGCCACTGATCTAAGATGAATCTTTTCACACAGATCAGTGATCAGATCCCGCATGATCGTTGATCATAGCCCGATCTGTATGAAAAGATTCTTTTCATACAGATCAGTGATCGAGCCTGGCTTAAGACATAAAAGGGCTCAGACTCGCATCACATCTCTGCATATGGAAGGTTATGCCATACAGGGCTACATTGGCATGCTGAGCAATGCAAATGTATGTAACATGCTGCCCTCTGTATTCGAAGATTGAAATCACTAAAATAATCAACAAATTCATATAAAATATTTGCTTTTTACATCTAGGATAATAGAATATCTTACTTCCATTCCATTCCTCCAACTGGATGTAAATAATCTTGTTCAAGTGAATTTTTAAAAATATTTTTCTGATCACTGGTGACACAGCTCTGCTCCTCTGTCCCAATAAATTGGTACAGAGAACACTACTTTCCTATTGTCAGCAATTTGCATGTTACAGCACGTCTGTTGTGCGAGGTTAGTATAACTGAGCACTAGTGTGAGTGAGGTTATGCATTGTTATGAGGAAAATTAAAATAATGAAAATTGAATCTTGATCTCTCTACGACTACAGCTTGAGTAAATTCACGTTTCATGTGATATACTTGATATCACGAGAGTCCTTCATACTTCATAGCTTGTACTGCACAATATTATAGCTTTTACGGGTGAATACTTGTAGGCTTCAATAGCTTTTGTATGTCGGCGGGCCTCTTTTCTATAACATTGCTAGATCATTCACACATGAGAGGAAATTAATTATTTAAAATTTCACTTTCAACTATCAATCCCCAAATTCAGGGGCCTGGTACATGTGTTGTCAGGAGGGGCAGAGCCCCAAAATTTCCCGGTAACTAGTCTATGTCTAAAATCTGTGGCGTAGCTAGGACTGCATTTTAGGAGGATGGTAGTGCTCCACCGGCGTAAATCCAATTTGAGGAGTGGGGGATGAAAAATTTTTTTAAACAATTTTTTTCCCTCTCACACACATTTTGATATCTATTTTGCAAGCAAGCGAGCAGAAAATAACCACTTTTCCGGTTTTGAATCCCATTTTCGAATAAAAATTCTCGATTTTGATGGCATTTTGATCGCATTTGTACACACCATCCCCCTTCTCCCCAAAGTGGAGGTGATAGATCCCCCATCCCCGGAATTTACGCCAGTATAGTGCTCCCTAGAGCCGGTAATTAAGTCTAGAATCAGAGGGGTAGCTAGGATTTCATTTTAGGAGGACGATAGTGCAAAGCGCGCTCCCTAGGCATGCTAGGGGGAGGGTGCAGGGATGGTGATTTTCCCCTCCCGCGAGAAGCGCGGAAGCTATGACGTTTCTTTGAATTGTTCGTTGTCTGTTCCCGGTCTCTTACATTCTCTGCCTGTTATCGGGGGGAGGGGGGGGGGAACAGAGCCGAAAATTTCCCGGTAACTAAGTCTAGAAATAGAATATGCAGAGGTGAGCCCGCATCGTGAGTTGCTTGTTGCGAAGCCCTTAGCAGGTGGGGCCCAGGGTTCTGGCTTAGGGCCCCTGATGGGGGTCTACAGGGAAAGCCACTGCGAGGGTCCAGGGAGTGGAGCCCCCAGAATCTCTGGGGTTTTGGTGCTTAATTTTAACTCATTTCTTTTGTTTCCCTTTGCTTTCTTCTCTTTTTCCCTTTCCCTCTTTTCCCTCTCTCTTCTTCTTTCTCCCCTTTCTCCTTTTTTCTTTCCCTTTCTCCTTCTTCCTTTTCCTTTCTCCTTCTTTCTTTCCCTTTCTCCTTTCTTTTCCTTTCTTCTTCCTTTCCCTTTCTCCCTTCCTTTTTCTTCCTTTCCCTCCCTTTCATTTTTTCCCGGTGGTTCGGTGGATTTTCCCGCTGAAATCCTTCAGGCCCCCCCCCGGCTGTTGCTCCACTGCCCAAATTTGTGGCAAAGTAAGAGTTGAAGAGTCCCCAAATCAGTTAATCTAGCAAATTTTAAGAAAAT
Organism: Echinometra lucunter; assembly: GCA_029962745.1. Classification (NCBI taxonomy): domain Eukaryota; kingdom Metazoa; phylum Echinodermata; class Echinoidea; order Camarodonta; family Echinometridae; genus Echinometra; species Echinometra lucunter. The sequence continues at coordinate 10,367,912 of CM057165.1, read as the reverse complement.
TAAATCTTGCTTAGAGCAATTTTGTTTTCTTTTTCGACTGCTGCAACAGTGAATGTTGGGCACAGTCCCACACAGTCCCCATCATGCACTCATGTGCAAGATGGGGAGCCCTGGGTCGGTATTCTGAAAATTGTTTTATCTTTTATCTTATTTTAATTGCCATAGCAATCAGAAATAGTGTCCGTCATTGGCTCACATCGTGCACTTTTGTCTTGAGTGCTGGTCATTTACGCAGTTCAAACCAATCATAAGTACAATTAACACAGTGAAGATAAGATAAAAGATAAAACAATTTTCAGTATACCACCCATGATGTGCTGCTGCAAACCTAAGATTTGACCAAAAATTTAATAAGAATTTCTGTAATATTCGTCTAATGCACCGAAAGCACTGAACTGCACAACATTTACTTAAGCTTATGTAAATGTCAGATATGACTGTATAAACATCAAGCTTGTACAGCTAACTAAAATTTATTCCAAGTCAGGATGGAAACATAAATTTCAATATCCCCATTTTCTTTTTGAAAGCTGAAATTGTACATTATGAAAATTCATTTGTTAGAGTAATATTGAAATGTGCCCTCTTTAACTTACAGAGGAAAATAATTAGACCCTAGATTTCTTTATAGCTAATGCATGCTTGCATGTCATGGAAATGTTTAAAAATGTGCTGTTAAGTTTTGCTGTTTTAATTTTTCCTGATATGATGCAGTTTTTGCTTTCTGTTGGTATTGCCTTTAGGTATTTTGTTTTTCCTGAAAGCTCACTCTCTCCTTATTCCATGCCCTAATTTTCTGCAGGAATGTCATCGAGGATTGGAGACATCATGAACCACTCCAAGGAGCAACATACATGTAGTCAATATTGATAAGTTCACAACAGTGGATAAAATGTCGGAAGTAACAGAAGAAGACCAGTTGAGCAAGTTAGAACCTTCTGAGTCTAACAGTGTTCAAGTAAAGATAGAGCCTGCTACACCCACGGGGAAGGACAGAGAAAAAGATATCTTGAGTACGGAAGATACTAAACCAAAGGAAGCTGAAGGAAAGGAAACTAATGAAATAATACCAGAAAAAAATGTAGACAGTTGCATACCAATACCAGTGGATGATTCTGGAAATGAATCTAGAAGTTACAATAGCAGTGGTGATTCAGCACAGAAGGGTAATACAGATCAGGTGGTTGAAAATGAGGACATAAGTGACCCACAGGATAAAGATATGTCCGCCTCATCAAACTCGTTAGTTGAAAGTTATTCAGAAAATTTAGAAAGAAGCAATACTGATGAGACGAGAACCCAGTCATCCACAGATGTAAAGACTGATGAAAGAGAGGGACATGAAAATTCAGTTAATATGAAACACAGAGACTCTACATCAGAAAATGAAGAAGTAGAGCAGTCAAAATCAGAAAGTGCAAACCTGCCAGAACCTGTCAAAGATGCTAAATTGGGATTCCTGAATGAAAGTAATGAAGAGATTCAAGAACATGTAGAGAATCAACTGGATGGAACTTCAAGTAATAGTATGAAAGATGGTGAGGTGACTTACCAGGTAACAACAGACATTCTCACTGAAGATAGGGAAGGAGGGCAAAAGAGCAATGAATCTTCTTTGGAGGGATCATTGGGAGAAAAAGAAAGAACTGTTAAAACCCCAGAGAGTATTGCAGTATCTGTAGATCTGCCTGAAAATAATATTCTCCCTAGCCAGTCAAGGATGAGCAATAGGCCAGTAACGGCTGAATCAGAATTTGTATACAATGAGCTTGACTTTCCAACTCCTGATTATGACATATATGGACCTACACCTACAACTGTGGATAGTGATAAGAGGCAGTTAAGTCCTAGCAAGCGGGAAAGCCGTACTGCCAGCAGAGGGGAAGGTGCAAAGAGTGTTACTTTTGCAGATGATGTTAGCAAAGGCAGTGAACCTGACCATGATAACAAGGATCCAAGCCTTCCATCAGACAAAGAACTTGAGGAAACAGACAGAGAAGCTCAAGTCAAAGGCACTGCAGAACAAAAAAAGCAGGAGGAAGAAGCAGGACAAAATAAGGAGCAGGAAGTATGCTAAACTTGTTCTGTAATTATGATTTTGTTAATTTTCATTCCTTTACTATTTACATGTCAGTAACAACTTAGATTAGTTGTGAGGTACTTAACAGTGTTTGACATTCATTTAAATTCAGTGATGAATTGAAAATCATGTATGATGCCTGTACATTTTGCCGGCCACTAAACGCTTTCTCATCCAACTGCAGAAGAATGAAATGTCATGAAAATTCACTGACATATAGAGAAAATACTGATTTATTAAATTAGAAATATTTGAAGTATTAATTATTATCAATTAGCAGGCGCTAAAATACAGCCCCGACATACATTGTAGCACCTGAAGAGCTCTCCAAACACCACTGAGATGTGTGACGTCACGGGCGGGATGTTAATTACACGAGCAGACGATGTCCCATAACATCTCACACATTTTTTTTTTTTGTCGTCCTCTATTCAGCTATTTCTTTCACTTCATTAGCGTCAGTCTAAATGTTTAATCTATTCTTTTCCCTAAACCCTGTGCATGGTATCATTTAGATAGAAAATGAGGCGTTACAGTGATAAGGGAATCAACAAAATAGACGCAATTGCATTTTCAGGTGCACACACTGCGCTATGTTTGGTGTTTCAAGAGAGAGCGACTACCGTCCATGCAATCATTCAGCAGGCTTTTCAATTTGAAAGTGTGGTTTCTTTGATTGTTCATTAACTCTTATCCTGTATATTTACAAAAATGAGATTTCAGTTATTAGAAATGGTTTCATTTCCCTTTTAGAATGGTGTAAAATTGAGCACGTTAAAATACACTAAATTCTTTATTATTTGAGAAATAATTGCACTGCAATTATGTTCATTCTGTATGGGAAGTCGTCTGCTTGGACAGGGTTGAACCTGTTCGTGACGTCAGTAAAACATTGTTATTTTTTTGGCGAATCGCTCCTATATCACAGATGCTGGGAGGTGGTTTTATTTGTATCATTTTTAAATTACCTGAAACGTAGTTGACGTAAAACTGATATGATTGCTATCTGTTAGCTTTCCAGTTTCTAGTGATACATCATTTGCCATATTTGTGATTTTCTTTGAATGTATACTTTAACATTCTCAATTACAATTTCAAATGATCCTACATATCTTGATTATCCAAATCTCTGTAGTTTACAAATAAAACACAACTTCCAAAATGTCATTTAAAAGGTATTTGTCCGCGGTACAGTATACATTTGAGATCTGTTTTTCCCTTAAAAACTGCTCAATTTATGAACGAATCTATGGGATTGTGTAGTTAGGAGGCAGTATACATGCATATACTCCAAGTTGACCCTAAGCATCTCATACATACATTTGCAAAATCCATGTTGTTTCTGTCAATAATGAGTTTCTGGATGCCAAATTTTGGAAGACATTTCCCTTGAATGTTCCAATGGCAATCACACCCTCTATAAAATTGAGCACACAAGGTGCGTGTATAGGCGAAATGTTGAAGTAAACATCTGCAGTTGGTTGTGCATACACTTAGAGCTTTCTCGAAGGGTGTGAGCTCACATGATGTACACGTGTTGCACTGGATGACAAGCACATATACATGTAGGTCAACAAGAAAAATGTGATGACCTTGCGATACATGTCCTCTTAATTCTGAAGATTTACAGCAATTTACGGAGGGGTTGGTAAAAAGACATGGATGGTAATGTGGTCAGTGACCATGCGCAATTGTGGATTAATCAGATGCAACTTTGCAGGATAGTTTGATGAGGCTTTTGTCTTGGCAAAGTTCCTCCCAGCATAGAACAGTATTACTTGGCTGGAATTAATTTACATGTATAGTTCACATTACACTTTGTTTTTTGTTTTATATCTTTCTCACAAGAATGATGAAAGTGGAGATATATTCCCCACAGCTGTGAGTGAAGAGAAGATTGCTGAAGCAAGGAGAAAGCAGCAAGAAGGTCTCACTAAGAAGGAAAGTTTAGCTATTGAGCTCTTTGGTGCTTCAAAGTTTGAGCCTGAATCAATGGAAGATGTAGTTACCAAGAAGGCTTATCAACAGTAAGCATCACCTCAGTTTTCACTCTTATGAGTCACATGTAGAGTCTTAAGATGTGTTTTTTCTTAAAATCAATTTCTATTCTAGCAATATTTTTTATGCAAAGGTATATTTGTCATCATCTCTGTTTGAATGGCAAATGTTAGTATTTTGTGAAGCTTATAAAGACGTGCCATTAATCAAAGGCAAAATAAGCCAGTGTGAATCACTTTTTATTATGCCTCCTCCTACTGAAGGTGGCATTATGTTTTTGGGTTGTCTGTCTGTACGTAAATTGAATATTGCATAGGAGACGGAGGTATAATTTTTTACCGCACCGGGTCGAATTGCTCTTGTTTTTCAAATGCTCTTTTATTATTTTTTTTTCCAAGTAGAACGGAAGAAAATATACTGAGAGAATATTTTTTAGTTCACAGTTCTATGTATTTTTGATAAATTATAAGTGCATAGGATAAACTTTAACATTGTTAATCTTTAGTAACTCTCTTTGTTTCCTATTGTTTTTCTTTCAGTTTTGAAGTTGGATGTCGTTCAGTGGATGCATGTGATTACAATCAGGCTGTGATCAGTTTGGATAAGGCTCTGAATCTCCTGCCAAAAGAAGTCAAGTTTTATCTCATGAGAGGAGAAGCATATCTTCAATTATGTGACTTTCAATCAGCTATCCTCAATCTCAAGAAAGCATGTGTTCTCCAGCCCGATAACCATGAATATTATGCTCGTCTGGCATTTGTTTATTATTTTCAGGTAAGATTGAATTAAAGAAAAGTATGTTACATAATTCTTTGATGAGAATCCTGAACTCAGATGTGCCATTCTATATTTGAAATTGTCTTTTTACTACTTTTAGCTGATCTAGCCTAAGGCAAGATAAATGTATTGCTATGTATTGGTTCTGCATTTGAAGACTCTTCATAGTTCATAGTTGACTTTTTTGACCCATTGCATGCAGCAATAACCAGCTAATTGAAAGATTATGCTGTAATAGAATTTTATGTAATATATCAGTTTTCAGTGTGAAACGGAAAAGCTGATTTTCAGTTGACAATCCTGTGATATTAACACCTTGACATTGTGAGAGATTTTTATAATGGCTTATTTCAGGGGCAGAGTTTGTTTGACCAATGCTTGTTTCCGGAGGCCCTGGAATCTTTCTCAAGAGCTGCGGAGATGAGACCTGAGGTTGTAGCCTATCATACAAGAAGGTAAGTTTCATGGGGTCTGAATTGTAGCCTATAATACAAGAGGGTAAGTTAGATGAGGTCTGAATTTGTAGCCTATCATACAGGAAGGTAAGTCAGAGGTCTGAGATTGTAGCCTATTGTACAAGAATACATAAAAGCTGAAAGAGAAGAGGTACTTCTGTATGTCACATCCTGAAAAGCTTTATATTTGTATGAAAGTAGATATTGTAATACACTGTATATTAGATAACTCATACAGATAGCAGGGTGTGATTATTCCAAAGCGCATTATGTGATATCGATTGTGAGGATCCAAATCGTTATATTTTCACGGCCACGGTCATTTTCGATGGGTATATTGACCACTTGGTTGATATATCAGTGGGTACACAATAATGCAACAAAGGACTACGCTTAAAATGTCACGCACTCATTTACTTGTGTGCTATAAAATGCGCTTTAACCCCCCCCCCCCCCCAGATAGCAGGGTGTGATTATTCCAAAGCGCATTATGTGATATCGATTGTGAGGATCCAAATCGTTATATTTTCACGGCCACGGTCATTTTCGATGGGTATATTGACCACTTGGTTGATATATCAGTGGGTACACAATAATGCAACAAAGGACTACGCTTAAAATGTCACGCACTCATTTACTTGTGTGCTATAAAATGCGCTTTAAAAACCCCCCCCCCCCCCCCCCCCCCCCCCCGAAAACTAGTGGTTTTTCTCTTCATATTTGAACAGGCCTTTAGACTTAATCATGGTTATCTAATATAACAGATATTGACTGGAAGGGGTGTAATATACATACTTTGGACCACTGAAGGGAGGTATATTTTCCAGAGGGATGATATACCTCCCTAATTTGGTGGTCCAAAGAATATTATATTACACACCCTACCAGTCAACATCTGTATAATGTTAAGACAAAATATGTAAGCAATGATAATGCTGTACTATAGTTTTAAAGAGGCTTATTTGTTGTTCTGGTTTATCAGAATGTTTTACATCTTTACAAATTAGTTCTGTGACAGATCCACCTATGACATTTTATGTCTATGTTCAGCTACCTTGTTTATTTATGTACTCTCAGAAGGTGTCTGAACCATAGACACTGAAAATGTCACAGATACAGTAAAATAGAATTTGGAAGTGCCAGTCTATATATGTTTGTGTATGTTGCATTACAGCATAGCTTGTCTAGCTGCCCTACAGCGCCATGGTGAATGTCTGGCATTGGTGAATAAACGATTAGAGACCGAAAGAACCAATCCTGATCTCTATATCATGAGAGCAAGGCTACATCAGCTCTTCAGAAATGTGAGTTTCTACACATGTTGAAAATACTTTTATTATTTTTTTTGTAATTGATGAGTTTTATTGATCCTGTCATATTTTTACAATCAACAGAAACAAAGAAGACATGAAAAAACATTTTGCATTTACATACCAAAATAAATCGAAGAAAAAAGACCAACAATGGATCTACATTACAGATTTTTAAAGAAAGACAACCTCAACATCACTGATTGTCTAAGCACAAAAAAAAAGCCCAAACTAGATTGGAATATGGTTCAAAAATAATAAAAGGGGTTTAAAAAAAAATTCCGCAAGTTGTATTTGAAATTCTTTTAATACCAACTAACTAAACCTTAGATGGTATTAAATCGTCGTTGTTTTTACAAACCAGCGAATCCGTACACGGTGCGCAGAAACGTGAATTGGAGGAAAACGCAGTTGTAGAAATAGGTGTTCTTAGATAACAGGAATTTGCTTTCTTTTTATGATTTTATGTATCGATGTATGATTAAAAGAAAGCTTATGACTTTAATTTTAAAATGGTGTATATTACCATGTACATTGATAAAAATTGAGGAAGCACTTCCAATTAAACACGATTCGACGGTTCGTAAAAACATTTTTTCTAACGTGCCTATCTGCGCAGGTGCTTGGATTCATCAGTTTGTAAAAACGATGGAATTATTGACAATTTTCATCCAAAATATTCATAATTTTATGTCTATTGTAAGAAATAGCTTAACAATGGTGGCTTCATTCTGCTATTTTTTTAGAATTCAAAGTTCAAAACAGAAGAAAAGTGAATGCATTCAAAAGGAAATTTGATAATATGCAATGATAATATGGTTTGCTCTATAATGTCAAAATGAAAAATGAACATATGATATTGTCTAATGTGATCTCACCTTAGCTTCCAGAGCCACGTTGAGGCGCTTGCCCAATCTAGCAGCTGCTGCACCGAGTGGCAATTGATTTGGGCATTGGCTTGACATTGCGTTGACCATTGCCTCCTGTGTTGGAGTTTTACTTCTAAAATTATAGTTTTTTTACTGACTGTTCCATTAGTTCCGATCACTATATGTTGTTGTTTAACAACAAGTGCACAATAGAATCCTAAATAAAGTCAAAATACAAACAGTTTTTGAAAAAAAAATGGTGTTTCTGGAGCTCATAAAAATTACACCATGTTTTACTGACATCACCGGAAGCAGAAAAAGCAGCTTATGTCATTTTGTTTTAGAGCTTGAAATTAACCTTTACAATCACTTTACTGTTCTTGACTCTGCTGACCAAACTTTATTTTTTCCTGAATGCAACAAGTTGGCTAAAACAGAATGTCATCTGAGGGACAGATGTACTCTGTCAACATTTTTTAAAATTTGAAATTTGAATTAAGATATGCAACATCTGCAGGCATGCAAAATGTTGAGCGCGATTCAGATTTTCATACTTGTCATAGTGACATAGCATTACATCATAGTATTATATAATGGTCACATGGCATTCCTATTTTCATACTTTCAATCCTTTTTTTTTGTTTTTTAATTTTTTTTTAAAATCTAAAGCTGGATCCAAAGTTTTTGTTTTTGTTTTTTTAAGATCCACTGTTTTGAAGATCCATAGTTTTCACAGTTTGCATTCCCAAGAATTCCCCCACCCCCTCTCTTTTTTTTTTCTTCTTCTTCTTTATTTTGTCAGTGATACAAATGCAGTTGAAATGTATATAGGCAATCAGATCATATGCATGAGGCTTCCTCACATTATTTATGGTAATCTGTTGGTTTTCTCTCTTGCAGACAACCCTGTGTTACTATGATTTGAAAGATGCTCTGGCACTGGACCCTGATCAAGAAGAGGCTAAGACCTTGATGAAGGAACTGGAACAGAAAGCTGAGGAGAATAGAAATCATGCCATCAGGCTTCAACTTCAAGGAAAATTTAAGGACAGCCTTACAAAGATTACCATCGCTATAGAGATGAACCCATCGGTATCTGATTATCATTTACAGAGGTATACAAAAATGTACATATATGTTTGTGTTGTAGAAAACTTGTAGAATTAAGCTTCAGAGGCATTTGCATGAATCAGCAAATTAATGGAGATTGCCACAAACTGAATACATTCCTGTTAAAAGGAGTACAGGGTATTGACTATTGATAGAGACCATTAAAATTGTTTTTTTTTTTTTTTTTCTGCTGTCTCATTTATGTAATTACCATGTGGAATTGGTGCATTATAAATACCCTGTATTGTTATTATGTAAATGGGTGCTGTGTGAGCCATGAAAGATGTGTATTATTTCATTAGCATTTTACAAAATTTTCAAGGCTATTATTATGTTCACTGGTGCATGACTCTGGAAGAGGCTGAGTGCCTTACCAAGGTATCACTGAAAAACATAGAAATCATTCTTTCAGACAATATGAAATTCATTGTTGGAAAACATAATCTCTTTACAGGAATTGTTTAAAGTTAGGTTGTTTTTATTTAGGCAATTTGTATCTAATTAAATTGTTAAGTGATATTGCAAAAATGAAAAAAAGAAGAAGGAAAAAATAGAGGGTGAAGATGATGATGTTTGTGTTGTGTAGGTACAGTTTATTCTAAAGCTTTGATGACTGATTCTTTGATATTATGAGACTCTTATCAGCTCTTCTATCTGTGATTTGAATTTCAAGATTTGATCCTTTGCTGGTTTTATTTGATAGGGGTGCTCTTCATCGCCGTCTTCATGACTACAATGCAGCAATTGATGACTTCCTTCTTGCCATGGATAAAACAGAACACAATGAGTTTAGCAATGTATATACTGATGCTCAACGCCAGCTACTACTAACATATAATGACTTTGCTGTGGAGTGCTTTGTAGGAGGCCATTTTGAAGAAGCCATTTTACTGTTGAATAAAGCATTGAAAGGAGAAAAGAGAGAAAAGGGACTTTACATTAACCGTGGAGGTAGGTCTTAGTTACTAGTTTAATAAAAACTTATGAGTTTATTACCAAGGGATTTTTAAAGTTTCCTCTTTATCATTTATACTGCTTTGTGACATAAATCATCATTATTGATTCAAAGGAAAATTCACATTGTATTTCATAATGGGTTTTGTAAATGTAAATTTATCTTCTGAATAGATTCTTAATAAGTTATTTTTGTGGATTAGCCTTTGCTTCCTGAGAGACTATTGATTAATACATTAACTATTGCATGAATGCCCTGCTAGTAGTAGTAGCAGTAGTAGTAGTAGTAGTAGTAGTAGTAGTAGTAGTAGTAATAGCAGTAGTAGTAGTAGCAGTAGTAGTAGTAGTAGTAGTAGTAGTAGTAGTAGTAGTAGTAGTAGCAGTAGTAGCAGTAGTAGCAGTAGTAGTAGTAGTAATGATAACAATGATATAATAATTATTATTATAGTAAAGATATACCACACTTGTCTGTCTAGCATATATCGCAAATATGCCTCTATGTGCTGTAATGGGAAGAAAAGAAAAAGCAGAATTTTTTATCAAGCCACTTGTTCTGCAAACTCATTACAAGTTAAAAAGACAATTTTATGAATGCCCTTGTAATATTCAAGATAAGAGTTTACAAATATGTTATCATGATTTGTTCTGCAGACTGCTTCTTCCGTCTTCAAGAGCTTCACTTTGCATTAGCTGACTACCATCAGGCTTCTGAACTTGATTCGTCTGATCCTGGGATTAGATCCAGAGTGGCTGCCATTCATAATCAGTTTGGTTTACAAGATTATGAAGAACACAGCTACCAAGATGCAGAAGCTAGATTTACATTGGCTATACAACATAATCCAAAGCATGGACTTTACTACATCTCACGCTGTAAAGTCAGGCTAATGATGGAGGTATAGTGTGGAGCATTTGATATTGTCTTTCAAGTTGTAATACTTTTTTTCAGTCTCTCTTTATTGCACTCAATGAAGAAGAACTTTCATCAACCAAACATTTCACCTTTTTTAAATGAATGAAATGATTTCATTGCCTCATTAAGAGCAGTTATTGATAAATTATTTATCTTCTCTACATAGAATCAGACAGGAGCCAGACAAGACTTTTTGATGGGTCTTCATCTGGACTCGTCAAACACAGAGATTCTGACTTTGATGCCTCGTATCTATCCTGGCAAGTCTGTAGGTGATGTGATGAGAACCAAGCAAGCCAAGGAAGCTAAGGTAGCAGCCGATAATGCTGTCATCACAGCATCACCTATCATACTACCAGGAATGGACAGGTAATATCCTATACGGTGAAAGAGATTAGGAACAGTTGTAGCCAGACTGCCCAAGTAGTGTACATTTGATTATTATTAATCTTTAACCTAATCTATGTAATCAAGGGTTTGACATTTGTTCGAAGTCGGTTTTCAAGAGTTCAATTTTTATTTTATATGTTAAATCATTAGATTTACCATTTAATATCTTTCCTAAGAATAAACTATCCTAGCCTATCTAGTAGAGTAGCATAGCTCTGATTTTTGGCACATTTGTGCACTTTTTGCTTAAAAGTACCAGAATTGATACAGTTGTTAAATGATCTATGTGGCGCAATATCTGATGTGGAAGCACTTTCAGAAATAACTTAATGAGGTAATTTTTAAGGAAATTGCAATTTAAATTCCCCATATTTCACGTCAGTACTCGGACCCTTCAACAGTGGTCAAATTACCCCATCCTTAACCCTAACCAGGCTGGGCTTTTGGCTGTTCTGTGTCGGGGGAAGGGGGGGGGGGGTACCCCCCCCCCCCCCGAGATTTCGGCCGTTGATCGCGCAAACGCCGTAAAAATTGGCACACACATTACCTGAAGCCTCTACCGAGCCATTAAAAAAAAATTGAAGTTTTCCTTTTTATTTATTTTTTATTAATTAATTATGCTAATTCATACATGAAATCATGAAATCATACATTAAATCAGAAAATAAAGCTCCTAGAATCCCAATTTTTGGTGTAAATATTCTTTTTAGCATTCCTTATAATGTACTTGAAAAGAAAATCTGGTATCAAAATTAATTTCTTATGTTTTCTGTTGTTTTAAAAATTTTCTTATACATTCCTTTGTTTTTCCTTATGTTTAAAAAAAAAAAAAAGCGGGACCTTGACCTTGACCATGGCCTTGGCCATGACCTTGGACATCATAAATATTCATTCAAACATAGAAAATATTATTATGTGTATTTGTTTGGTAAATAATCTAGCATACATACATGATTCATACACAACTCATCCCATACTATGCCATTTCATGCGTTATAATGTAGGAAAATTTACTATTTGGTGTGCGCACAATTGTAAAATACTGCTCTGCATGAGAACCGTAAGTCCAAATTTGGTAAATTTGGTATCAAAAGATGCGTAAGACTTGGGGCTCAAAAATCATGAAAGGCCATGGTGAAACCTTTTGTGGTTTGAAAATTATTGCGAAAAAATCACAGTGGGGGTTGATTCAATCCCCCCCCCTCCGGCCGTTTTCGGGTTAAGGAGGCTGTTGCAACCCAATACAATAAAGAGCGCATGTGTTGGTTGAATTGTACAAGGGTAAATGTGCAGTAGTGGATGTCGGTACAGAAATCCTTTAGGGCAAGGATTAGGTTATTACGGAGTTAGGTATGATTCTTGTAAATTTGTTGTTCTAAAAAGCAAGTTATATTTGCATATAAAATTATTTGTTTGAGGAATTGCTATCACAAAACAGGCTTTTCCCATGAACACTTGTTTCTGGTTCCTGAGAAAATTAGGGACTTAATAACGGAGAAATGGGAGGGGGGGCAAGGAAAATAAAAGAAAAAGCTGTGGAAAAGAGGAAAATAAATGCTAAAGAAAGAAAAAAAAAGTTATTACTTTAGCAGACAAGGGAAACAATAATTAGGAGGGCCAGAGTCAGAGAAGAATATTGGAAGAATGACAACATGAATACAGAAATGATATAGGCATAATGATAATGACGAAGAAACGAAGCTGAATAAGGAGTAGTGATATTTAGAAAAGAAGGAGATTATGACGAAATAAATCGGCGTAAAGTAAAAATAAAAAATCCAATCCTTTCATAATTTTTTTTGGCATCCTAGAAATAGTTTTCCTTGAAGTATGTCAAGTTCAAGCAAGGAACATCATATCAATACAACATACATTTCTTGTGTAAAATCATTATAGCAACAGCTTGCTAAATTTGAATGTGAAAAACACAACTCAGACATCAGGATAAGGAGTAGGTAGGTACTGGGTACAAAGTGGCATACCCATCAGCATATCCAAGCTTCATGAACATGAATAAAATGTCTCATTTTCGCACAATTGCAAATGTGCCCTACTCCTGATTGATACCTGTGGTACCCCAATTTAGAGTTCTCCTCCCCATGACTGAGGTAGATACCATTTTTAAATGGTAACCACCATATCCAATCTTCATGAACATGAATAAAATGTCTCATTATCGCACTATTGCAAATGTGCCCTACTCCTGATTGATACCTGTGGTACCCCAATTTAGAGTTCTCCTCCCCATGACTGAGGTAGATACCATTTTTAAATGGTAACCACCATATCCAATCTTCATGAACATGAATGAAATATCTCATTATTACACGATTGCAAATGTGCCTTACTCCTGATTGATACCTGTGGTACCCCAATTCAGAGTTCTCCTCCCCATGACTGAGGTAGAGACCATTTTAAAAATTTGAATATCAAAAAGGTATGCATATAGTTTTCCTCCAACGGTGCATTTTGAACCCTCAAATCTAAATGTAATTTGGCAACTGAAATCAAATCACAATGTTCTGCTGCAAGATGACTGGCCCATAATGCTGTCTCAAGTTAAATGTGATAAAGGTCTGTTATCAGAGAATATGTTGTCTTCTCTCAAGGTACACTCTAGATGCCTTTAAGATAACTATGTTACCAAATCTATGTCGGACAGAACAATCTAAGGATCTTAGCCATGCTCAAATGCAGTATACTGGACACATACCCCCCCCCCCCCCTCCTTGATCCGTGGTAAACATGGATAATTATAAAATGAAAATGGAGATTAAAAGGGAAAGGATGACAATATCCCCCCTCCCTCGATGGGATTGTTCTCTGGGTTTTGGCTGCTGAGTAGCTCCCCCACTCCCTTTCCATATCTTTAGTGCCTCAGTTAATGGCTGGACTCGTGCTTTGCCATTGTTAAAGGGTTAAAGAATAGTTGAACAAAATTTTGTTTTACGGTTGCAGTAAGCTGCATTATGGAGTAACACTCCGCCACAGTAGACTCGTCTTTGAAATACCACACAACACTGCATGTTCTCACTAGAAAGCTTTTATATTGACCTCTACGACCAGGTACGTCGTAGTGGTAGGGATTTTACTATTTTTGTGGACAAAATTGTTAATTGTCCTGGGGCCCACTGCATAAAACTTTTGCCAGAGTTTTTTATGGCAAATTTGAGGAAACTGCGGCAAAAAAAAATTGCCATAGTTTTTCATTACATAAAAATTTGCCAGAGTTTTTTTTTTCTGGCAAAAAAAAGTCTGGCAAAAGTTTTATGCAATGGGCCCCAGGTATATAAGAATAACATTACAATATCATGGAAAACTGCCCCATTTCTATATTTGTATATTTATTAGTATGGATTGCTTCACAAATGTTCCAACTTTGCTGCTTTTAGACAAAGTGCACAGTTTTTTAGCTATACTGCTCTACTTATTTGTGTTTGCTTCAGGAGGATAGACAGACATTCTTTGCTGAAACATATTGCACACAAGACCCTCAAATTCAGTTGGTTTTGCCATCCACGATTTAAGGCCATTTTCTATCCTTCGTATCTTTCCTAGCCCTTATCTTTTCATGTTAACATGTTGATGCAAGGTATGGAAATACGAGGAAATTAATGAAAGGAACATGTGAAAGTGAAATGTACAGTGACCTTGTCTAATTATGTGTAGGTATGTCACATTGTAAGTTAACTGCAGGATGAGGAGCCCAGATCTTGAAGTCAGTAGGCAATCTGTAACTGTATCCAGAGCTTATGAATTTGACAACTTGATTCATGAGTCACTTGTGTCTTTCAAGTATAAAGTGTGGGCTCTGTAATATATACCAAAGAGCTATATTTATGTATGTGATTGTATTGACAGTACTGCACAGGATAGGCAAGAAAGTGGCTTTGTTCACACAGATGGTAGTAAACAGGTCAACTTTGCTCCAGGATTGACTCTAGGATTGAGTCCAGATGCTACCAGCCCAACTCTAAAGTACTGCATGAATGAGCAAGATTTTAACAAGGAGTTGATGAAACAAAAGAAAAGGGTAAGATCTTTATTCTTACAGATGCACTGCATTAAATATTCTTCAAGAGTGAATATTGAATTGATTAATAGTAATATTGTTTTGCCTATTGTAAATATGTCTTAATTGTGTTGTATATATGATTTCTTTATTCTCGATTTGAAATAGTAAGTACCTATATTGAGTTTTATCATTGGCGTAAATTCAGGGGGGGAGGGATATATCCCTCCCAATTTTTCGAGAGGGGGTATGGTGTGTACAGATATCCCCCCCCCCCCCCCACTTTTTAAGGAAAAAATGATACTTTGATTAATCAGTAAAATTTTTAATAATCCATCATATATGACCATCATATTTTAGAATTTCTATTTGAGAAAAGTGATTGAAAACCAGAAAAGTGGTTATTTATAGCTGCTTTGCTCGCTCGCAAAATAAGAATTGAAATGTGTGTAAGGGGGTCTGTGCGGGTGGGTGAGGGTGTGTGTTTATACTTAAGTGTGAGTTCGACAGAAAAAAAAATCAGCAAAAATGTTGGTCATCCCCCCACTGTTCAAAGTGGATTTGCGCCGGTGAGTTTTATCATGTGACACTAGTTAAGGCACTTACACATGATGTATTGACTTATTATTTCTTTTTGTATGGTCAGATTTCAAACCAAGTGAAGTCACTTCTTCATGATAGAGGCACAACGCGTGCAGAAAAGCCGAAATTGAATCCCGTACCTCCTCCAAGGCCATATGTTGTTAGAGGGGGTCATTGGAAGAACCCGGAACCTACTATGAAACCTGGCTGGAGAACCTTCAGCCTTGGCATTGGACTTATGGAATAGAAAAACGGACTGCCATATCTCACAAGTTTAAAAATCGGCTTGATTATTTCATGATTGTAGTGTCATCTGGAAAATGAGGATAGGGCCCTGCTTCTTGGAACCAAAGTGAAATTACTTCAGAAAAATAAAGTAGTGTGTTTTCTGCACAACATGTGCACAACGCTTGCAGAAAAGCCGAAATTGAATCCCGTACCTCCTCCAAGGCCATATGTTGTTAGAGGGGGTCATTGGAAGAACCCGGAACCTACTATGAAACCTGGCTGGAGAACCTTCAGCCTTGGCATTGGACTTATGGAATAGAAAAACGGACTGCCATATCTCACAAGTTTAAAAATCGGCTTGATTATTTCATGATTTTAGTGTTATCTGGAAAATGGGGATAGGGCCCTGCTTCTTGGAACCAAAGTGAAATTACTTCAGAAAAATAAAGTAGTGTGTTCCTCCCCCACCCCCCCCCCCACCCCGCTTCTTTGAAATGATTGAATTGGGTATTTCAGTGGGATTTATTTAATCAGTGAATGTTTATGACATTTTGCTAAATTTATTTTTGAAAAATCTCAATAGCCAACTAAACGCAGTAACACGAAAATGTCCAGATTTATGTGCCATTGTTGTACTATTTGCTTTTGATGAAAACTTAGTAAGGTTGTGAGTGTTTTTGCAGAGCTATAGCACCATGAGAATGGTCTGAATCATCATCAGGCCAGCTTGATAGGTGCAGAATACTCACATTGTTCTTTAGAGTGATTATGTTGAAGTTTTTAGTTTAAAATGCTCTTATATAGTGTTTATAGTGTTCTCAGCTTGACTTAACATCCATTTGTTTTGACAAAGCATCCATTTGTTTAGAGTCTTTATCACTGAATCTAAAGTAATGTTAAACTGAATGATAAATGTGATCCTCCACCACAAAATGACCATTAAGTTGCAATGGGAAATTTAGAGTAAACAGCTAAAATAGAGAGCTTGGGGTTGAAAAGTTGATATTAGATTTTTTTTGTATTTTCTGATAGCTCATTTATTGATCTGCCATCTGACCGAATTTGGGAACCATCTGCAATAAAGAAATGTGTTATTCCTTCGACAGACATGTCAGGTCTCACGCATTAGGCATGAGACTCCCGCATTGGGGGCTCTTGCTCATCCCCCCAAATCTCTTTCTCATGCCTACATCACAACCTATCCCCATATATAATATACACATGCCTGGCGATCTCACACATTGCCTGCCTAAAACCTTTTACTGGTCTTTGACCTTGGCGTCTCTGCTTTGATTTAAATCACCATTTTGGGGAAATTTTGAAGGAAAGGATTCCAACATGCTGGGTAAAACCATCACATAAACATGCCTACATAACTCAGAAGTTATTCACTCTGTGGCTTCAAAAATCTAAACATGGAGAGAAGTGTATCTCCTTTGAAACTTTTCCAAGTTTGAGTTTTATCTGATAATCCCGTTATAGTCAATACTAGAAAATTTTCATTCAACCTTTTAGTGAGACAAACAGTATGAACCAGTATGGCATTCCTGAATGGTCACTCCTCCTTACATCCTGTGTTCTGTATTCTGGTGATTAGCCTGTCTGACAAGCTCTCATTATTGTAATTCAAAGGGTTTGTATGGTCTTGACAAGGCAAGCTATATATCATTCAAAAGCTTAGAGACCAAGCTTTCAAACTATATTAAAATTTAGAAATGTCAAATTTCCAACTTATTGGTCGTTTTGTGGTAGAGGGTCACAAATTTTGAATACACTGCCACTTCCATTCTGCTCAAATACATCATAAACTTACAGGTGATAGATGCAAATACTTTTTAAATAACTTGAAATAAATAAGGGTAAATGAATTTTTTGAATAGCAGTATATATCTGCAGCAATGGAAATACCCACATGAAAGTGGACCTAAGGTCTGGCCACCTCAAGTTGGCAACGAAACTTAAAATATTTTACCGGCAAATACAGTATGGGCCATAAAATTTTCTAAGTTCCGTTGTCGACTTAAGGTCTGCCGACTTGAGGTGGCCAGACCTCAAGCTGACTTTCACGTGGGTCTGCCCATTGCAGCAATGGAAATATGCACATGAAAGTCAGACCTCAAGTCAACAGTGGAACTGAGAAAATTTACAGCCTATACTGTATTTGCCTGTATAAATCCAATGTTTATCATTAACCAATTCACCCTCTGGCACTTGTTTGTATATCATAATAGAAGGTTCTTTTCACAGTTGAAAGTTTTTCTGTAATTTTGTTGTGTTAGTAATTATTTTCAAAGATAGTAAAAATCAAATGATCCATATTGGATATTATTTTGTATTAATGGTATTTTTATTAATATGTATTTTGTATGGTTTTTGTTACATGAAATATTGTCTCAGTGTTAGTTTAATTTTGATGCAAATTGATTTGCATTTTAGCGGATTAAAAGAGGAATTGTCTCGATATGTAATTCATTACGAAACTTGCCATGAGTGTTCATGAATCTTCTATTTTTTCTTCTCTTTTTTTGAAGTAAAAAATCATTTCATTTTTTATTTTGCTCCATACATAAACTTTTCATACAAGATTCATGCAAGATGATGAGTGGGGTAAAAGATTTAATAATTGGAAAAGTGAAATGTAATTCTGTCTTTAATATCTTAAAAAGAATGGGGGAAGTCGGTACCTCAAAAATTAATAAGCGGGTTACAAAGTCATAGATCTGTTGATTACAAATTCTGCATTTTAATTCATGTCATACAGTGTAAGTTTAAATTTAGTAATATCCTTTTGGCATGTATAAGCTTTGCACAAGGTCTAGTGTACACAAAACTCCAGCACCAAGGCCACTGCATGAAAAGATAGACTTCAACTATGTGTTTTATCAAATTTTCTTCAAATGTTTAGAACACTCAACAATATATTTGTTCAGAAGTGATATTTTTCAAATTTCTTCTTTTAGAAATTATAGAGTTTTTCCAGGGGAGAAATACTTTTTTTGTGTTAATAATTAGTGTGGAGACATTTTTCAAATTCATTCACATTAGAATCCTATCAGCTCAAGAATGTCCAGGTTGCATTGTTGAATTGAATACTGTATTCTGAAACCAACCAGGAATGACAATATATGCATAGTACATTTTTTGTATTTCTGCAGATATGTTTTCATTTCATGTGCTATCCTGTTTAAGTATATCTGCGTTGTTATATGTTCAAAGGAAAATACATTTTTCAAAACTTCTGCAGATATATTTTCGTTTCGTGTGCTATCCTGTTTCGGTATACCTGTGTTATGTTTTCAAAGGAAAATACATGTAACATGAAAATGATTGTGTGATGCAAAGTTATGCTGTACATGACAGGGATGCCACTTAGAATTGATAAAAAAAGTAGGAAAATCATCTAAAATAGGTCCTTTTGTACACGAAAAAGGTGTTTTCTGTGGACAAAGATATATTGCTAAAGTAGGAATTCCTACTTTTGTCTGAAAAGTGGTATCCCTGACATGAATAATGTAACCGTATGTGTGAAATGGCTTCATTTTGAGTTGTCCGATTATATCTGATAATGTTTCCTCATTTGCTTTGTACAAGTCACATCCGTATTGAATATTTCATTGTTAATATTCCAGATTTCATTATTTGTCTTTACAACAAAGATGAGATGAAAAATGCAAAGAAATAAACAACTGGTTGTCAAAATATTTTTGGGCCAGGTCACAAATGTGAAATGGTGACCTGGAAAGCAAGTGTTTCTGATAAGAAAATGTCATTCCTCCATGGAGTTAAAAAAAAAAGAGGGAATCAATTTTCAGTGACATTGGGCAGAGAGCCATATTTGTCTTCAGGAGAGTAACTTTTAATAAGCTTTCATTAGTGCATGCATGTCATGGAAACCTAAAGAATATATTTTCCTTGCATTTGAACACATTCATATTTTTACGGAGAAAATATATGAATTGCTGGGAAATACCAAACTCCCTTCTAAATGATAATAGGCCTATAATTCAATGAGGAATTTGATATTTAAATAATGTATATTGATAAGGTCACTGCCTGACCATTGACGAAGTGTTTTCGACAGTGTATTTGCAAGTTTGTGGAGATAAAACACAACCTTTGATATTTATGTTGTACTGGAAATACTTGGGCAAATCAAACCCAAATTTGTTTACTCAAGGACAAGTCAACGTTTATGCACAAGAAAGTCTTGGCGACAACAAGCAAACAAATTAGGTACCGGTACCCTGGCAGCGCTGGGTGACAATTACACTTGTTTTGATTTTTAAACTCTTGTAGGAAAGAATGTAATGGGCATTTTGTGAGGCTCTGTCATTTCTGAAGATATGTTCATTCTCTAACAACAACCCCACCCCACAGAAGAGCCTAGCTGTTCTTCAAAGGAAGTGAATTCTTTAACTTTTTTTTTACTTTTCTGTTAGCTGTAATTATGCAATTTAGGAAGTGTGGTCATTTGGGGAAGCATTTGAGTTGATAAGATAATGATAATGGTTCTTTCAAAGACGGAGGTTTACATACAGAAACAGACTAGCAAGTGAAGAATTTGAGCTTTTAAAGGAGGCTTTAGCTAATGGCCTATACCGGGTGTCCCAGAAAAAGCGGAACGGCGGATATCAAGTACTTTATCTTCAAAAAGTAGATAATTTCTTTACATCTGTGGGTAAAACATCTTCTACCCCCCCCCCCCAAAAAAAAAAGATGCCAGAATCGTTGAATTTGGTGAAGTAATTTTGATTCTATGCCCGTTTCTTAAAATACAGTAATTTTCCAATTTTGCATGTTTTTTCGACAGATGAGATCAGAATTGTGACGGGAATGGCCTTTCATATGGCATGTTTTGTTATTAGCATGCATCAATGGGCTTCCCTCAAAGAAGGTATCATTACAGGCCATCCCGACACAATTCTACTCTCATCAATCGCCCAAAATTTGAAAATGACTGCACTTTAAGAAACGGGCATAAAAATCAAAATTACTGTACCAAATTCAATGATCTTGGTATCATTCTCTCCGGTAGAGAATGCTTTACCCGATAATGTAGAAAAAGCACATACTTTATGAAGTTAAAGTACTGAAAATTCACCGTTTCTCTTTTACTGGGACACCCGGTATATGACTAACTTAATGACTAAAGTCACATGATGCCTAGTGCCATCATGGGATCGTGCATTAAAATAAAGTGCATGCTTGTAATCAATATTGCTAATATAATGAGTTCTGAGATATACAGTGCGCCCCCAAAAGTTTACAGTCAGAAAAGCCTCGCCGTCTGAATATTTGAAATATTTTCAGAGAATTTTGATACCTGTGGATAGCCTAAGGTCTCTTCTATCACATTCTTAAAATATTTCACGATTTATTGACCAAAAGTAACTTGCATGAACTCAGTGTTGACAAGAATTGGTATTTGTTCTTGTTGGTATCAGCAAATTTAAAAATGGTGCACAATGCACTCTTTAAAAATTCCGGGTCAGATTGACCGAAAAAGAGTCCGTTGGGGCCACATTCCATTCCGGGTCAAAAATGACCCAGAGTAGGGTCATGAAGACTTGCTTCCGGATCATATTTGACCTTATTCCGGGTCATTTTTTTTTTTTTTTTTTTTTTACTGTAATCTGGGTCATTTTTGATCTGTAATGGAGTGTGGCCCCAACGGACTCCTTTCCGGGTCAAGTTTGACTCGGAATTTTTAAGAGTGTGTAATAAAGGCCTATATATTTTAATTTTCTAATAGCTTCACAAAGAGGAATATCTTTTGCTGTGCATATTAAATGTGTCATACTTGAGTAAGCAATGATTGAATCCTTTATTTATTTTTAAATAATTACTTTTTTGGTAAGGTTAACATTTAAGCTGGCATACTTTGGATGAACAAGAATATCAATATGACTGATTTATTGATAGATTGACTGATTGGTTGATTTATTCCTTGATCTTTCTACATGACCATGCGTGGTGATATACTGTTTCTGACATCCCAAGTATGCCAGCTTAAATGTCAAAACTTACCAAAAAGTAATACTTCAATACTTACCAAAAAGTGAAACTTCAAAACAATGAATCAAGTATTCATTTGCTCACTCAAGCATGACATTTTAATGAGTTATGTCAGAATACATGCACTGCACAGGATATTCATCATACAGCGCGTACCCCCCCAAAAAAAAGTGTCCCCCTGATTGAGCGCTAAATTAATTCTAAAATATAATATTAGTCCCAATTTGATCTTCATATCTTGAAAGCCCATTTAATCCTGTAACTTATGAGAAAATTTCATCGGTCTCGCATCATTGATTTTGAACAGAGAGTCTATTATGCAAAAGCAGTGCATTTCAGCCCATTCCAAGTTTGCAGTGCTGCAATTTTCTGCACTGTCTTTATGTTTTCAATCAACTGTAGTGCTTTTGCCGTCTCTGCTCCCTTTTATTTTAAAGTTTTGTTTAACAGAGAACATTTTTGTGGATGTAAAGCATGAGCAAATGCACAGCCTCCTTGCATGCCACTCAGCATGCATTTCAAAGGTACCAAACCTATATTTTAGAATTAATTTAGCGCTCAATCAGAGGGACATTTTTTTAGTACGCGCTGTAAATTTTCATGAAGCCATCAGAACATTAAAATATCTAAACCTTTACAGTTTACACCACTTCGCTGATACCGACCAGAACAAATACCGTTTCTTGTCAAGTTTGATTTTGGCGTCCTTTCGCAATAGTTACTTTTGGTCATTCAAGCGTGAAATATTTTAATATTTTGGGGGTATCATGTGTAGAAGAGACCCTTGCCTATGTACAGGTATAATATTTCATGAAAATGTTTTAAAGTATTTAGATGGCGAGACTTTTTTTAACTGTAAATTTTTTCTGGGGCACGCTGTATAATTCTCGTGCATATAATTTGTCCTTGACCTCGTAGACTAATGCATGCAGTCTTCCGATGCAACCACTGTCGTTTTAGGCATGCAAAACTTAGCTTTGAAAAATGTCTTCTCTCTGATACGATCCTCTTGCTATAAACCATTCTTTATCACTATAATGAGAAAGAATATATGTATACTGTAACTTCACTTTGTAGCGCATGTATTGTCAGATTCAATATTTATTCCTTACCATACTTACCATACTGATGTTGTTCTTTATGTTTTCGTTTTAGTTATTTTTTGTTGCAAAAATGAAAGTGTAGCAGATATCAGTTTTATTTTCAGTTACGAAGCATCAATTTCATTATAACCAAATATAAAGAGGCCTTTGCACGGAGTTAGTAGTAGTAGTAGTAGTAGTAGTAGTAGTAGTAGTAGTAGTAGTAGTAGAAGTAGTAGTAGTAGTAGTAGTAGTAGTAGTAGTAGTAGTAGTAGTAGTAGTAGTAGTAGTAGTATAGTGTTCTTGCTCTCGTCCTCCTTTCCATCATCATCTGTATCACCATCGTCTGCTTCAAAATTAGTAAAGAAGACACCCTGCGAGATTGTTGGTTTGGGAAGACGGATGATTATCTCTGGAGGTATGCCAGTTCAGTAATAAGTTGAAATGACCTTCAAATATGCAAACGCTAGTCGTTGGTATATTGCCGTCCGTATTATCTACATTTCCATTCGTCGACCTGGATTACGACCAATTTCAATGATGTGTTCGCACACACCAAAGCCATCATTACCAGTGAATCGCTTTCTAGCACAACTAGTGTGCATGTGTATAGGTGTGTGTATTTGTGTGTCGTGTTTTAGGGTGTTTGTGTGGACACGCCATAACAGGTTGTTATGTACCGCACTAGCTATCGCATGTGGATGTGAAGTTCGTTTTGTATGATGCATACAGCTCATATGATTCATTGATTGCAGACCGCAGATATTTGTATCTCCTTTATCAGAGGGACACAGGATTTTGTTAGACACGGTGATATACCCCGGTAATATATATCTATTTTGCTTTTCTGTCAGTGTTATCCGTTTTATTGGAAGTATGGTCGAAGCTGAAATATGACATGTAAGATAATGCTACTCTCTATTGTTCATATATTAATGGGGTGTGGTACGGCATGTCGTATAGTGGAAACACTGCATTTGTAAGTAAATACATTGACTGTGGCTTTCTGTCTTCAGTGTAGGGGTGTTACTGAACTGGACAGAGCAAAATGGTATATCTAATTATGCTGATCATTTTATGTAACAAAAATGATAAACGGCTAAAACGATCTTTTTGCTTTTATTGCGAGATATGAAAAAACAAAAACAATGTAATAGTCTACTTGTGTGTGTGTGTGTGCGTGTGCGTGTGTGTGTGTGTGTGTGTGTGTTTGGTTTCGTTTTGCTTTGTATTTTGTAATTCTTTATTTTCTCGTATAATTACTGTGTACATGCATCCTTTGGATAAGTGGGAAAGTTCTTCTACATTCCATTTTGAGATACTTTGCTTCTTGCTCAACTGTTTCATAAATTTTATTAATGAGGTGATCCCTTATACTGCACAATTGCATTATATAAACTTGCCACCTCCAGAAAAGTTCCTCAACATTGAGTTTTGCTATAAAAATCTATTTTTGAGTGGCTAAAAAGAAATTTCAAACTACCTCTGTTCATGTGGCAGATAAATAGACATGGTTGCAGGGGCAACACTACAGGGGGCAGGGGGTGATCGACCCACCCCTATGATTATTCAAGTGATAGAAAAAGGAGGAGAAGAAGAAGAAGAAAAAGAGGAGGAAGAAGAAAGAAGAGTATGGGGAAAGAGAGGGCTGGGTCATGCAAATATATAATACCCCTACATGCATTTGTTCATTTAAAAGGTAAATAAACTCACCTATGGGTCATCTTGCTCTTTATCAAAATACCTTGGCGCCACCCCTGCATGGTGATCCTTCTTTTAATAGACATAAAATCATAACAATGTTATATTTCTTACTTGCAGTCATTTCATTTTCTGTACAGTTGATAAACTTATTATCCTCAGCAGTGGCGTATTGAGCAAAACAACCTGAGGAGGCATAAAAAATCCGTATCACCACCCGGTGGCATAAATAACTAAATAAGCATATTTTTGCCTGACTATAAATGTGTTTATTCGTCATTTTCCAACAAACGCATAAAAAAGTATATTACAAAAAAGTGAGGAAAAAACCCCGCAAAAATCATGTCACTTCAGCAACATTCATAAATCACTGGTATTGAAGTAGAAATAAACCACGTTTGAATTTTATTTGGGGACTCCTCCCCCAACCCCCCCCCCCCCCCCCTATCGGTACCCCAGTGATCCTGAGTCGTTTAGATTATATATAATGAATATGAACAGAAGTTGCTTCCCTGTTACGTCGAAGTATGGCAACGACTGAACATTATGGAATGCTTCTTTTTATATTGTTGGTCGTTTATTTACAGACTTACTCCGTTCTTTCTATGTTTATTGTGTTGTCATGATATTTCGGTCTATTAAAGTTAATATGTAACATATATTGAGACAATTCCCTCAAATACGTTATTCCACTAAACATTATAGGGCTTATACTTTGGTAATGTGAAATGACATTAGGGATTTCTGCATGTACACTGGTGCACATAATTTGTGATGGTAAGAAGAGGATATCAAGGGGATATTGCTGGGTAGGTTTAATGGCTTGTTGACTGACAGTCATTTACATCTAATATTACTATATCCATATCCATTCTCCCCATAAATTTTCCAATAAAACTTAAGTGAGATCAATTTAGGTATCTAGGCTAAAGTTTGGCTCACTATCAACTGCAGCATTTGTCTATTTTTTTTTTATTGCAGAACGTGGTTGTAAGCATACAGCACTTTGAAATCATTTTTTTTTTCTTTTCGCTAGAAAAAAGAAAATCACCTGCAGTATCAGCAGAACTGAAATTGAACAAAGGTAACTATGCAACATATGATGAGTTCTTTGTATTTTTTCCTCAGGATTTTTTTTTTCCTAACTACAGAAGACTCGCGTTTTGCGGCAGCTGCGTTGATTGAGCAGTGGGGCATGTCCAACGAACTATTATATCGGAATACAATGGGTCATTGCAGCATTTCATTATTATGGATCATAATTATACTCGTTAAGAGAATGCAGCGTGAAAAACGACAATTCATTATTAAACAACATAACTATTCAACAGAACGAGGACCCTTGGAAGACAGATATTCCTTACTGAAAGGGCCACCTTCTATAAAGCATACTGTAAATCTAAAATAAAAAGAACACTCTGAAGACGGCATTTCAGTATTACACTGCCAGTACTTGTCAGCAATGCATTCATTGCAGACAACAACGTATAGAAATCAACTGAACGCAATGTAAATGGACATCACCGTATCATTTATTAGCAGAAGACGTTTCGGAATTTAGAGCGTACAAATCAACAGGAACATATCACATAATCATGATGATTGAATTTAATCTTCTGAATTTCAGCGGAGGTATCCCGCTTTTGAAAGAAGCCTGATCTTTCTTCCAGGGGGGTAACATAAAGAGATACAATCAATCTAACAATCAATTGCAACTCTTTAGTACATGGTTTGCCATAGACTTAATTGTATTTTATATGTTACAGGGCCCAGGGGTTATTGGTGCTTTATGGTTCATCAGCTCACTTGCCTTTAATATTGATTAAATTCGTGACTGAATCGACTCATCATAATATGCACGATCGTTGGGAAACAAAATTGCACGTCTACTTTCCAATTTTTAGTGATTCCACCCCCCCCCCCCCGGCAGGTGTGTAGCAATGCCGATGTGTGTTTTGTAAGCACTAAATCCCTATTTCTATGGTGATCACACGAAGTAATAAAGCAGTTATTGATCATTTTGTCTGTAGACTATGCATTCAGGAGGGGCATAAATGGGAGAATACGGCAATTTCTTCTCTTCGGGGGGGGGGGGGGGGAATGTAAATTTTACAGTGTTTAAATTTTGTGCGCGAACAGATCTAGGGAGCTAAAAATTGACACTTTATCATTTTTATCACTATAAATTATATTTAGAAATGATAAACCGACATATAAACACAACAAAAAAAGTAACTCCCCCTAATTCAAAACAGCTTACTTATTAACGAAGAAGTTTTGAGCAAAATAATTCGGCAGGAGTGTTCCTACACATATTGCCTAACTTCGGTGTGAAAATGAGATTGATCTATCAAGTCATGCACGAGTGGGCAGACATTAAAGGCAAAAATGTCACTTTTCAAAAGTCACATGAGTCATTTTGGGGAATCTGTGAAACAAGCTTTTTCTGGTGTTGTTTAAGTGCTGTTGATGTTTATTGAGATTGTGTCATGGTTGAGTGAGGACATTTTTAGCGATGAAGCAAGAAATGTTAAAAAAATACTGTTTCATGCTAGAAAAACGACTACCCGGTATTTTCACATATGTGCTGATTCATGTTTGTTGATGCCAATTCTTTCCATAAACTGAATGGATTTTGTAGATTTAGGAGGGCTGAACATCACTTTCTTTAAAAAAAATTGTGTTTAACCACTGTGATAAACATGAAAAGTGTCAGGGATAGGCATGACGGGATCAAACAATGGAAGAAACCACATTCGTCAAAGTTTTGTTTCACTGACCCCCAAAATGACTCTTGTGACTTTTGAATAGTGACATTTTTGCCTTTAATGTCTGCTGACTCATGCATGACTGGGAGATCATTCTCATTTTCACACTGAAGTTAGTCAATAACTGTAGGAACACTCCTGCCAAATTATTTTGCTCAAAACTTTTTCGTTAAAAAGTTATGCTATTTTGAATGGGGGGGGGGGGGTGTTATTTTTTTTGTTGTTGTGTTTAGTTTTGATCTTGCCTCATTTTTTGCCTGATTATTCAGCCATGAAAAGATGGTGCACAAAATAGTATTAAATACAATCAGAAAGAGTTACTCTTCCAAACTCTTCCAAACCATGTCACATTATTTTGTACTTGAAGAGTTTATATGCAAAGACAGATAAACGCCGTTTTTTAACATTCCAATTTAAAATTTTCAAAAATGGTGTTTATCGTTTACTTTAAAAGTAATATCACCATCATACAAAGTAATACCTTTCAAATGATATATTGGTCATGATATTTAAAGGTATATTGTTGAAGTAATGGTCAAATGTAGCACATATTTTCTTATCATTTTGTTTATTTTTCTGAATCTTTAATTGCAAATATCTTACTTTGACAAAAATTGATATATTTGTTTTTGCTTTCAAACTCTTCACTTACACTCCAATTTGTAAACAATAAATGATTGAAAAGTGTTGTTTTTTTATTGACTCACACGGTATAAAGATTAGAAATAAGTAACTATAGGGGGAGCAATAATAGCACTGTGGTGTATACTGTCTTTAGGGGCGACTGCAGGACAGGATTTTATAAGAAGGGGTCCAATTATTAAAAAAAAGCAACAACAACAAAAAAACAAACAAACCTATGACAAGCTTATAAAAATGGGGACCAGGCCCCAGTGAGCCCATCCGTTCCTAGAATCATCGTTATTGATCTTTCGAATTTGCTGCAATAACCATGAAAACCTCTTTTTTGCAATTGGAAGAGAGTCAATTGTCAATAGTTAAAATAAGTGAATTTATCCGAGAAGAGACGTCATAAATCATTAATGACTAAGTCTTGTCGTAACAAATGAGAATACATCGTTAATTTTATCTAATTGCCTAACTTCTTGATGACTGAAATGTTATCATTGCATTACAGTATCCAACAAAAGTGAGAATACATCGTTAATTTTATCTAATTGCCTAACTTCTTGATGACTGAAATGTTATCATTGCATTACAGTATCCAACAAAAGTGAGTACACCCTTGAGGGTGTGCTTAACTTATGTTGCCACAAATTTAAACAAAATCCTTCAGCTATTACATTATTATATACATTTATGTAAGAATTTACATTTGAATTTTAACATTTTGTAAAGGGTGTACTCACTTCTGTTGGATACTGTACGTCATGTCTGGAACGCATATAGAATAGTCGTTGAATGTATTGTTGAATTGAAATAAAAACGATCGCAAAAACGGGCGAGAAATCGATTCAAGGACAACTTCACTACTCTTGAAACCGTGTTGAGTTATACCTGTATAATCAATGTAATGTTTACAAATTTGAATAGGTGATACAGGTCAATCACAATGACCCTAGATTGAGTTTTTTTTTTCAAACCATCTTTGTGACCGTGTTACATCGCGCGAAGATAAAGAAAGATGACAGGAAACATTGAGAAACATTTCTCAACAACTTTACTTTACCTACAGTTTCATTTTCTACTATACCTTTCTTGTACATGTATAGGCTTATAACTTACCATGAATATTATTTGTGACAAAGACGGGCCTAGATGGTCTTTGGTATATGGTCGTTATCCTGAACATATTACTATGTTTATAAGTATTTTTTTTTCCATCCAGCATTTTCCCCGAAAATCATTTTGTTTATTTCTTCGGGGAAAACTCACCAAGACTCTGATAGGAGGGGAGTACCCCCCCCCCCCCCAATTTTTCTTTCCCTTTTCTTTTAATGACCTCGTTCGTCCCCTTGATCCGGCATCCATCTCTGTAAACATAGTTTTATTTGATTGCATAATACATCTTCAAAATGGATCGGCGTACGCTTTATTCAAAGCTTGAAGGATACTTCTAACAATAAATAGAGTTTATTTATAGATTTATAAAAAAAAAAACGTATTTGAACCATAATGGGGGTTTGTGTTCTTGTGAATATACGAGGAAAACTTTTTTTTTTCTGTTACAGGTGTATGTGCACTTTTCGGCCCAACTGTAATATAAACACTACACCTTCAATTTCTTTGCTTTTACCAAAAGATCTAAGTAAACGTAAATGGTGATATCTCCTGGAGGTTTGATTATATTAAGTTATTGTTAACTTTGGTGTATTTGACTAAACTGTATTCCTTCCTGCCTCACATGATACCTATTTAATTCAATCTTTCGTAATTTGTGAAATTAATTCTTTAAAAAAACGAATAAATGGTTATTCATGCGGTATATGAGTGCATGTCGAAAAGCTTTGTGGTATTTGTAATTTAACGTTGTTCTCAGATTCTACAGTAACAAACACTATAACAGCGTATCATATAAGCTACGCGGTAATCTTAAATCTTCTGAAATCCTTTTGAAGCAGGATAGCAGATTTACCATGACAAGAAGACGTCATAGGGAAAGCTTGGTTTGCTGGCTACGCGGCCCCATTACTTTCACATTTTTACATGAAACAAGCATTCCATCCTTTTATGACCGATGAGCAGATTATAATGACATTCAAGAGCAGATCGCGTGATATGCATGATAACTTTTAAATTACATTAGCTCGGGAAGGCTTTAAAGAGCTTTGCCATGCATGTTGGTATCGTTTTACTGTTTAAAATGATACCGATTAATAAAATTTGTCACGTATGGCTATAAAATATGCAAACTAGCACAACTGCTATAGGTGGCTTATATGTTTGTATATATTCCATTAATGTATTTTCACTCTCATATACTATGAGCAGTGATGAGTATAGTGCAATTGCCCTGAGACCTGATGATCATTTTCATTTTCATGAATATGAACAGATGGTGCAACGATTGATTACAGGATGGTAATTCGGTGGTTCTTCTGCCAAATAATGAAAGCTCTTAAGTTGTACACCAGGCAGATCTATGAATAGTCTATGGCACCTCCTCTCTCTCTCTCTATCTCTCTTTCTCTGTCTCTGTCTCTCCCTCTTTCTCTCTCCCCCCTCTCTCTCTGTCAATCTTTACCCACTCCTACTCCCACTACCTCTCCGTTTTTGTCTCTCGAGATTTCGTTTCCTCGTAGGACCCTAACAAATTAAGAATTTTCCTGTGATATTTTACTCCCCCCCCCCCCCCCGCAAAACCTGCATCTTTCCATTTTACCCAATAGTGGATAGTTTTTCTAGAGTGCATAAGGCGGACGAGACCGTCTTACGTGTTACGCTCACCCACTTGATGCTCTTTTGAATTTTATCTACAGAGTAAAATCGACGTCGTCGTCATCTCCCATTATACCAGTGCCTCTTCAATATCTGAACCCTCTCCACCTATTGTAAAAAGTCTGTATAAGTGGTAGAAAATTCTACATAATATAATATTATGCATAATATCTTTCCGGTATATACTTCTAGCAGGCCTTATGAATTCTACATCATTGCAATGAGGTAAATCATGGTCATAACCACTTGATATTGGTCGATGATTTTGTCAACATTCCAAGAGGTCAAGAAGCTTTATATCATCATAACTCTGCCCATCCCTTAAAATACCTTCCCCACCTAATGGGAAGGACTGTAGAGATCAAGTTAATCATTAACTGGTGTCCGGAGGTGCGCGGGTCATTTAGAGGTTCTGGAGGTCTATGCAATAAGGTGGTTTAACTATACCAAAACATATAAGAAACTGAAAGCAGGCCATTTGGTATTGAGATGATTCCTCGGTAATTTGAGTAAGTGTTGCATGTACCATAAAGCACCATTCTCTTGATAAGCGAAAGTGGCAATCGTTTAACTTCATTCTGACTCTGGTGATAAGTGTAAGAATCCAGATTCTACAAAAGTAATTTACATGATCGTAAAATGAGAATTTCAGTACATTTTTGCGCAGCTCGTAACATTATTATAGGGGAGTCTAGAGTGACTCGGAAGTATCCACAAACTGTATGTGGGGGTGAATTGTAAATTGTACCTGTGCAATGCAAATATTTACATATTTACATATACGAAAGTTGAACGCATAGCTATTTATATTGTATGTGATAAGTTCGAAAATGATATTTATGAACGTAGGCTGGGCCAAGTGCCCTCAGTATTGTTATATTCATGTTCCCATTGTACCAAAACCGCTGCATGGTTGTCATAGCCAGCTTAACTTATAAGTCTGTCTGATATTTATCACTTATTTACTTAGTGGAGTAATTACTTGTTTGGTCTTCTATCATCACACTATAGATGTAGAATTTATTGACACAAAGTAAACTAGCCTAGCGATTGATGAAGGGTGGGTGTGGGCTTAGAGAGGAAATAAAAGAAAGGTAGGTCACTACTTATACGCAATTCATTCGGAGACAGGAGGACGACAACAACCAAACCACATTCAGGTAACATACTCTGGTGTGATTACATTTACACATTAGCTTTCAGTATGATTGCTCCCACTTCCACGTGTATATATATAAATTTGGGGGCGTGTGTGCAGGTGTGTGTGTTTGTGTATGCGTGAGGAAATATCAGAATTATCATGATTATGTATACAGCATTGGCAAATCATGAAAGTTAATATATGCTTGACGAAAGGAAATGAGGATATAATGGTGAAAAGCTTAATCAAGTTTCCAATTTCTACCATCCTCATGACTTTTTTAATGTCTCTTTTTTTGAGACTTTTTTGCAACCTCTTTGGATGGCGATAATGAGGAACTTCGATGCTATGTACCACTATTTTTCCATTTCTTTTATATAAACACTCCTGCTGTTCATGATATATTTTGCATTCTGTTGTAGTGCTATTACACCTTTCGTTATTTCATATTTGTTTACTTACATGCAGTGGCATAGACAGGTTCTTACACCGGGGGGGGGGGGGGGGATGATTTGCCGTTCACGAGAAATCGAGGATCAATTTCTTATACAGATACACACACACGTACCCACACACATACACCCAAATGCACCGGCGTAAATCCACTTTGAGGAGTGGGGGATGATCGACATTTTTTGCCGATTTTCTTTTTCTGTCGAACTCACACTTACCCCCCCCCCCCCCGATAAGTATAAACACACGGCCTCACCCAACTGCACAGATCCCCTTACATAAATTTTAATTTTTATTTTGCTAGCGAGCGAGCCAAAAATAACCACTTTTCTGGTTTTCAATCGCATTTTCAAATAGAAATTCTAAAATATCATGAGCGAGCGAAAAATGACCACTTTTCTGGTTTTCAATCACATTTTCAAATAGAAATTCTAAAATATGATGGTTGTTTATGACAGATTGTTAAAATTTTACTAACTGATTAATTCAAATATCATTTCTTCCTTAAAAAGTTGAGGGGGGGGGGGAAATATTTGTACACGCCATCCCCCCTCTAAAAAAGTGAGGGGGATATATCCCCCATCCCCCCCGGATTTACGCCAATGCCCGAATGCACAGACATAAATAGAAGATATACGCACCGTGACAAACGAATATAGAATATGGACTGACACACATTATTGCATATTTGCATCGCGCTATTTATCTTTTTTTATATATATATATAATTTTGTTGTTACACCACTTCAGAAAAACTGTGACGGCGCCGAAATTACCCAAAATTAATATCAATAACTACATAAATCAGAATAATGATCGATATAGTTATGATAGTAATCATTATTTCAGTCACATTAAAGTTGATGATGATGATAGCTATCATTATTATCATAAGCATAATAACAATAATAATAATACATTACTAATTATTATTATTATTATTATTATTATTATCAATATTATTATTATTATTATTATTATCATTATTATTATTATTATTATTATTATTATCAATATTATTATTATTATTATTATCATTATTATTATTATTATCATTATTATTATTATTATTATTATTATTATTATTATTGTTGTTGTTGTTGTTGTTTATAATGATGATAATTATTATTATTATCATTATTGTTGTTCCTACCATTTCTAAACATGTTAGTTCAGTTTAATTGTAAGCAAACATCCTCTAAAACCTGGGGGAGATGATTGTACATGTCATCCCCCCCCCCACCTTGTGAGGTGGGGGATGCATAACCCTCATCCCCCCCCCCCCCGCTGTCTACGCCCCTGCTTACATGTATAAGAGATTCTTCAGAAATTCACGATCAGTTCCAGTAAAGTGCCCTGAGAATTCTCTT
>CM057165.1:10319305-10329305 GCA_029962745.1 Echinometra lucunter | reverse complement strand
GTTAAATTCTAGATTCATCCGCTATTTTGTCTTTGAATGTGACTCGATCTAGTTTTACTTATATTCATTGAGTCTCTGTCATTTGCATATGGAGGTCATTTTTCTCAAGTCGTCTGGAAATCAAGCAAAGAATTTGGAATCGGCAAAGCTGTTACAAAGGATGGGAAAGTGATCATAGTGGGGAACTACAAACCACCGGGCAACATTACTGGTAACTTCCCCGAGAATGTGTTTCCACCTCTAGCTTCCAAGGTGGAGAAGAAGAAGAAGGAAGACAAGAAGAAGAAAAGTCGAAGAGGATCTACAAGTTCTAGTAGTAGCAGCAGTAGCAGTAGCAGCAGTGACGATGAGGCTAAGAATAAGGTATGCTTTTTATAGGTTTTACCAATAATTAGAGGTCTACATTTTAATAAGTTATTAAAATGTTCTTCATATAATAAATTCAATTTAATTTTAGAATGTATTGTGGTTCTGCTGTCTGACAAAGCTAGAACCGCTTCCCGCCCTCTCCTCCCCGCCCTCTCCTCCCCCTAAATATGCTCTTCTGCATGAGCATTCATTTCCTTCTTAATATGATAACATTCACCTGTCCAATTATTCAAACCATCCCATTCTAGCGTTAAGTAATCATTAAATGATTACGCATATATATATACACAACATTTTGCTGCTCTACATTGCATCTCGCAGCCGCCACATGCCCGCAAGCCACCTCCTGAAAAAGACTATCTTTACTTTTTTTCTTTAAATTCACCCCACCTTTCCAACATTTTTGTTTTCATTTTTTATTTATGTATTTGTTATTGTATGTAGGGCGTTTTTAAGAAGAAATCCAAAAAGTCTGGAGGCCTTCCTAAAGTGTCCCGTGTAGAGCAGAGAAATTTCGGGAAAGAAGCACTGACATCACACAATGAGTATAGACGTCACCATGGAGCTCAACCTTTGGAACAATCACGTGATCTATCAAAGAGGGCGCGGAAGTGGGCTAAACATTTGGCGAAGCACGACCTTTTTGAGCACAGCAAAGCGAACGACGTCGGGGAGAATGTGGCCATGCATTATTCCAGTCTCTCCACTGAATACTCAGGTATGGTCGGGATATCATCAAGGTTTGCCAAACACGATCAGTAATTTTCCTGTATTTCTTGTAATATCAGGATTAGAAATAGGGGTAAAATTAACGCCAGTCACTTTCAAATTCAGCATTTCCATTCGCTTATTACATGTGCGTAGCTTTAGGACCCTTCATTCTGCCGAAAAAAAAATTGACAAAGGTATTGACATCAACTTGAAAATATGCGTTTGACATTCGTTCGTCGTAATTTCACTACAAATTAACTTTTGAATATGTAGAACCTAGATTACAGAAAAAAAAACCAATGATTTTTTTTTTTACTTTTGACTCCTGAAAACAAAGTGCGTAGCATTAGGTCCCCCATCATAATATACACGGAATCTTTCGTGCGCCAGACTTCAAAATTTAGCCAAAATGCATGGGAAATATGTTTGTTGTTTGTTTGTTTTGTTTTTATTTGATATAAATAGTTCTTTTTCATTCCATTTAGCTATAACACGTCGAGCTTACTTGCGTACAAATATTATTACTAATACATGGCTAAATGTCTTTGGGCTGCGTGCCAAATGGAGGCGCCTTTTGTAATTAATTTCGGTAATCAACAACACAAAGTCTAGTCTGTCTATCATTCTATGAAACATAAGCTTGTACTGCTTAAACGAATATTCAGTATTGCTGCTGAAATTCCTTTACATTCCAGAGAGATTCTTGAAGTTTGTAAATTTGATGAATCATAGATTAAGAGATGGCAAGTTATACTTTATTTGTTTTTTCAGCATGTTATACATTTACAATTATTGCAATAATCCATTGCTTATCATGCAGGAAAAGAAGCTGCAGCTCACTGGTACAGTGAAATTCATAACTACGATTTCAAAAAGCCTGGATTCACGAAAGGTGCTGGTAGGTATAACATAATATAATCGCATTGCCTCAAGTAGATACTGATTGATTTGTTTAAAAATGACATTTTTTATTATTGCATAGGTGAAGCTTAGATTGGACAAGGCTATCAAAATTCAGTGCTTGGAAAGAAACATTCGAAGAAATGATTATTATCATTTATAAAACGCTAAAATATATAGCGCCGACCACAGCACCTAAAGAGCTCTCCGAACGCTGCTGAGATGTGTGACGTCACAGGTTGAGCAGACGCATATTGTCCCATATTAACATCTCATGCATTTTCAGTGCCTGTTATGTCATCTTCTCTTCAGTTACTTCTCTTACTTCACTACATAGCGTCAGTCTAAATGTTTAATCTGTTGCTTCACTCTAAACGCCTTGCATGGTATTATTTTGATTAAAAATGCAGCGTTACAAAAATAAAGGAATCATTCGCTTGTAAACAAAATCTACGCCTCCGTATTTTCAGCTGCATACACTGAGCTATGTTCAGCGTTTCTGGAGGGAGCGAACGTCGTCCATGCTATCATTCGGCGGGCTTTTCAAATTGAAAGTGTGGTTTCTTTGATTTGAATTTAACCATTATCCTGTATATTTACAACAAAAGATTTTAGTCATCAGAATCGGTTTAATTTCCCTTTTAGAACGGAATGAAATACGTCACGTGTAATACACTAAACTCTTTATAATTTGAGAAATAACTGCATTGCAGTTATTGTCATTATGATATGGGACATCGTCTGCTTGGGCGGAATTGGTGCATTCTGTGACGTCACTAAAAATTGTTAGTTTTCTGGCGAATCGCTCGTATATCCCAGATGCTGGGAGACAGTTTGTTGTATTATTATTTTTTTTTTGATCACCCGATACGTACTTGACGTAAACTTATACAATTGCTATCTGTTAGTTTACCAGTTTCTATTGATACATCATTAGCCATATTTGTGATTTTCTTTGAATTGTTTTTTTTCAGTTTATCTAGATTAATTGTGCATGTGTGTGTGTGTGTGTGTGGGGGGGGGGGGGGGTGTTGGTGTGTGTGTGTGTGTGTGTGACAGTGACAAAGTTTTAAATTATATTTGCTGTCCATAATGGTGGAAGGTATTCATATTGTGCTTTCGAGCAAAATTAACGCTTCACACAAAAGACACGGAGGAGCATATAGTGGAGTGACCTTAGGTGGAGGAGTGGAATGTTTCATTAATTATTCTATTCCAACAGTGAACTACAAATCTGATGTGATGCTCATTATATTTCATAGGGCACTTCACTCAGATGGTATGGAAAGGCTCTCGTGAATTTGGCATTGGTAAGGCCATCACCCGTGATGGGAAGGTTATCATTGTCGGTCAATATCGACCACCAGGTAACATCATTGACCATTTTCAAGAAAATGTTTCAGCTCGAGATGATGGATACATGCCACCACCACCACCCGAGAAGGATTCCAGTCAAGTAACTCGTGTTGTTCGATCCACGGAATATGAATCTGGACCAAGTAGAGAGGTGAAAGCTGCTGAAGTAAATGAAACCATTAGAAAGGTATGCTTTATCATAACTTCTCATCAGATTGTAAAATACATGTCTGATTTTTGAAGGGCTGTAATAAGTTCCTGCATAAACTTGAATTGGATAGAAAAGAGACAGCAGATGATGATCAATCAGGTAAACCACAAATCTGATATCGTTTACTGTTCTGTCGTACATCATACACGAAGTGAGGCCTGAAGTCAATATTATAAATAAAAAACCCCGAAACTTTCTGTTGATAATCTCCGCTACGTTTCGGTGAGATACACCCATCATCGTCAGGCGATAGAATGAGACTACGCCAAGGTTTGATCCTCAAGTTTTGATTTAGGACAAATCTCTCACAGATTTGGGATAAATCTTTACATCGGGTGCCTCGACGTCTTTCACGTCAAATGTCCCACGACAAGGAGTCACGTGACCGGCGCCGGAAGTCTCCGAATGTTTCCCGCCAAAAACTACACGAAAGGGGCCAAACCTCGGCGCAGTCTCATTCTACCGCCTGACGATAATGGGTGTATTCCACCCACAGAAATATAAGACGTTTCCACCGAAACGTAGCGGAGATTATCTACAGTAACTTTCGTTTTTTTATTTATAATATTGATTTTTAATGAACTAAGACCAGATTAATAATAACTTTCATGAATGAATGAGGCCTATTCAGCAAATTAATATTTTAATGCAAATAGAGCGATATTAGAAGAATATTCAAAGGTTTATTAAATTTAATTTCATTTTGTCGTTATCAAAAGCCCTTAAAGTTGTCGTTCGGTGATCGTATGACTGTCAAGCCATGAAGCTGCTATTTTCAGTATGGTTTCATGTTTTCATTATATATATTATATCCGTTCGTGTGGTCTTGAGGGAATCATCCCCCCCCCCCCCCCGATGATATACCTGTCAAAGAAAAAGTCTCGGTGCGCTTTAACATATATTGTTGCAATTATTAATTACAACAATATATGTTAAAGCGCACCGAGACTTTTTCTTTGACAGGTATATCATCAGGGGGGGGGGGGGGGGGATGATTCCCTCAAGACCACACGAACGAATATATATATATATATATAGTAAGAGAAATATCTACAATATCGTCGTAGCTTCTGTAATATCCTCCTTTATTTCTTGTCCAGCTTTCGATCCAAAAGGATCTTTATCAGGACTCTCTTCTCGAACACAAAATCACAAAATGATAGCTGGCATTTACCTCATAATTTGTTCATATCAATATTATTATTATTACTACTAATTGTTTTACTGCTGCTACTACTACTACTGGCATGCAAAAGGAAAGAAAAAAAAAAAAGAATTTTCGCGCAATTTGACACAATGATATCCAAATTAAGATGACGCATGATAAGTTAGGATGCACAAAAAAAGCGTGTTTGACCGAAACATTAGTTAATTTCTTCGTCTTGCGGTGTTTTTATTTTTACCTCTTTGTTTGCTATATATATATATATATATATATACACACACACACACACACACACACGACAAAATTACTTTCGAAAAATTAACTTCAGGCAACTTCAATAGCCCTGTCTATCACCTTTAGAAACGTGCGGACTTTACAATTGTTTATTGCGTAGTCCGAACATGATTTGTACAGGCAGTACAATAGGTTTAGAAAATGCACTTGAGTTGATTTCTCGAAAGCAGTTTTCATCGTTATATATATATATATATATATAAATAAAGATTTACAAGGGAGTTGCCAAAGTTGTTTGCATTTGTCAAATTTCTTTCAGTGTATTGTCCCCTTATTCTGACTTATGCATGTATCCAGGCTTCTACCTGAGATCCAACTGCGGCACGCGGCTTCTCATTGTTCATTAACTCATCTGCACCAGAATAAAGAATCAAAAAAGGGTTGGAAATCTGTCTGTCGGTCAATTGGATTCGGTCGTGCCTAACTGCTGGCCCGCCTCTGTGGTCTAGTGGCGTTCTAAGCCAGTGACCCGGGTTCGATTCCCGGCGGAGGCATTTTTCAACCCTTGATTCAAAATGGATGAGAGCTCTGGGGAACATTGAGGGAGCTACGCAATTATTATTCTCCCGTTTTCGTTTCTTTCA
Source organism: Echinometra lucunter (assembly GCA_029962745.1). NCBI lineage: Eukaryota > Metazoa > Echinodermata > Echinoidea > Camarodonta > Echinometridae > Echinometra > Echinometra lucunter. Next base: position 10,323,715 of record CM057165.1, on the reverse strand, counting down.
ATATTTATATATATGGAGTGGAAACACCTTTCTCTCAACAAATCTTTGCCTATCACATTCTCAAAACATCCCATCAATGCGCAGAAGCAACCTGGAAACCTGCGTAACTTGCTTGTGAAAAGTTCAGTCTCGAAGAAACCTAAACAGAAGGGCAACCGCCCGTGTGGTAAAAGCCGGTGCCAAATTTGCACCCACATGCTCATGTCTGAAGAAATCAAACTAACTAACGACTTCTCTGTCCTTTCCCCACCGGCGTAAATCCACTCTGAGGAGTGGGGGGGGGGGGGGGGATGATTGACTTTTTTGACGATTTTTTTTTCTGTCGATCTCACACGTAAGTATAAGCACACACCCTCACTAGCCCCCACAGACCCCCCTACATACATTTTAATATTTATTTTGCGAGCGAGCGAAGCGAGCGAGCCAAAAATAACCACTTTTTTTGTTTTCAATCGCATTTTCAAATAGAAATTCTAAAATATGATGGTTGTTTATGACAGATATTCAAAGATTTTACTAACGGATTAATTAAAATATATTTTCTTTCTTAAAAAGTGGGGGGGGGGGGATATTTGTACACGCCATCCCCCCCTCTCCAAAAAGTGGGGGGGATATATCCCCCCATCCCCCCCGGGATTTACGCCAGTGCCTTTCCCCCTATGCCACATGTGACAGTGAGAACGTAGTCTACTGTATCTCATGTTCTAAATGCCCCCAAGCCACGTACATCGGCGAAACAGGAACCAAATTCGGACTACGTTTCAATAATCACAGAAGTTCGATCAAACACAAATATTCACTACCTGTCGCTGAACACTTCAGCTCCAGCAAGCATTCACTTGATGATCTAAAATTTTGCATAATTGGCACTCAATTCAAAGGCAGAGAAGTCAGGAAATTGACAGAAATGAAATTCATCATCAACACCAGGTCTTTCGAGACTGGACTTAACAAGGACCTAGGATGGCTGAGCAATTTCACTTTTTACAAGAGATGAAATATTGTTCATCTTCCCCAGTGCATCTTTGTATTTAGTGTAGAATTACCTTTATATTTATTCCTCTTTTCAGGGCACTGTAGTTCTTTCTTTTCACCTCTTCCTATATCACGTGAGGTTTTTTTTTCAAGCAAATGGTCTCATTTTTATCTTGATACAGACTTATAACCTTTTTTTACAATTTGTATGGCTGAGCGATCTACAATTTGGAGTATTTATCTTTCAGGTTTTTCTTCTTCTTCTTCTTCTTCTTCTTCTTCTCCTTTTTCTTTTTTTTTCTCTCTCTCTCTCTTCCCGCCTTTCTCTTTTTTTTTTCTTTCTCTCTCTCTCAAAAGTTCTTTCCTTTTTAATCTTTTACTTTTACACTCTTCGCCTATATTTTGGGAGTCTGATATTTTATTTATTTTTTTTATTCATTCATTTTAGATTGATATTTTTTTCAAACTCCATTCTACTCAAATACATTGGTGCTTCATATAATTGATTACACTTTTGGTATATTATTATTTCTTCTCTTTAATTGACCGCTTACATAAGTTCTGGCTCCTTGGCAACGCTCTGTACGCACTCCGCGCAGAGCGTTGCTTAGGAAATACTATAAGGAAAATTTTGTTTGCATTTATCTTGTCATTAAACTGTATATACACTGAGGAAGGCCCGAGGCGGACCGAAAATTCTGAACAATAAAAGCTAATGTTGGATTTACACATGGCGTATCTTCGACTCTTTTTGAAGTTATTACTGTCTACATTATATACATATAATATATATATATATATATATATATATATATATATATATATATATATATATCTTGAAATAGTCCACGTATTGGCATAAGTAAACAAACAAACCAACAGAAGTCAATGAGAAGAGTTGACTCAACAGTGCAATCGTTAATTGCCAATAAGAATATATTTAATCCAAAATTTTGGGGCCTCCCCCTCAGGGATAAAGACGATAATGCAATATGTACAAAAATAACCTTTTCAATATTAACAGACGCAATCTAAGCGTGGCTATAACAACCACTGTGTTGCTAAGCAATTTGGCGCATTTTATATATATATATATATATATATATATATATATATATACATATATCATATTGAAAGAAATTAAATGAGAGAATAATACTTGTGAATTAATAGGTATCATTTTCAAAAGTCGCAGACCACCTTCCAAAACATGAATTCATTCGCATTAGATCAAATTTACTCGGAAGATGTCAAAACTACAATTTTTGCAATTTTCACCTTGGCTCACAAGTCATTTGATATGTTGGCAAGCACATAGAATTCATGTTGCATGTATTTTAACGTTGAAAATATGATTTTTTTTTCCAGATATCATTGAATCAAAGTTATGACAAGAGGCTTGTAAAATTTAAAAAGTGACCATTTTGCATTTAAGGCATGTTCACTGAAATGTGACTGAAGGATTTGCCCTGAATTTTAAATGAAATATAGCTGAGAAATATAGGTTCATGCCTTTGTATTCAGATTTCCTCAAAGGTTCCTGATTAAAAATTACACAGATTTATTTTAGGGGGAACTTATTTATTGTTTTGTGCTTATATTTCATGAATAATCAATAGCTGAAATATTTTCAAAAACAGCAATGATATTTCTGTATTCTATACCGAGATTCTAAATTTTAGATCTTCAACCGCCTCTGCTTTGAGATGGTTGAAGTGCCCCCTGCCTCTCATTTTATTTGCACCGAGAGGGGGGGGGGGGGCTTTAGTGAACTTGGGTAAAATAATTTTAAAAAAAGGTATTTCATGTGTGCGAATTGTTGTGTGTTTATGTTTGTCTTTAGATGGGTGGTATCAAGTTGAAAGAAGCAGACGTCTCACCAGCCGATCTGAAGTCATTTCAGAAGGACAGTCTAGCAGCTCTTAATAAGATCCGACTCAAGCATTCCGTCTCCAAGGTGAAGCATTCAGACGAACTTGACAGACGAGCTCAAGACTTTGCCGCCCAACTAGCTAAGAAAGATGAGTTCAAAAACAGCAATGAGAAGGATGTAGGCGAGAATATTGCAATGCACTACAATAGTGCCAGTACGGAATTTTCAGGTAAACGTATATCATTCATTTTGTACGAATTTAATTTCTAACTAACATCAGGACGAAACACAGGCAGGGCATAGCGTCATGTAAGAGTGAAAAATGTACAAACATATAAACAACCAGAAACAAACAAAATTAGAAGAAAAAAAAGGGGGAAAAGTACCCACTAGTCCCTCGGATCGCCATAAGTTGTCTGTGAGAGCACTACGTGACCTCAAAACCTATACACTTTTCGTCATTTATAAATTGGTGTATAACTCACTGTTTTCTCTCTGTGTTTCTTGTACAGGTCAAGAAGTTGTGGACATGTGGTACAAGCAAATTGATAAGTATGACTTCAAGAAACCTGGATTCACCTCAGGCGCTGGTAAGTTGAACTGAAATGGATATTACATACTTACAGTCAAGATCATGAAGTTATAGAACATAATTTTTCCTACCATAACAGTGACAGCGAAATTTTGATATTTACATCTGTCTGTCATCCAGTTTCGTTTTATGTGCATTCAAATCCTTGTTTTCGAAGCGATGGAGTGACTTTGGTCAATCAACTTCATGTTGAGTGCTTTCACATTAGTTTTTTTTTTAGGCACGCGAATAAATGGTTACAAGGTTCAAATTCGGATATCAACATATAATTTCGTGTTTGGGCAGGAATTTCCACATTATTTTGTGCATTCAAATTTGTGGTTTTGTGCATTTAATCATGGAATATGACTTTTAATATCTTTCACTTCATCATCATCGTGATCATAATTTTTAAAATCTCAATATCTTTCTTTTGCTCAAAATTGTTTTACGTGATCTTCAATATAAATCATTTTCATCATAATCATATTTGTTTTGGGTATCTTCATCATCAATTGTGTGATCCACATAGTTCTGAAGTTGATATTCAACCATCTATGGGTTGGAGTGCCAAGCACCTCGCCATGACTGGTATAGGTCTGCAGTTTGACGGCAGGGGCCACGGAAGCGGGGGCTGGAGGGCTGCAGCTCCCCACAATTTTGGCTAAAAAAAAAATTTAAACAAAACAAAGCCTAATATCACAAAAAACCTATATAATTGTATATTGCTCATTTCGTAGGCTTGCAAAACCATAAAAAACCAAGGCTTCAGGGAGCTCCTGAACCTCCGCCAGGGGCCCTACAGCCCCTAGACTCTGCCTGTTTGGGTGTCAGCCCCCCCCCCCTCCAAAAAAAGTTCTGTGACCCCTGATGATGGTCACGTTGAAATGTCAGTGTTATATACGTCTCCTATAGTTAATGAGATATTTTGAACATTAATTTAAAATACAGTACAACTAGCCTATTGTAAGTTTCAATGGACACCTTATAC
>CM057165.1:10179305-10314305 GCA_029962745.1 Echinometra lucunter | reverse complement strand
ACAAATCTTTTTTTTTTAAAATGAAATTCATGTTTACTTAAGTTAGGGTACAGATTTTGCTCATTTTCCACCATCTGTACAGATCAAAACTTTGTACATGAGTCAGTGGGAGGGTGTGAGAGTGTGCCCTCAATTCCCACACAATAGCCTTGGGCTTGGATGAGGGGCTTGCTCACTAAAAGGAGAAGTCCAGACGATTTCATTAAAATTACACTAAAAAGCTTAAAATTCACGGTAACAGATAATGCTACTTTCATCTATCAAAGTCATTTCTGTGATTTTTAAATACCGATTAAGTGTTGGCTTTTTTTACTCCGAATTATTGAATTTCCCACCGAAATCCAAATATGGTAATTTGTAATTTGACGTAGGCGATGCATTTGCACTACGCATGAGCACTTATTCTGTGCACATTCTTTATGCAAAATGCCGATATGCCTAGCTTTTGGGTGTACAAATCACACCAATTCTGTTCCAAAGAGAAGTTTTTTGCAATCTCGAATCCCCTGACGGACAGGGAGAGGTGTGCCTGATGGATTAATGATAATAGAACGGACAAATTCGACGTCAAAACTTAGAAATTTTCGAAGTTAAAGAAAGCGTGCGAAGACCACTTCGAGCCGGAATGTCGTACACGCATATCGCTTGCATTGTCTGGCCTGCCTGCGGTTCATTAGCCTTTAGCCAAGGCACTTGGTGCTGTTATTTCCCTAAACGCGCCTGAATACATAGACTAATCGCACGACAACTGTGATCCGTGGCCGGAGGTTCGTCAGCACCAAGCCTTTACTAACCTGAGTGGTTGTTGTAGTTTATTTCTTTTGTTCTGTATTATATTTCCGCTACCGAATCGGTAGATAATTAGATGCAAAGAAGCTTACCGAGAAGGCCCCCAAACCCCTCGTTCGAATCCGATACACCAATCAGAGTAGACAATTCGAGAGAACTTATGAATATTTATTATTCACATGTGCCTACCGTTCGACGTGTTGTACAATAACAATCGACCAGCTGATCGCGCGAACCGCGTAGGTTGAAATGAAAAAGGAGAGAGGAAAATTTTTACGATAGATCTACTTATTTAGGCAAAATAGTGAATACAGCCAGTTATCAAATTATTTATTTTCTTTAATAAATCTGTTTAATTGAAAATTGAACAAAATATTATTCATTATTTAGTACATTTGAATATCTATTCCCCCATAATTTAATGAACGAATCCATATAACACACCGTGGTTAAAACAGTTACGATTGGTCACGATCGTCGCTAGCTGCTGTATATGCAAGACCCTCTTGCATATGCATGAGCTCCACAAGTTAGCAAAGGCCTCGCCGCTGACGCGGCTCGGTCCACTGATCACTGCCATAAATTCACACTGTTTAGTCTATTTTTCAAACCCTGCTTGGCAGACAAGCAGCGCGCGAGGCCTTGCCCAAAGGCTAGCGGTGCATCAGCCACGTCACTGAGCCCGCGTGCGAACTGTATTGTGGATGAAAATGGGCTCGTACTAGAACTACTGTTTATACGAGTTAATTGTTGATTACTCGGTAATCATAGGGTATGCCGTGTAAAGTAAGACATTTTCTAGTTGCTGATTTTTTTTCTCTTTATGATCCATGCTATACAGAAATCGCCTAGACTTCTCCTTTAAAGAGCTTGCAAGGGGGTATTCACTGTCATTGTCACTTTTTGGGTAGGATCATTGAGGCACATTCTCTCACACACCCATTGACTCATGTACAAAGTTTTGAGTTTTGATTTGTAAATAGGTTGGAAATTGAGCAAAATCTGAACCCTAGCTTAAAAAGTAAACATGAATTTCATAAAAATGATTTAAAATATATTCTAATCACCTCTAACACAATAATATTGTACACTATTCAGCTTTAACCCATATCAATGTCAATATTATCTGATGTATGATTTTTGGGATATTACAGATCAAAAGTGGGAAATGTTCTTTTAAACATCTAGAACAAGGCAGATTATTCCTTCGAAAGAATTCAGTTCAATGAGGCAAGGAATATATGTTTGTAAATCAACATACTGGAATACCACCAAATACCACTGCTACAAATACCAAAAGATTAGCATAATATGTTGTTGTTATACTACTACAACGTAATAGAGAGACAGAAATCAGTGAAACTGATATTGTTTATTGTAAAATATTGATTATTCAAACCATCCAAGTTTATCAGGTGTTGTAAATCATTTGCTATATTGCGATGAAAGAAAATGAAGATTATCATGCATGGGTAGTCTTTACTATTTTTCATCTCAAAGTATAAACTGATGCCAGCTGCACTGGCAAGAAGTGTGTCTGCGTGACTGGCTTCAGCGCTATAATATTGCTATAATATAGCGCTGAAGCCAGCGCTAGAACTTATAGAAGAAGCTTTGATCAGGGGCGGCGCTACAGGGGGCAACCGCCCCTATGATTTTTTTATGTGATCAAAAGAAGAAGAAGAAGAAGAAGAAGAAGAAGAAGAAGAAGAAGAAGAAGAAGAAGAAGAAGAAGAAGAAGAAGAAGAAGAAGAAGAAGAACTATAAGAACACGAAGATAGAAGAGTATTGGGGAAGAGAGGGCAATGTCATGCAACTATATAGTAATAGCCCTATAGCTCACCTGTGAGTCATCTTGCCCCCTATCAAAATACCCTGACACCGCCCCTGGTTTGACATTAATAGACCAGTTTATAACCAGCAATGTACGTTATTCACATTGTCTCTAACCAGCTGAAATGATAGCTTCTTATACTGACCTGGTTGAATTTTTAAAAGTATATAAAACATACATGTATTATGAGGATTTTCTTACTAAATTTAGTATTTACACAAGTGTGGTTTTGCATTATTATATATGTTGATCAGTTTGGTGTAATTTTCTTGATTAATTTTGGAATGAGGCAAAGTTATAAACGATGCCTAAGTAAGATTGTATGAATTTTCAATAATTATGTGCAATTACTATTCATGGAATCCTTTCTTGATGTTTTCCTCCTCTTGGAATATAGTCTTTCACTTCATTGTTTATAGCATTATAGCAAACTATAAGAACAAATCATTTGAATGTAAGTGTTGTCATGGTATAGTCAGTAAGAAGATAGTTTACTAATTATAATAGTGCATGTGCAGTCAATGATGATTTCAGAGTTCATTCCATATAGGCTCTAGGGAAATGTTTGTGAGGAACTATTGGTAAAGTATACGTAAAGTAACTGAATTGAAAGTTATTAGAACGGGAATTATTTACATTGGTATGTACAATAAAGAATGTTTCAGTCAAATAAATGTGTTTCTTCATTCTTTTTTTTCCCCCTAAAGCTTATTAAACATAGTAAACTCTAGCCAAGTAAACAATAAAAAAAAATTACAAATCATTATAATTATCCCCTGCTACAGTTTTATAACAGGTTAAATTGGTTGCATATGAACAGTTACTGAGTGTGCTGAGAATAAATGTATCTCTTTTGCTCCCTTCTTTCTCTTGTCATATTCCAGAAAGAGAGGGAGGGAGGGAGGAAGGGGTTGAGGGAGAGGGAGATGGGGAAGGGATGGAGGGAGAGATAGGGGAGGAGCAGAATGAGGAGGAAGAGAGAGAGAGAGAGAGAGAAAGAACAGAAAAGGTTATCTTTTATGGGCAAGCGCAACATTTCATGATTTTATATTCCATCGACACATAGCTCTCACAATCAATGGATAAAAAAGGGCTCTCTGTGTGTATGTTTTCTGATCTGGGCCCCGTCTTACAAACAGTTGCGATTGATTCAAATCGATCGCAACTTTGAGATTGAACTGAGATCAATCTCAGAGGTGCGATCGATCGATATGAATCAATCGCAACTCTTTGTAAAACGGGGCCCTGATGTCCGTCATACCCTTCAATTTATCAGGCTGCATATTATTTTGATATTATCAATCGAATGATTTCTCCAGGCTTCGGCTTCATCTACACAGATACAAGCAATTATAAGGTTGTGCAAAATGGAACCTAAAGTGCAGAAAATTTATTTGCTATTTTTATGCGTGCAGCTCAGTGATTCAGTAAGCCTATAAGGTAATGAACTTACTGAACTTATAACTAACCCGTTGAGCATGTTGAGTACGGTTTGTTTTCATTATACACATTTTCCATGGACCTTAGCCCGAGTTATCTCGAACTTAGTGTTCATCGGTTTACGTCAATTACGATTATCCGTAGTTATACCCTAAACAAATCATAAGCACAGACCTAGAGCTAGACTCTACCAGTGGCGTACCGTGGGTCAACGCATCGGGGGGGGGGGGGGGGGGGGGCACCGAGCTTGGCCGTACGCAGAAATTTTTCGGGGGGGGGGGTGGGCAAAGCGTGTAAAATTTTCAAGGAGATACGAAAGCGAGGAAGCAAAGCGACCGAGCTGGTCATGAGGGTGCTTTTACATTTTTAAGATTGAAATTGAAGGATCTGTTACATACTTTTGGTGGATTTTTTGGGAAAATTTGCATTGAAAAAAAAAGAGCAATCAAAATTTCGGGGGGGGGGGGGGTGCAAACTCCACCCTGCCCCCCCCCCCCCCCCCCCCCCGCCCGCCGATGCGTACGACCATGGTACGGAGTTTGTGCGGGTGTGTGTGGTTATTTCTATCATGTTAACGAACGAAAAGATGGATTTTTGGGGGTATTTTTAGGCCATTATCTACTGAAAGGGCCCTTTTTAGGTAAAATTCTTGTAGTGAAATCCAGATGTAGTAATATTACTAACATTTTATGAGTGCAACAGTAGTAGACTATAAAATCAGACTGAGACACAAGATCCAAACTGATTCCTTGCATAAGAATATAGCATCAGCATTGGTTAAGTTACTAAAATGTTAGCGATCGAAGCGAGGGAGCGCTTCCCAACGTACCATTTTCCTTTTCCTTGTTTTCCCCCTCTCTTTTCTCTTTCCTTCTTTTTTCTCTTCCTTTTTTTTTGCCAGCCGATGGGGGGGGGGGGGGGGATGAGACACGTGCTCCCCATGTCCCCCCCCCCCCCGTAGTTACGCCACTGCTTTCTACAATGTGCATTATGGAATAACAATTGATAATACAGTATATAGTAACAATACCGTTAAAGAATCGTAATAACTAATCTTGACTGAATTAAGGCAGAGTATTTTTTTTTCTTTGTTTTTCTTCCTCATTTAGCTATTGTCATGAAATGCACTGCTTTTGTATATAATGAAGAACTTTCACAAGCACGTTTCCTAGATTTTTTTTTTCTTGATTTTATTGGTAAGAAAAAACGCATAAAATCATACATAGTATGCGTTACATGTAGATACAATTCGTGTAAATAAACTAATTATCTGACATCTATACAAACAGAACATAGTACATCAAAATATCACAACATAGAAATAAATCCCGTATAAAGTACCAAACAACAACAAAAAATCTCAACATATAGAAAGATTATGATTACGAAATGCAGAAAAACCTATTAATATTTTGTCACTTTATCATGTGCTTCTCAGTTTTATTTAAAGTAAGGAAATTAAAAGCTGAAGAGGCTTGACTTCTAGATTTTGTAATTCCAAAGAAAATATGCTCGTATGAAATGAAGCAGTCAGATTTGACTAAAGATCACCGGGTCACAGGACACTTACAGTATTCTAGTCAAATTTGACGAGATTCTAGTAAATAGTTAAAATGACCAGAATTCTAGTAAAAGTGAAAAAACCTTTTACCAATATTCTAGTCCAAATCATTTTACTAGATTCTATTTGTTTTTTTTTTTTTTTTTACTAGAATCGTGTAAATTTTACTAGAACAGTACGGGTCAAATTTGACTAGATTGTATTCAGAGTGTAGCAGAAAAAAGAAGAGATTTGATTTGTCAGTGTGATAAAGATTACTCTTGGAAATTTCCAAATATTTCAACACTAAAATTATGCAGTAAGGGCGTTGTTAAGATGCAGTCAGTATTTTTCATGCAACAGAATGCAAATAATTACAAGTAGGCCGATTGGATCCTCCAAGACCTGCCTCCACTCGGTTGGTCAGGGGTGGCGCCAGGGTATTTCGATAGGGGGTGGGCAAGATGACCCACAAATGGGTTTACTTATACTAATTTAAATGAAAAATAGGGCTGTTATGCAGAGTGAGTCAGAAAAAATGTCCCATCATTTTGAAGTTGTCTTGTTTGAAGTATGAACATTTAATCATGGGTTTCATGATGTGTCTTGGTAGAGTTATCCTCCCAGCATTTATTGGTACCCTAATCATTTGGATCTTTGCATGCATGACTGAATATTATAACAATTTTTAGAAGACTGCAAAATATCACTTGCGCCAAGTGGCTGGATGAAGATTAAAACAAGTTTTAACTTATGTGCACACACCCACACACAACACCACACCCACCCTCACAAACCCCCTCCCACACACACACGCGCACACACACACACACACACACACACCTCCCACACCCCCACACCCCCCACACACAGCAGAAAACTCATAATGCAGTGTTAACATTTTCCTTTTCAGATTAAGCATTGATTTTTTTTTCACCAAGAATCGCTGAATGTGTAAGTGGTGATTCCGTAACAATTTTTACCACCACCACGAGCACGACCACCACCATCATCATCATCGTCATCATCATCATTATCACCAAGTGCACATTAATACAATGTGCTATCTGAAATGTATCTCGTTGGTTATGACTTTTGTTTGTTGGTTAACAATGACAACAATGGAAATATCTGTCTTTGGTGTACTTGCCTAAAAGGGCTTGCCTGATTTGGCAGCAGTTACTTATGTTCAGCCCTTTGTAAGTAGCACAAGTATTAGGGTTCGTCCTCAGTTTTATTCTTCACCCATCCACTTGGCGCAAGTGATATTTTGCAGTCTTCTAAAGATTGTCTGTTATAATATTCAGTCATGCAAAGATCCAAATGAAAAGGGTACCAATAAATGCTGGAAGGATAACTCTACCAAGACATATCATGAAACCTATCATTGAATGTTCATACTTCAAACAAGACAACTTCAAAATGATGGGACATTTTTTTCTGACTCACTGTACAGTTCCATGGCCCTGCCATCCAGGCAAGGCGGAGCGTTTTTTAAAATAAGGGAGTATCAGCAAAAAAAAGGCACCTTTTAGACAAAAAGGTGCTTTTACAAAGGGTGAACACAAACAGGAAAAATAGCCTTTTGAGGCGTTGGTATACGTCTATTTAACACATTTTTCAGGATCATTTTCTTTATATTCGTTTTTACTTTTACATAATAGCTACTTTGCAGTTGTGAAGTTTTACATAACAGCTACTTTACAGTTGCATTGTGTGAAGACTGCTGTGATCAGTGGCGTAATTAGTCAAAATAATTTGAGGGGGGCAGAACATGACATATGAAGCACATATTCGATCTATAAGTAACGCACTGATCTGTACATAAAGATATTTTTTAAAAAGTATTTAAAAACTCAAAATCCTTGTATTGTGTCCTAATCATTTCATCATCTCATCTCATTTCAGTTCAAATCAAATCATCATCATCATCATCATCATCATCATCATCATCCTTTTCCCACACTCTGCCTGTATGTTCCCACACTTTTCAGTCTGATATACTAATCTCCTCCCCTGCGCTGCTGCGTCACTCACTCAGATGGCAGCGAGCACCAGAGTCTGGAATGTAGATGTACATGTACCTACAACAACCCTTCAGCTGACTTAAAAGTAGGGGAATTCAAGTTGGTGAAATGGTGAACGAACAAGTGATCAAAAAGGGAGAAAAAGGTGTGTGAATTTGGAACCGAATCAGATGACCAGCCTCCGATACATGAATGCATTAATTAATATATAGACACATAAAACAAACTGAAATAAGAGTATGAAGTATTCTAAAATTACCAACATAACAGCTATAACGCAGTTAGTTTGATACATCGTGTTCATTTAATGAATGGGGGTAAAATTTATAGATGTATGTTATAACATTTCAAATTTTGACCCCGTCTCGTCCCCCCCCCAAATGGGAACGAATGAATAAAATGACTATGAGAGAATAACTTTATAGGCAGGATAGAGTTATCGGAATACAAATACCATTCCTACCCGAGCGCCCCCCCCCCCCCCTCCACAAGCGGGTGATGTTCGTTATTCCGAAGGTTCGTTATTCCGAAGGTTCGAATACTCCGAAGGTTCGTTATTCCGAAGGTTCGTTATTCCGAAGGTACGCTATTCCGAAGGTTCGTTATTCCGAAAATGAAATAAGGTTCGTTATTCTGAGGGTTCGTTAGTCCGAAAATGAAAAAAGGTTCATTGTTCCAAAGGTACGTTAATCCGAAAACGAAATAAGGTTCGTTAAGCCGAAGGTTCGTTAGTCCGAAAATGAAATAAGGTTCGTTAGTCCGAAAATGAAATAAGGTTCGTTAGTCCGAAAATGAAATAAGGTTCGTTGGTCCGAAAATGAAATAAGGTTCGTAAGTCCGAAAATGAAATAAGGTTCGTTAGTCCGAAAATGAAATAAGGTTCGTTAGTCCGAAAATGAAATAAGGTTCGTTAGTCCGAAAGATAAATAAAATAAACTTCTTTTAGTAACAAATACGATGTTATAATTAAAAGCTCTGCTTTTAATTTAGGTTCCACCACTTTTGTTTTGTATCATATTTCTTACCAACCATTGTGATTACCTTATTGTATTCTTATTTGATACGTATGCAATCGTACATATTTTATTAATATGAGCTATCCATAATTGTCATGTATGATTTATTGTAATTTGTCAATGGAGAACAAAAGAGGAAAAAATAAATTCAAATCAAATCAAATCAAATCAAATCAAATAATATATATCACGCAATAAAAGAATGGGTATAGTCTCAGCGGAGGATTCGGCAAAACAAACGAACATATGAATATGAAGAAGAATTATATTGATGGCAATAGTGATGATAATAATATTGATCATTGTGAAAATGATAAGAGCAGTTATAATCGTTTTTATTTCATTATCACAATCACATGGGATTTGAAGAGGTATTGTATTTCAGTTCGTTTCCCCGGAACAGCATGTGTGTGTGTGTGTGTGTGTGTGTGTGTGTGTGTGTGTGTGTGGTGTGTGTGTGTTGTGTGTGCCATGGTGTATGCATTGCAATATGTGCTAAGAAACCTGAAAATGTGTTCGTTTGGTATTTTGGTGCATGTTTCATATTCCACTTGATAGTAACACGACAGTACTCTTTCTATAGGTTAAATTTAGGGATGCATCCAAGAGTTTTAAAATGACACTGCCAAGGACAGTCTGATTTAAATTCTTTCCCTTGTATCTAGGGAGAGGATTCGTCTCTGAATTATTCATGAGGCTATAGTTTATGAGTTCCACTTGGCCTTTCCTAGCCTGAATCCTGTCCAAGGAGTTTACAACTGTGCTTTCACGGAGGCAATATAGATCTTATCGAGTTTCGAGGATAGACTATTGGAAGCATCCATAAATTTGACTGCATTATATAGAAAAACTTTTGCTGTTGGGCTTTCTATTTATGACATATGGGTGAATTACTACTTATAAGGCTAAATCATGAAAAAAAAGAAATTATTATCCGGAAAGATTTTGAAGAATTCACTCCTTTCTGATGTATGTAGGGAGTGGAATTGCTTTGAATTATTCACGAGGTTAAGGTATCCACATTCCCCGTGGCATCCAGCCTAGCCTGGCACCTGTTCAATGGGGGTACAAAATTACTGTGCTTTTTTGTGTTGGTAGAAGGCATGGTAACTTTGCCGAGTTTTGAATATAAAACTATTGCCAAGGGAAGCATCCATAAATTTGATTTTTTTTTTCTCCTGGAATTACATATGTTATTGGGCTGTCTATTTTAAATAAGGAGGCTGCATAAGCATTAATTGTGAAAATATGTTTAGGAAATTTCAAATGTTAGGTTGGCCAAGGTACTATGATGTTGGAATGAGGGTAATACAAGAGTATAGGCTGTCCGTATTTATAACTGGGTATATTATATCAGAAGAACTTGGTTTTGGTTTTTTTCATTTTTAGTTGTTATGATGCTAAGCAGCACGGTAACTTCATGGAAATGGTTGAGGTTGGTTGTCTTTCATACTCAAACTGGTGTAAACGGATATTGGTTCTCTTTGGTCGGTAAAATTAAATTGTATATATAGTTACCTGGTAGTGAGATTTCAATCTTATTTTTGTAGATTTGGAAATAATGCTTCCATTCTATTAACTGTTACCAAGGAATGTAGGCCAGGTTTTTAACTCATTCATGTACGCCACGAGGCTCGCGACTGGCCTTAGATTTGTTTATTGTGGAAACAACTTAGTTATGCAGACTGGATTTTATTAAGTATCCATAATTTGACTATTGTAGTGAGGCAGTCTATGCTACACCCTAATTTGAATGAAGAATTTACATTTGAAGTGTAAGTGTGGAATTTTGAATTTAAATGTTTGCTTTCTAGAGGATGTCACATTTAACTCGTTGATTTTGTCAGGCCACGTGTGATGTTATGGCGGAGGTTATGTAATAGTTATGTTAGATCACATATTATGTATAGCATGTTTGACAGGGCTAACAGACTGAGATCAATCTCTCGTAATAGGATGAGGATCTTTAGTCTCTTTGGGTTTAAATGCAGACTAAAGAATTGTTCTATAGGCAAGCTGGGATCAATTGTGTTATGGTAAGGGGTACAAAATTTAAGTTATGGGTATAGGATAATAGATAGGATGGGAATGGGAGGGACTTCAAGACTGCTATTGTGTTTTCAATGTGTTGCAGCAAGCGTGGGATGGTTTGGGATGGTTTGGAGTGGGCGTGGCTGTTGATGGGTTATGTGTGTGTGGGGGATACCGCCTTTATTCGTGATGTTTTGGACTTAGCAATAGTAACATTCAGAGGGTTTGTTATAGCCTGCACGGTTCCTTGGACGTTATCAATGTCATTGCTGTCAATGTATAATTCGACATGCATGGGTGGTGGAATGCTTCGTTTTGATTGTGTAAACAAAAATTGTCATATATCATGGCGGGAATAAATTTTATCTCACTCAATGTTAGGGGTATAAGGGAAAGAGTAAAAAGGAAAACAATTTTTGATTGGATTAGGACAAGAAAAGGGGATGTAGTCATGTTACAGGAAACTTACAGCACCCCAGATATCGAGGAAGAATGGAAGAGGGATTGGGGAGGACAGATGTTTTTTAGTCATGGGTCAAATCACAGTAGGGGAGTACTTGTCCTGTTAGCTCCAGGAGTGAATTTTAAAATTGATCACGTTGTGAAAGATAATGATGGACGTTTTGTGGTTCTTAAAGGAGATTTATTAGGGTATAAATTACTGTAAGGAAATGTTTATTTCCCAACAAGAGAAAGAGTGCATCAACAAATTAGTTTTCTAGAAAAATTGGATAATTGTCTTTTTAATTTGAATTCTTCTAATTACTCGGTAATTTTAGGAGGAGACTTCAATATGGTTATAAATAAAGACTTAGATTATATGGGGCCTAGTTCGAATTTAAGAACGAATTTTACAAACCAATTAGAGATGTTCTTAAGGAAAACCGATTTAATTGATATATGGAGAAAGCGGAACCCAACGTTAAAACAATTCACCTTTAGGCAAATTACACCATTAGTTCAAAGTCGGCTAGATTATTGGTTTATATCAGCGGGTTTGGAAAATAAAATACTTACATGTGAAATTTTGACATCAGTTGCCCCTGATCACTCTGGGATCAGTTTCGAGTTGAAACTTATTCAAGGTTATGGAAGGGCAGGGAAATCATACTGGAAATTTAACAACAGCTTATGTTTAGACAAAGAGTTTGTACAGGGAATGTGTGAGGAAATTAAAAACATAGAAAAGAAGTGGTTAGCTGAATTTGATACTAAATCTTCTTTTTGGGACTTTTTGAAGATGAAAATGAGAAATTTTGCAATTACTTTTTCAAAGAAAAAATCAAAGAAAAGAAGATTAAGTATAGAACAATTGGAATATGAAATAAACTCACTTGAAAAAGAACTCAATTCCTCGTTAAATAAAGATGAAATAATTAAAGACATAGATGATAAAAAGGGTCAGTTGAAGAAACTATACAACGTATCGATGGAGGGGCTGAAAGTTAGGTCAAGAGCAGGGTGGTATGAAGAGGGTGAACAAAATCAAGAATACTTCGAGCAGTTACTCAAGTCTAATAAAAAGAAAACAATTATACATGAACTGTGTAATGATAAAGGAGAAGTAACTAAAGATAACAAGGAAATACAGCAAATAATTAAAGCCTTTTATGAAAATTTGTATGCAGAAAATATATCATCGCATGAAAGTTTTCGAGAAAATATCTTTCTTAAAGATATCCCCAAACTAAGTGAAGAAAGTAAGAATTCTTGTGAAGGAAAAATCACTAAAGAAGAATGTTTAGAATCGTTAAAAGGTATGAAACTCAACAAATCACCTGGAAATGATGGGTTCACTGTGGAATTTTACGTCACGTTTTGGCCACAGTTAGGAGGACTATTGGTTGATGTTTTTAATGAAGAGTTTGAAAAAGGTTGTCTAGCAACATCACAAAAACAAGGGGTAATTACTTTAATTGAAAAAGAGGGCAAGGATCAATTGTACATTAAAAATTATAGACCGATTACATTGTTAAATACAGATTACAAGATACTTTCTAAAATAATGGCAAAGCGAATAAAAGGAGTTTTAAATGAAATTGTTCATTCAGATCAAGTGGGGTATATAAAAGGCAGGTATATTGGTGATGCCTTGCGTCTAATAGATGACATGATTTTTCACTGCAATAAGTACTGTGAGGAAGAGATTTTCCTAATAGCAATTGATTTTGAAAAAGCTTTTGATTCTGTTTCACATTATTTTCTTTTTAAGGTTCTTGAATTATTTGGGTTCGGTCAGTCCTTTTGTTCTTGGGTTAAAACAATGTATAATGGGATTAGTAGTTGTGTCATGAATGGAGGGTTTTCGACAGGATATTTTGATATCAAACGAGGGGTAAGGCAGGGTGACCCGCTTTCACCATATTTATTTTTGTTGGCAATTGAAATTTTAGCACAGGCTTTGAGAAAGGATGAGGCAATTAAAGGAGTTCAGTTTGACAATTTTGAAGTTCGGCAAATTTAATATGCTGATGATATGACTTTATTTATTAGAAATGAAAGATCGATTACAAGAATACAGGAAATTTTCCAGGCTTTTTTCAAATTAAGTGGTCTTAAGGTAAATATTGAAAAAACAAATGTAATGAGGATAGGAAAGAAAAAGGGGGAGTCAAGAAGGTTACCTATAGGAAATTTGGTTACCGAAATGAAAATATTAGGTGTATATTTTTCATTGGATATAAAGACTAGAGAAGAATTAAATTACAAAGAGATACTGAGTAAAATTAAAAGACTTCTAGGATGTTGGAAACAAAGGGACTTAACTGTAATGGGGAAAGTACATTTAGTTAAAACTTATGCCTTGTCTAAATTGAATTATGTTGCTTCGTCGTTGGTTGTCCCAAAATGGGTAGTAGCAGAAATTAATAAAACATGTTTTGAATTTATATGGAATGGAAAAGATCGAATCAAAAGGGCTATTTGTTACCAGGATTATGGGGATGGTGGATTAAGAATGATAGATTTTGAATTATTTGTAAAAACTCAAAGGATAATGTGGTTAAAAAGGCTGTTGTATGGTGAAAAGAGTATGGGATGGAAACTTTTTTTTGACCACACCTTAAGGACAGTAGGGGGGAGATTTATCTTCTTGTGTAATTACGATACAAAATTATTGGAACTAAAAACCTCTCAATTTTATTTAGAAATCTTAAGGGCATGGCAAGATATGGAGGGTATTAGAAACTTTAAAGAAGGAAAGATTAATCCAATTTTTTTCAATAATAAGGAGTATCTGTATAGAGGTAAAATGATTTTTCATAAAGACTTATTTGAGAATAATCTATATTTAGTGGACCAAATTCTCGAAAAGGATCAAATTAGAGCAATTACTTATTTTCATAATTTAGGACTAGATAGTGAAAATATAGTTAAAATTTGGAAAATATGTGATGTAATTTTAAAAAGCGGGAAATACAAAGGGAATATATACGACTTTTACCCTGTTGATGTTCAAGATTTTAATATTTCGTTGAAGATTTTTGGAAATATTATTTTACTCAAAGATGTCCCATCCAGAAAGTTATATGAACAGTTTGTATTACATCTACAGCACTCATACACTCTACGAATTAAAGATAACCACAATGATTTTGTATTTTCAAATAAAGAGATCACGAATATCTTCTTAAGGGCACGGAGTACAACACTTTTAACAAAAATTAGGGAATTTCAGTATAAATTACTACATGGGGCTATATATACAAAGGAAAACCTTTTAAGGTTTGGGTTTGTTGATAATAATCTGTGTTCCTTTTGTGATAGAGGGGTGGAAACGTATGAACATTTATTTTGGGATTGTGTTTACATCAAACCTTTATGGCAAAAAGTCATAGAAAGATTTGAGATGGCAGTTCTTCAAAATGCAGAGTGGAAAAATATTCATGTTGGGATTCAGGGGAAGGGCCTTGATGTTAAATGTTGTAATACGGTAATTTTCATTCTAAAATACCTAATTTTTCGATCTAGGTCGGAGGGTGTAATTCTTACTCATGAGACAATATTCAAAAAGATATTAGAATATCGAAACGAAGAAAAAGAAATTGCTTTAAAAAGAAACAAGCTAGGAATACATTTGTTAAAATGGGAGAATGTTATATCTTAAAATAAGAGCATAGGATTTTTTTTTTTCTTTTTTTCTCAGCAATATATATTCATCATCGTCATGAAAGCCATGATTATGTGCAGTCCTTAACCGTGAGGCTATGACAAACTCGGAATGAATATACAATGCATTAAATGAGTTGAAGGCATCAAGACGGTATCGGTGCGTATGAGGGGTATTGGTAACTGGGTGTGGGATGGGTGTGTGTGTGCGTGCGTGTGTGTGTGTGTGAGTGTGTGTGTGTGTGCGTGCGTGTTTGTGGGTGTTTCTGTGTGTGAAGAGAGGGCAGGGGTATACAGGGTTTTTTTTGGGGGGGGGGTGTTTTTGTTTTTGTTTTTTTTTGTATGTGTGTTTTTTGGGGGTTTTTTTTTGTTTTTTTTTAGAAAAGATTTCATTCTTATAAGATATTCAAGTTGAATATGGCTTATGATTATAATTATGTTGGAATAAAGTATTATGGTTTACTATGTTCATATATATTCAAGTGGAATATGGCTTATTATGGTTATATTTTCAAGTGAAATATGTTTTCATGTACACATGTTCAAGAGAAATATTTTGTATGTTAAATTTTATCATTTGATTTGTGAATGGAATCGAATAAAGAATACGGAAAAACAAAAAAATGTATGTGTATGTAGAGGTGCCGTATGGTCGTATGGTTTAAGGCGCTTGACTGTAGACGCGAAGGTCTGGGGTTCGATCCCCCGGCACGGCACTTATGCCCTTGAGAAAGGCATTTTATCTACATTGCTGTTTTATCGTATGTCAAATAAAGTGATGTGCTATATGTATATTGATACGAACGTGTGCATGTGTTCTTAAAAAAAGATGTGTCTGCTGAGGCGATGGGGTTAGGTTTGTACATAGAACCCCTAAAATAATTGTTTGGATGCATGCCAATCTCATCCTCCCCCCCCCCCCCCTCCCCAATTATCTGCATCCTTACAGTGTATAGCCTCACGTTTAATCTGATCTTCAACATCGTATTTCATGGGAGGCAAGTTTACTTTGACAAGAGGGATGCCGGCTTCCTTTATACACACACAAACGCACACCCACCCACACGCACACACAAAGACTTTGAAAAACTAATACAATCGTAATTTTTAATTGTATTATTGATGAAAATAGAAGTATCTTCTCTTCCTCCTTCATATCCCCGTAGTTTACTCCTCCCCTCCTTCTCTTCATTATCATCAGGATGAGCCATGCATGACGTAAAAATCACTATTGTATAGAGGCCATTCAAAGGCAGATGAAAAAATCACGTATGCCTGTACTTACAGTAAAAAAAAAAACTATCAAACAAAATAAGCAATAAGATACGCTAAATAGCAAATTTCAACTGTAAAATCTCTTTTAATAAGCTTCACAAACAATGGAACAAATAAAACAAAAAAATCCCTCTAACAGTGTGAGAAATGAACAAACTAAAATTGAGTTCTCTGCTCTTATACAAACTGAATATAATCATAATTGGTTTGCTAAGCAAATGCATATAATCCATAATGAAAATGGCTGTAGTCTACATGCGTGTTTCTTTAACATGTGGTATAAAGCTGCAGTCGAGCCATTTGTAAAATCTAAATCGGATGAAACAAAATAAAGCTATGACATTTTGAAGTTTCTCTAATCTTTCGCTAATAAACAGTACTATATAATTATGAATCGCTTTCATTGGAAGTATGCATGCGTATTAGTGCGTCGATGATGTAACAGCTTTACCCGTTTGCATATTTTGCGAATGAAATTTCAAAATCTTCATTGCCTTTTGTCAAACCTGTCCTACAGATCACAGTGTTTCAGTAATGATGATTTGCATATTCTATGAGGAGTTACTTGAAGTTTAACATTTTTCAGCATACAAAAGGGGTATTTTGTTAATTTTACGTACAAAACAAAATGGCTTGTTGTGAGGCAATTAGATCATCGCCTCCCTAATTTGCTTTAATACAAACCCGTGTAATTCATAGAAATCTTACATAGAGTTTAGCGAAATTAAAAGGATGTCAAATATTTCTTATTTTTCGCCCGATTTAGATAAAACTTGAACTATTTTGTCTGTTAGAGTTTACTTTATTTATATAAGTCAACTTCAAAATAGCCCTCTAATAACAATTCACGTCTTCATACAAAGAAATCCATAAAAACCTTTTAACAGAATCTGCTGAAAGAAAATGAACAACAATAGACATGATAGAAAAGCATAATCGTCAATGTGTTCCCATTGTGACTAAAGCTACGGTCAAATTAAGCAAACACCGGTCGCCGACTGGTCGTCGATCATTTGATCGGAATTGGTTTAAGCGGTTACAAAAGGTTTCTTGAAGTCGGCAAAAGGTTGACAGTGTTGGGCTACCGGTTTCTCGAGTATTTTGATCAGCGTCATGTATTTGCCGATCAGATTATCAGTACTCGGCGACCATTCGGCGACCGGTTTTCGCCACCGTGTGACCATATGTAAACAACATTCTAAAAAAAAAAAATCAACACCTGATGTAATATATAAGGCAACTTGTCTGACCTGCATACAAAGCAATCCTTTTACCATTCTCTGCTGGGGAAAATAAACTATAGAAACATAATAATGAATGTCCTTTCAATGTGATTAAACAATGGTCTAAAAACAACAACAACAAATTACTGATGTAATATCAAAGTCAACAGCTTGTCCGATCTTACTAAAAGTAAATCATATCATCAGACTCTGCTTGGAGAAAGAAAATTAACAAACTATAGAAACATAATCATGAATGTCCTTTCAATGTGACTAAACAATGTGCTAAAACAACAAAAATTGCTGATGTAATATTAAAGTCAGCAGCTTGTCCGATCTTAAAACAAGTATATCCTTTCACCAGACTCTGCTGGGAAAAAGAAAATAAACAAACTATAGGAACATAATCGCCAATGTACTTTCATTGTAACTAAGCATCCTTCTAAAAACAATAACAACACGTGTTGTAAGGCAACAGCTTGTCGACCAATTTTTACCTTACCAACAAGGATTTGCATTTTATAGGTAATAACGTTTTTAAATGTTAGCAATGTAGGTAGGGAAGTTTGTTTTACTACGTTCTGGATCGTTGGCCACGAAATATTTTTATCGAAATCATAACATGAATGATTTCCGACTGACACATCTTCTAGTCTTTAGTTAGTGTTGATGATGTTTCTTACGCTCGGTCGGCGTAGACGAGAACATTAGTCTTCTTGAATGAAAGTTGTTCAGGCGAATATGGGTCAAATGAGCATAAACTTTTACTTCCAGTTTCTGCTGTTTATTTTGCGAATGCAAACTACTACGGTTGGTGTTGTTTTCGTTGTGTTAATGTTATTTAGATGTCGGTTTCACATTATCTTCTATGTGGCAGATCGTTGGCCTATATGTAAGATTTGCTGAAATGAACAGCTGCGTCCCAAAACGAGAGTAGATTCCGGTCTCCTCGTTCAAATTCTCTACGCAGACGTATGATCCTGCGTTCAAGATCTCTCCACTTCTTCCTCCGTCTTGGCTGCCGATCTCCTCTTTCCGCTCTGCGGAGCATGTTGAGGGTCCTACTACCTTCGTCCTTGATTCGGCGTATCACCCGCCAGATGTTGGGATGGGCAATCATCACACTTCTGTTCCATCTGTTGTGAAAGGCTGTTAAAGGAACGAAACAATTGATGCAAGGTAAAAGTGTAAGGAACAACATTTCTGAAATACCAGAAATGCTCTTTTAGCTGCCTCATTAAAAATGCAGCCAAAATAAAGTTACAATCACATATTAGTAAATGAGTGCTATGACAAGACTTATGGAATAATCTAGAAAGTTCTTTTTCTACTTGCATGGTAAAATGATTGGTATAATTCTGTGTCTGCTATCTATTATAGCAAACTAAGTTATGGTCATTTTCCTTCTAGAAATCTCTGAATTAAAAGTACCTAAATAAACTGAAAAGAACTTTTACAAGTCTTCTTTCATATAATGCGTAGAAGTTGGAACCCCCCCCCCCGAGCTTTATCAGATAAGACAAACAAAATCAAAACCCGCTGCAAAATAGAGAAGTAGCATTTTCTTGGTATGTCTGTGTAAATGTTACTAAACCCTCTACTATTTTTATAAGTAGGATCAATCAGAAATGACAGAGAGGAAGCAAATTTTCACATTTCGAGCACACAGGGACGGACATGCACGCACACACGTACAGAACCCGTTCCATAGTCCCCTTGCGAACTCCGTTAGGGCGGGGACCCCGTAACAACTTTGTATTCGTCACAAAAAAATCATTTTGATCTAATAATAGTTTATGGTATAATAACAGAATGAAATGGGTCCCCCCCCCCTGTGTTTTTAAGCTTCAAAAGCACCAACTCTCCTGAAGTAACCAATTGTAGATTACCTAGTAGGACCGTTGGTTTATCTTACCTTCGCAGTAGTTGTTGGTTCTCGTCTCCATGGAGCGGTTGTACACATTCCAGAAATGAACCGTGAACACGGGTCCATGCACATACGTCTGATCCACATACTCGAAGAACGCTTGCAGCGCAGGATATTGTTGAACCATCTCCTGGACGTGTCTGCTGTTGGTGTATGTCCTGAGAAAAATAACATTCACATCTTAAATATTCTATACAAGAAACATGTCCTCATTAAAAAGTTCCACTTTTAAACTTAAAATTGCGTGCAAAAATGCTAGGTTTTGATATAAGATTAATTGGGGTTTGTAGGTACATTTGGGTGTCTTGCCCCCCCCCCCTCCAAAAAGCTGGTTAGCTAGTGATAATGTTCAAGTTCATGTGATTATTTCTCATGTATCATCAAAACCAAAACATTACAATATAACATAAAAGTTATATACAACTGAAATACGTTGGCAATAGATATCAGGTACATATACAAAATCTAACATGGTTATACAAGAGATTAGAAGAAAACATGAGAAATGAGGTACTAAAAGAAGCAAAGCTTGTAATCATTAGTCAATGTGGACCATTAATCTCCCAAAAAGTATCAAATGTCCGAGTTTTTTTTAACTTACGCACCCCCTTCCTGAAAAATGTAGCCTAATTATGATTATTATATTGCTTTAATATCAACAATAATAATAATAATATTAATAATAATGATAATAATAGTATGATAATAATAATAATGATGATAACAATAATAATAATTATCATTATTATCATTATAAAAATTTTATTACTGTCACCATTATCATTTCCTTCCTTTTGGGGGAAGGAGGGGGATTCTACTTACAGGAAGTTCATTGCAACGTGTGCAGCCGGAAGATGACCAAGTGACAGAATCTTGCCCACAACCCTTTGTACGAGAGGGTCTACGTTGTATGCGACCTTCAAGCCAAGCTCAGTAATCTTTCGCCACAAACTCTGACAAAAATGAAAGTAGCACCCTCTGCTACGCGCATTTGGTAGCTCCGTCCTGATTGCGTTGATCAGCCCAACTTCGAAATCGGTAATCACCATCTGCGGTGCAAATGGTAGCTCCGTGGCATCGAGAACTCCTCTCTTTATTTCTTGTAGAATGTATCTGTACTGATCTTCACGTTTCCCTGTGACCATGCACATTCCGAGAGCTAGCACCCATCCATGATATCGACCATGAATAGTCACGATCTGGGTATAGGGGGCAGGGGCTGTACGAAACGTGCCATCGATGTACACTTCGTTGCACTGTCCAAGAATTTGCAATTCTCGCCTGCTTGAGAAGATAGCCACTCCAACATCATTGTCTATTGCTAGCAGCTTTCTTTCTCCTTCCCAGGTTTCAGCCCATGTCCCCTGGATATTTACTCTTGCAATGGTACGCGGGAGAGGGGGGGAGTAACGATGCCCTACAGCGCTGGAGGGAACTTCGAATTTCTTCGAATATAGGAACATTGATCCTTCGATGGTCAGGGAGTGTGACGAATACTTGCTCATATGCTCTTCTGGCTGGAATTGATGGGTCTCTTCTGATGACGGACTTGATTTCCCGAAGAAAGTCAAATCTGTCAAGTCTTTCATCTTCAGATTGATGTGTGTGCTCTGGGTATAGTGGTTGTCTAGCACGATGATATCACCATCTGGGTCAAAATCGTTGGTCTGTATTGGGACTCTACACGCTGGCACACTGCACCGCCAATAGATTTTGAGTCCTGCAATGGTTCTGTTTTTCTGGTATCTGTATCCATGACAGACCAGAACCATGCCACGACGTTCCCCAGGAACTAAATGGGGTTGTAGGCCGGCCATTTCATTTACTTATTTGGAGAACATATCGTAGAATAGAACTTTTGTAAGCGTGACCAAAACTGAGGCAAGTTTGAAGTTGTTTTGCGTCTCCTTGTTTTAAAATCCCGCCAATTTCATAAGGTTGACTGGTGCCCTCTATAGACGTAAGTCGCCAATGTGCACAAGTTTGTGTATTCGCATACGTTAATGTACATTCGGCCATTGAATAGTCAGCTGCCCTTTTGTGCTGCAGCTGTCAGCCGTAGGTCGCCCCCGGGCAATAATCACGGGGTTTCCCCAGAAACGCACTTTTAATTTCCCTAGGATTTTGCCCCCCCCCCCCCGAAAAAAAAAAGTTTGAGCTCATTTCGTTTCAACGGTGAGGTACTGGGCAAAGCAATGATATCAATAGTCTTAGATAATTAGCGCTATTCCATACATGATTACTGCAGAGGCGGCGCTCCCGGGGGGAGGGGGGGGGGGGGCAGGGGGGCACAGTGCCCCCCACTTTTCGAAGCACCCAAAAAGTGGCCCTTTTTACCAAACAAAAATGCCCCCTTTCAAACCTGTTCAGTGTCCTTCTTTTATCTTAGAAGGGCCCATTTTCTTTGTTGATAAGTGCCCTTTTGCCTTCTGATAAGTGCCTCGTTCCGTTTCAAATAAGTTGCCCTTTTTAAAATCTATAGAAATGCGCTCTTTTATGTCTTTCCCTTTTTAATAGCGATCTGTTCCTTCTGAGAAGTGCGCCTTTTACACTTACATGAATGTTCCCTTTAAATTGCGATTGTTATCCCCCTCTGACTAACTTTTTTCGTTTTTTCATAGAGCAATTTCTCTTCTGCAGAGTGCCCCCTTTCACCTCTGATAAGTGCCCCATTTGAAATTTAATACACACCTTCATTTACTTCTGATAAGTGCCCCTTTTCCTTTCTAGTATATGGGCAATTTCTGTTTTCTGGTAGCGTCCCTTTTCCATTCGGGCAAATGCCTCCTACGACTTTAGTTAAAGGGGGTAACTAAATGGGGGGGGGGGGGGGAGTATTTTTCTACCTTTCTTTCCAAAGTGCGCTCGCTACGCTCGCTCGCACTTAATATGATATCTCATGAAAGGCACTTCAAGTGTTTTGTAACCATAAAGTCTTATCTGTACTCTTAAGTTCCTGATGGTATTGTGCTTAAAACCCCATTCAATTTGAATATTTTCTCTAATAAAAAATTATCGATAGCTATGAAACCTCACTAGCACATTGAAACACACTGAAACAAACACATTAAAACACACTGAAACAAACACATTGAAACACAGTGAAAACATAGTTTGGTCACTATGAGGAAAACTATATACAGAGTAAATGGAAGAAATTTACAATAATTATGGAACACCCATCATATAAAATGAATTTCCGGTAGCTTTTATCATTACAGACCACTCGAAATATGCTGCAAATACCATACCCTTCAGCAAAAATACTTTTTTTAAAATGTGATATTACTTCCAAATACATTTTTTGATTGCTCGCTTCGCTCGGTCACAATTGAGTAAGACAGAGCAGTATACAATAATATTGCAAAGTAGTTATTATTATGTAAATATAAAAACGGTATGTCAAAATGCAACTTAAAAGTATGTTAAATATAATGTAAGGGTATATTTCCCTTCTTGTGTTCAACTTTTCTAAGTGCCCCATTTCCCCCCCCCCCCCCGAAGTGCCCCTTTTCGCTAGCGCACCCCCCCCCCCTCCACTTTGGAAGACTCTCCACCGCCCCTGTGACTTTTTGAGCCTTTGACATTAGCCTAGTCAGAAGAAGACGGGGAAGGGGGCATATATATATACACATACAGAAGAGTTCTCTCGCGCAAAATAGGTGACATTAAGTCGTGTAAGTAGTGAAAAGTAGTGAAAGTTACGCTTAACAATGCTCCTCCAGATCCTAATTACTACAGATGAATAAAAAAAAAAGTAGTTGTAATAGAAAATAATACTACTATTCATGGGAACCTGATTCATAAGCTTTGCTTTTAAAAGTTTCCTCCACATATACAGCGAGCATTATTTATTTCATACTTCCTATTTAATAATTTGATATACTGTATGAACTGAATTAATATTAATATTTTGTACAACTTTACACTGTTGATTTCATAATGATTTTGAAATGTGAAAGATCTTGTAAAATTTATTTGCTGTATTGTGTAAACATATGAAATAAAATGAAATGATTACAATGATGATAACAATAATATTTTTTTTTACATAATAGTAATAATCATTACTGTTAACTGTTGTTACTATCATCATCATCATCATCATCATCATCATCATCACCACCACATCATCATTATCATTAGCTTTTCCTCTTGCTACACATGTCGGCGTGCTCCCTCCCTCTTTCCCTACGCGTTCCAGAATGCTTGAACGAAGTCACAATCATAGCTGATGCCATACAAGTTGAAAACACCCCCAATGCTATGGGGGGGGGGGGGGGAAGAGGCGTACACAGGGGCCATGGCATCCCCCATGTCTGAGGACCTGTCTACGCCACAACTCTTGTCTTGCCCTCTTATAAGACATTTAATGCGAAATTAGTGTTTATCCCCCCCATTCCAAAAAGTTGGGCACGCTAGCTACGGATGCCTGTTTTGCCCCCCCCCCCCCCATCCAAAACAGGGATCGACGCCCTTGTTTGGAATGTTAAACACTCCTTCTATTCTCGGCCCCCGCGCAGAGCGACATTTTTAAGGTTTACAAGTGGTAAACATGTAATCGAGAATGGATCTTCGAACATGGTCAATACAAAGAAAAAAAATGCATGGAACCTCCTCTCCCCCCGCGACATCAGGGCTAGCGAGGAGCGGTAAACATAACATCGATTCTTGTATGGCTTCAGGACTGAAAATGAACTAGTCCCATAAGCCTGTGATCACCCCTTTGAAAGAATCCTGGGTACATTATACGCCCCTGGTCATGATAGATCAGACCCCCCCCCCTGCATAACAATTTAACAGAAAGGGTGATTCTCCCCAACGCCCATCCCTCCCGGCTTTCCCGACTTCGCCACAGATTATTGCATTTTCGGACTAACGAACCTTATTTCATATTCGGACTAACGAACCTTATTTCTTTTTCGGATAAACGAACTTTTGGAAGAACGAACACTATTTCATTTTCGGATTAACGAACCTATAATTTCATTTTCGGATTAACGAACCTAATTTCATTTTCGGATTAACGAACCTAATTTCATTTTCGGATTAACGAACCTTATTTCATTTTCGGATTAACGAACCTTAAATCATTTTCGGATTAACGAACCTAATTTCATTTTCGGATTAACGAACCTTATTTCATTTTCGGATTAACGAACCTTAAATCATTTTCGGATTAACGAACCTTAAATCATTTTCGGACTAACGAACCTTATTTCATTTTCGGACTATCGGACCTTCGGACTAACGAACCTTATTTCATTTTCGGATAAACGAACCTTCGGAATTACGAACCTTATTTCATTTTCGGATTAATGAACCTTCGGAATAACGAACCTTATTTCATTTTCGGATTAACGAACCTTCGGAATAACGAACCCTATTTCATTTTCGGACTAACGAACCTTCGGAATAAAGAACCTTCGGAATAACTCCACAAATGTTCGGAATAACGAACCCTTTTTCATTTTCGGACTAACGAACATCTAGGTATACGCAATTTGCGTGTTTCGGAATAACGAACCTTCGGAATAACAAACCTTCGGAATAACGAACCTTCGGAATAACGAGCTGTAACCCCACAAGCATATGCCTTGGCACCCATAACTTCACACAACTGACCTTCTTCCCTGACCCCCCCCCCCCCCGCCCTCTCCCGGCCAACTCGTATGGCTAATCGATTGGAAGGGGGAATTAGTATTGACCTAGCTTATATGAACGTGTATTTCTACTATATCTATTTTACGTGTATACCATATTCTGAAATAGGCAACGATGCTCGTTCTGCCATGTGTGGCTGACTTGGAGGAGTTTTATTGGCTCCAGAAGGTGATCAGAAGAGTACACTTTTCTTAGGGGTGTTACCATGACGTGATACGTTAGCATCATAGAGATTCGGATCGCCTTCCCAGCTAAATCCTTCGTCGAATGGTCGAAAGGAACGAAACGCCTGGTCGGAAGCGGAAGCGGAAGGGGGGGGGGCTGGCGGGGCTCCCCCACACTTTTGGCCAAAAAAGTATATAACTTTATTAGTTTTAAAAAAATATGAAGATTGTACATATAGAAATAGACTTTCAAAATCAGAAAAAAAAAACAAGGGCTCGGGGATGGGGAGGGGGGTGCCGCCCCTGAACCCCCGCTAGGGCCCTATCTGCAGGATCTGGATTTCGCCTGTCAGCTCCCCTCTCCCTCTAATAACGTTCGGTGGCCTCTGAAAATGTACCCCGAAACTCATGGCTGATGTGGGAACCAAACGGCGGCTTTCGTAACGTATCAGCCAAAAGTAGTATCAGACGTTTGGTTCCGCAGGAACGAATCAACTAGTCGTTTGGTTCCGGGGAACAAATCGACTAGCCATTTCGTTCCTGCGGAACCCGGAACAAATCGACTATCACACCGGCGTGTGCGAGGATCATTTTTTATCCCTATGGTGTTAATGGCGTAGCGCAGGTATGTTCAAATTTGCCTAAATTTGCAACCCTAAATGGCATAGATTAAAGTTGCACCCCTAAATGGCGTAATCTGCATAACCAAATTAGCAACCCTAAATGGCGTGAAGAGTGAGAAAAGGCTACCCTAAGAGGCGATTTACCAGCGAATGGTGCTGAAAAGCAACCCTTTTTGCCAAAGACGTCGACGACGCCTGAGTGCCTGAAACGGGACCCTTTTCGACGCTTTTTCTGGACGCGGGTGCGTAGCAGGCCATGTGGAGAGTGACCCCCCCCCCCCCCCCCCAGGGTCCCGCCTATGACTATCGCATTTAGTCGACCAAAGCGGATGTAATCGGCGAGTAAATATTCAGGTGATTGGTTCCGGAGGATCCAATCGACTGTAAAGAACAAATCGGCTATGACACCGGCCTCGTGCTCGCGCGCGCGCTCGCGCGCGCGCTCGCGCTCTAGCTATAGTTCTAGCTAGCTAGCTCTGATGATAACGCCATATCAGCAGCTGTTAACTGGTTCAGGAAACTGGACATTCAGAGAAAATGCCTTCTGTCGACACGTAAGCATAAAAAGTTGATATTTTTCATTCTGGATCTTTTGTTGATTCTCCTGAATGCTTTTATGTCTACTACCGTATAACTTAAGTCTTAACTTCTTGAATAATACCGCATTCTTTGTGAAATATATTCTTGCCGTACAAATGCACTCACACTCATGACACTCACAGTCAAACTCAGTCATGTCAGTCAGTACAGTAGCGGTTCACGTGCGGTGATCTGCACTCATCCTGTGTAGATCTACTCGGTAAATGAATTGACCTCGTCCCGAAAATGTGACAAGTCTGTACCGAAACAGTTACATAGCATGCTTTTCTATTGGTTACTTGACGATATGCCGTCGACCTACGAGTCTGATAAGCGTCAGTTTTTTTCTTAAAATTCACCATTTTCTATGCCCTAAATAACTAAATAACATCCATGCGCAATGACTCGCCACCCAGTGGCGTTAAACTCAATCCTAGTCCTACTGCTAACATTTTATTCTTTTCAGAATCTTGATTTTTTAATGGCCTAATTGTCATGATCGTGAATTTTGTCACCTCTCTTCTGTGTGCATTTATGTAGATCTATAAAGTCTGTATGGGAGTGGAATTCTGTCACTAGCACTGACGAAATAAATTGGTAGTGACTAGACTAGTGAATGGACTGGTGACAGATTTCACATAATGCCGTACTAGTAACAATTAAAGGCAAGGTCCACCCCAGAAGTTTCATTAATTCAATAGAAGGGGTTAAATTTGAATGGCATTTTAAAAAGAAATGAGCAAAATCGGTTAACTCATTCATGACAGGAATTATTTAAAGCCTAATTTGATCAGCTTTTATTCTTCAAATTGGCAACACCAACATTTTTATTTTATTGCTACATTTTCCTATAAAACGTCATGTATCTGAAATGAATATAAATTGACAGAAATTATGATGAGAAGTCAAAAAGTTGCCAATTTGCAGCGGAAAACGGTGATTTTAAACTTTCTATCACATAGCCAATTTAAGGATTTTAATGATTATTTTCTTTTAAAAAATGTTCAGCATCAAACAACGAATATTGACGCAACCAAAATGGGCACAGTTTGTGTAGAATTTTTTGCTCTTTCTGCTCATGTATTTGGTATGATTTTTAGGGCTTTGCATCAAAAGATATTAGGCCAAACCACAAAATGTGGACCTCTGTCACGAATGGGTTAAAGAATAAGAAAATTACACTCATTTACATTTTCTAGTAAAGTACTCTCGGCTCTGCAAATTGGCAACACTGATAACATCATATGCGAGCAGCTCTCCATTCACTTTGTACATGAAATTTCACATTTTCTCAATTTACACATTTTCTAGCCCCCATAGTCAATGTATGTTCAGAAGAATTGCTTTTTACATACATACTTTGAATATGGGGTGAGAAAATGTGCAACTTCCAAAAAAATTGAGAAAAATATGAAATTTCATGTACAGAGTGAATGGAGAGCTGCTCACAAATAATGTCGTCAGTGTTGCCAATTTGCAGAGCCAAGAGTAATTTACTAGAAAATGTAAATGAGTGTAATTTTCTTATTCTTTGACTGATTTTGCTCATTTCTTTTTTAAAATGCTGTTCAAATTAATCTTTTATTGAAACAGTGAAACTTCTGGGGTAGACTTTCCCTTTAACATTAATATGTATCCTGTTACATATCTCAAAAACATGATTCATGAAAATGTTCTATTTAAAAGAGAATGATGTCATGACTAACGTTAATAGACTATGTACTTCTGCCACTCTAAAGGGATCATGTGGAAGGCAACTCATTACGTCGCTGCTGCTGCTGAGTCGCCACACACACATGTACACTTGACATGTCTTGGTGGTGCACCCATGCGCAGAACTGTCAAGACATGTCAAGTGTTGGTGTCGATTCAGCAGCAGTTCTGCGCATGCGCACACCACACAGGCATCGTACATGTACATGTACAAACAACACATGCGCCAGATCTGCATTTACTCACCTCCTTCCTGTAGTGTAGAGAGTTTGATGTTAAGACACCATCCCTCTCTCATTTTAGACCATACCATCCCCTCTTTTGAAATTGTACAAGCTTGATCAACATAGAATTTAGACCGAATTTTCTGTCTCCCGTTTCATCGTTAGCCTCTTATTTGGGTAGGGTCCTCTCTCCTGGTAATTCTCACTTAGAGACAGAAGCACTCCATACATGTCGGTGTTGCTAGTCAGTCCTACTTCATAAAACTATGCACTATTTAAGGCCAATTAAAAAGAAATATTAGTATCTCGTCGCCGCCTGCATCGTTTTTGCTGCTGCATCAAAAAAAGTTGAATAAAAAACAAAAAAACAAACAATAAAAAGACAAAATTTCAATTGATTTTGGCTGTTTCCACCCATTGAACTTTGCACATGCACAGCCTACATATCGTACCGTACTTAAAAACAATTGCAAATTAGGCTACCCGAATGGCATTGTGCAGTGAAAAGGCAAAAAAAAAAAGAAAAGTGCCCTCATTCTCCTTTTTTCAAAAAGGATGAGAAACCAATAATTTTTTTACTTGGCCTAATAGCTTAAAATTCTTCTTTTTTAATGAGATTTTAAAAACTGTATTAGACTATTCCTATTTTATAGACCATAAAGAATATGTTCGGCTGACCAATTTGACTGTTAAATCCCTTACTCTTTGTTTTCAGGTCCAAAGTCATCTCCGTTTGAAAATCTTTGAGACCATATTCAAACTGTGTTGGAGAGATGACATCATCCCATATGTGCAGGACTCGGACTACGGTTGTGAAGATTTTCAAACGGAGATGACTTTGGTCATTATACTGTGCTGGCTAGCCTGACATATTTACGTGCATTGATGTAGGCCTCAAATTTCGTCCAAGTCCCGGCCTCTCTTTTGGAGGGCACAAATCCAATGAGAGGGGCACCAAGGTTAAGATTGGAGCTGACCATTTTGCACCATTGGTGCGCACAGTTCATGCTTCTTCTCTTCTCAAAATTAGTAGTATCTAGGGCTCAGAGGACTAATTGAATTACATTAATTACCAGTGTTGAGTGTTGCAACGAATCGCTGAAATTTGGATTCGATTCGATTTGGATTCATTTGATATTTTTCTTCCCGAAATTCGTTTCAATCCGGATTCAGAATTATTTTTATTTGTTTACAATAAAAAGTTGGAATTCGGCTTTACATGCGTTTTTTGTTTTGACTTCCTTTCTTCTTTAACATGCAAAGCGCGGGGATGCGCGATCTTGATTCGTTGTTCAATTAGAAATTATTCAA
This sequence comes from Echinometra lucunter, assembly GCA_029962745.1. Classification (NCBI taxonomy): domain Eukaryota; kingdom Metazoa; phylum Echinodermata; class Echinoidea; order Camarodonta; family Echinometridae; genus Echinometra; species Echinometra lucunter. The sequence continues at coordinate 10,284,818 of CM057165.1, read as the reverse complement.
ACTACTTCATCTTTGAAAAAAAACATACGATAGTAGTAGAAATTATTCAAACTCCATTATGTGTAGAAATGAACATACGTTAGAAGCAAAAATCATTGAAACTCCGTCATGTCAAGAAAATGAACGCATGTTAGAAACGGAAATTATTTAAACTCCGTAATGTTTTAAAGCGAACGTACGTTAGAAGCAAAAATTATTGAAACTCTGTCATATCTAGAAAATGAACGCATATTAGAAGCAAAAATTATTTAAACGCCGTCATGTCTAGAAAAATGAATGCACGTTAGAAACGGAAATTATTTAAACTCCGTAATGTTTTAAAGCGAATGTACGTTAGAAGCAAAAATTATTTAAACTTCGTCATGTCTAGAAAATGAACGCACGATCGAAAAATTGATTATTTATACTTATTGTTTTAAAATGAATGTATGTTAGAAGAAAAAATTACTATAACTCTGCCATGTCTAGAAAAACCTTTTTACTTCAATGATAAAATACGATGAAACATGGTTTTGTCATGTCTGCCCCCCCCTCCTCCCACGGTGTGATGCTTTTTTATTTTTCAAGGTGAAATTGTGTGATCTGGTGCATACTTTATAGAGTATTTTAACATATACCTAAAGGCATTATGAAGAGAAAAAAATTATACAATCTGACATGCAAAGAAAATGATAAACATGGAATACCCACTTGTTGAAAAATGCCAACCATGTCTTTATTTGGTTCCCTTCTCTGTTTGACCCAGGTTTTGGATGTAGGTACTCTTGGGTGCAGATGATGGGAAGATGCAACAAGCAAGCATCCAAACAGAATTTCTTGTATCAAGCCTCCTCTGTTGCCATCTTCATTGTCATTATGGCTGAAAGTGTTCCGTATGAACATAAAGAATTCATGTGTTGTGCACGGGCCGGTCATGTTAGGGACACAGGGTATCAGGGTATATAATATAGCCTAGCCCTGCTAGGCCCGGATCAGATCTTACCATAGAGATCCTATAATCTCTGTGGATCTTACATACGCACGCGCTTGAAATGAGATCGAGGGCTTTCGACAAAAGGCGGGAAAACTTTCACAGCTTTCGACAAAAGGCAGGAAAACTTTCACAAGTTTTTCAGTGCTTCTTAAATTCTTGAGTTGGTTGCCATTTTATTGAAATCTATCATTTTTTAATTATTATATTTAGTTATTTCAGATTCGTGCATGAGAAATTTCATGATTAGCGTGAGAGCGTGAGAAATGGGTGAAATGAGAGAGTCTCACGCTCAATGCGTGAGTGTTGGCAGCCCTGACTTTATTATAGAGTGTTGGGCAATCATAAAGAGTGATATGGAGAGTATGCGATACCTGACTGACATGATATATTTTTTTCTGGGTTCCCCCAGTACAGGGAAATATTGAAGAAAGATTGCGCAATGTACGCATACACATGAATGATAGTGGGATATTTGGGGTAAAAAATCGGAATGGCGGAAAAATAGTGAAAAAGCAGTAATTTTACGCCAAAAGCGGGATGGTTGGGAGGTCTGGCTAATAAAACAAGATTAGAGACTGAAATATGAATGCAAGTCTATTTTTCTTCACAAAAAAGTTACGTTTAATGCAGTTTCTCATCTGAAATCATTGCCGGTCGGAAGCAGTGTTTTCCACCAGGAGTGGTGGACGGAAATCATCCGTGCTGGTCGGGCCCGTCCACCGCCGACCACTGTAGCTATAACACTGATGACCATGCATGCTGATATTGTTTTTATGACATCCCAATCATGCCAGCTTAAATGATAAAATTTACCAAAATTAACATGGCAAAACAATCAAAGAATGCATTGGCTCACTCAAGAATAACATGGTAATGAGATATGTCAGAAGATAATGGATATTTATTCTACATGTAAATTGCCAGAAAGCCCTCAATATATTAAATTTCCTAAGCCCCCACAGTTAACGCTACTGTCAACTTTGCTGATAGCAAACAGCAGTACAATACAGTAACCAGTCTTGTCATGTCTGAATTTTTCTTTCACAAAATTTACTTTTGCTTGTTCAAGTGTAAATTTTTTAACGATTTTTTGATCAGATTTGATAGAAGAGTCTCCGGGCTTTCCAATGGTATGAAATTTTTGAAATGCTTAAGATGACAAGAATTTTTCCAACTGTAAAATTTTTGAGGATGACTGTACTAATGTGTTGGGATGTCTTACAGTTCCCTTCCTGTTACTGTAAATCTACATGTACTGTAGTTATCTTTGCTTCTTCCTGTACAGATCCAAACCTATCAGCTGGGCAGACCAGGTGGAGGAAGGTGATATAAGTAAGTTTATACAGATCAAATGACCCATTTTCTTAGTCTGAAGGTGATTTATAGCAACTTTAACCATCCTACTGTATTACCACTGTTATGTGGGTTCTATGCAAAGGGTGGTTTGGCAGTACAGGTGTACATGTTTAATGAAGTGACATAACTTGTGGATCAAATATTGAATCAAAGTCATAAATAATATTGCACTTTCAGACTTTTCCGTACATAATGCACCAAATGGTAATGAATCCAATAAGTTTCCACAAATTTTGTTTTTGGCGTGATTTGTCTTGAAATATCTCTAAAATTTTTAAAAGTTAGAAAGAAGCCGTTAATCAGCGAAGAGGGGGGGGGGGGGGGGGGTCAGTCCTAGTGTCGTAGACTGTTTTTCGTAAGCCCACCGGTATACCAAAAAGAGATATACTGTAGTAGATATACTTGTTTTAATGAACGGCTAGCACAAGTATAATGCTATAAAGCTGATTACACTTGTATTGCATTCACATTGAAGAAGATTACATTTTTTTTTAAAGCAAATCATAGTTGATTCAGATACTTGCAGGATTCTTGGCAAGGAATTGTTTACACACTCCAGAATGAGTGTTTGATGGTCTTGCAGCATCCCAAGGGGTGATTTGGGAGCCTGAGAGGACCAATTTTCCAACTTGAAAGTATCTTGTATCAGTGTTCCCTTTAACGTTTTGTGTTGATACCCTTATAGTGAAGACCAGCGATCTCGCCAGTGTAGAATTCATGTGTCGCTTGCGGCGTGTCTACTCGTGCAAATTCCAGAAGTTCTTGATGCGTCTCGCGCGCAATAAAAAGATCTTAAAAATTGCTAATTTGATTTCCGATTCGAGTTTTGCCCTAACATTAGCACCAGCGCTAACGTCCAGAAAATGACAAGTCTTGGCTTGTGCACCGGGGGCACTGTGGAGGTACAGTACATTACGTTGGTTGTTGGAAGGGGGAGTATCCTAATGCGGATAGCAAGCACAGAATGAAAACAATATGTGTAAATTTTGATGCTTCCAAATTTGTGGATATTTGACATGGACAAAAAAAATCCTGGCAAGAATGCTGGTGAAGACATTGATTTCTTTTTCTTTTTCTGAAATCCCCCATACTTTAGTATTGGCATCAAGAGTCTACTACTGCACTGGCAGAAATGCTGGATTACAATGAAATCTCCAATTTCTCATGATTTTGGGAAAACTCAGTATAAACCTTCAGCTTACCTTACCTCATATTTAGAAATTTAGTTGTAAGAATATACAAAGTCATGTTTCAAATATGCTTTTGACTAAGGAAAAAACAAAAACTTTATTTCTTGATTTGTGTAATATATATTTTGTTGTCATTCTGTTTTTTCATTTGCACAACTTTGCACTTCTAATCTCTTTCTTTGCTTTTGGAAAATCTTCATCATTGGAAAATCTTTCATCAGGGAGTATTCCGCCTCCAGAGGAATTGCTTGAAGGAGACTTCAAGAAGTTGATTGAGTACAAGCGGGATGATGATGGCAAATTATTGAAGGTAGCATTGATGTTTTTTTTTTTTTTCTAATTTTTATTTTGTTTTGTTTGTTTAGATTTTTTTAAGATTAATGTTGGTAGAAGCCTCTCAAAAGTCAATTCACCAATTTCTTATATTTAATATAGAGTTATATTAATTTAAGTCTATTTTGAAAACAGTATTTTGTCATGCCTGTATGTGCTTGGGATTCATTATTATTCATTTTGTTATTATTATTAATGTTTTTCATGGAACATTTGTATTGATACCACCTCAGTAGAAACAAAGAAGTAATATTCAAATGGTTTGAACTCTATACAGGAAATTCTAAGGTGGAGATTGTAAGATTTTATGTTCAAGCCTGCTGACTACATTTCCTTTGGCAAAGACATTATTCTGCATTTTCCACTCCATACCTTTTACAAAAGTGGGGACCTGGGACGTTGATGAAAGACATTTTAATTGAATATGCTTTGTCCCCTTACAGAGACCATTATGGTAAGAATATTCTGCAAGGAGTGGAGATGGTGTGCTTATTATATGCATGCATGAATTTGATTACACATTGACAGGGATAGTCATATGAAAAGCTGTGAATAGATGCATTACAAGTACTGTTTATGCAAAATACGATAGAGCAGTTTTATTGTGAACCAGGTCCCAACAGCCTTGAACTGGTTTAAACTGATATTTTGAACTCCTTAGTGAACCTAGCACCCACTCAGCTGATATTCTGTTCTAAACCTTTATATTTTCAACCTTGATTTGTACACAAAATTCTTTCTCATAGAGAAGTAAATATTCTTTTCTTTCTGTGCAGCTAAATGGTCTCAGATGTGGAATATAAAGCAAATAATCACCTTTTGTTTCAAAATTCAAAATTCTTATTTCATTTATTTCTTACAGAAAGAAAAGAAATACAATGACATTACATGTAGATATAATTACAGAATTATATACATCTTCATTTTTTTCTTGATATGTATACATACAAATAAATAAAAGAAATTCTCAGATTCTGAGGCAATGGAGGGATCCACTAAAAAGCAGTGTTTGTAATTTCTGATGATGAGACTTGAGACAAATTATCACTTTCTCAGTGATTTGAATGTATACATGTATGCTATCTAGCAGTGCTTGTAATTTCTGATGATGAGACTTGAGACAAACTATCACTTTCTCAGTGATCTGAATGTATACATGTATGCTATCTAGCAGTGCTTGTAATTTCTGATGATGAGACTTGAGACAAATTATCACTTTCTCAGTGATTTGAATGTATACATGTATGCTATCTTTCCTCAGCTTTGTTTCGGAAGGATAGCTACATCCAGATCACCTTTAAAGTGATAGTTTGTCCCATCACCTTCACCAGCGTTTATTATTTACTTACTATATCTTTGATTTTTTTTTATATTTTTAACTTTTTCAGATTACAAGAACTTTCAAGATTGAGAAGAGGAAGGCTTCAAAGTCAGTAGCTCGCAGGAAGGTATAAACACTGCTTTATCTTTGCAAACATTTAAGGCTATAGCCAAACCACCTAACCAAACAGAATTTCACCATACATGGCACTTTGGAATTGAACTGAATGGGAACCGAACCAAATCATCTGATGCGGCAGTTTGATAGAATAATTAGATGTGTTATGGGGTGCAAATGAATTAGTCATTCACTGAAAAAAAAAAAGAGTAAATTGTGGAGGAGCTTTAACACAAATTTAATTGGCAGTACATGTTTATATAGAATTAATTGGTCGTAAATATCAGTTTCATTTGCGGTTCATAAAAAGGGGCTACCCAATGCTGAATGTTCCTTCATTTGAAAGAGCATGATTTTATTAGCAGAAAATCATCTGCCTAAAGTTTAAAAAAAGTTGTGTTGCCAAGAAAAACCCGAAATGTAAGATTTCAGCCTATTTTTGGCCCCTCAGCTGTGTCCCAGTTTCAATCGGGTACCCACAATGACGTCATTGTGGTTACTTTGTCGCGCAATTCTAGCAAAATGCGCTCAAGGTATAATACATATTGTATAGTCTAGCGCGCTTCACAGCTGCTATGCGCAAAGCTTAGTAACCACATCTACGTCATACCTCAATCTCAAATTTTTAGGTCAACCCTTGACTAACCACAAATAATTTGCCAAAATGTATTGATTTCGACTAAAAATCATCAAAATTTTATTGTTATTGTTCTTAGAATTCTATTCTCGATCATTTATCGAAGATTTTTTAACCATTGTGTAATCACTTTAAGGTAGTCCAATGCTGTTACGATCATCGTTGGGTAAAGAGTTGATTCGTCAACTTAACTCTCCAGCGTTTTGTTGTGGTTTCAAAATTCTTGATGATGACCCTTCAAAAATATTTTCATCCTTAGGTGGAGGAATGATTCAGGAATATCGCTCCACAATATGTTTTGCTTGCGTTTCGTAACTCCTAAAGAATGCTCCAATGTTACTTTAATCGTAAGGTAAATAATTAAAATGACATTTGAATCAAATCATATCTGTCTTGTTTATGTTAATCTTGAAGACGATGCCTCAATTTTATTTTCATTATTAGGTGAAGAATTAATTTGTCAGGTAAATCGTATCGCTTTCATGTTTGTATTTCATATTTCTTGGAGACGATGCGCCAGTTTTTTGTTCATCGCTAGACGAAGAATCTATTTTGTCACATAAGCTGAATGATCATCTCTTTTTTTGGGTTTCATAATTATGGAAGTTAACTGCTGATTTCCTATTCATGGTTGGGTAAAGAATTAATTTGTAATTTAAAATTGAATCATGGCTGTTTCGCTTAAGATTCATAATTTGTGAAGACGATGCACCAGTTTTTTTCATCTTTAGGTAAGGATAGATTCGTAAGTGAAATGGAATCATCTGTTTCATTTGTATTTCATGATTGCTGAAGACAGTATGCCAAAACTTGTCATCGTTAGGTAAAGAGTCTATTTTGTCATGTAAAAAAAAATCACCTCCTTTTTGTTTCTGTTGCATAATTCTTGGAGATGATAAGCCGATTTGTTTTAATCGTTCGGTGAAGAATAGATTCGTCAGGGAAATACCTGTAGAATCACATCCATTTCGAAAGTGTTTCATAATTCTTGAAAAAAGTTGCAGCGATTTTATTTTCATTCCGAGGTAAAAAATTAAATTGTAAATTAAATCGAACTTTGAACTATCTCTGTTTTGTTTGCGATTCATGGTTCTCATAGCCGATGCAACTTTTTTTATTGTTAGGCATAGAATTCATTTTTGTCATGTAAACTAATCCATCTGGCATCTCCTCTTCATTTCAGAATTATCAAAGTTAATGTGCAATTTTGTTTTCATCGTTAGGGAAAGAAGTATATTTAATTCCTACGTTAAATCTAATTGTCTCTTTCGCTTGCATTCCATAATGCTTGAAGATGGTGTTCTGATTTCATTTTCTTCATAGGGTAATAAAGAATAGATTCGTAAGTGAAGTGGAATCATATCTGTTTCATTTGCATTTCATAATTGCTGTAGATAATATCTCGAAACTATTTGTCATGGTTACTTTGTCATATAAACCATATTACATGTATCATCACTACTTGAATGTTTCGGATGTGACAAAAAAGTTAAACGGAAAATTGTTAACGTAATGCTTTTTCATCACAAATTGTAGACATGAAATTTGATGAATTCATATTACTGTTGCTAGGACTAGAAGATGTGTGAACTACAACACACATGAAATCAAAAATTATATCTGCCTCATAAGATTTCCAAGCATTCATTACTTTAGACTTTCCATTGTTGATGGAAAATGTCACGTCCAAAACATGATCTTTGAGTCTGTCTTGCATAAAAACAAATGACATTAAAATGTTGTAAGTGAGATAGCAATTTCATTACATTCCTCCTCTTTCAAATTCACCAAAACAAGAAAAATTGGAACTTAGGAATACTTTTGCAAAAAAAAAATCTAATTCAATATACACTGTATGCATGTAAAAATGTCCCAGCAAAACCCTAGTTTAGACCAGTGTATTGGGCCTCGAAATCCGAACAGATGGTCATACAATTTTGTTATGCTGCCTGAGGTAGCACTTCTAGAGCTCTTTTAAATGATGTGTAGTAAAGGGGTTACATATTTTTTGGAATTTACACCATTGATCTGAAACAGAACCTGAATCTGAATCTGAAGGAATACGGCTCAACACTCCTGTAGAGTAAAACAAGTCAGGTGGAGTCAAGTTCAACCGTACATAAATAACAAGAAATTGAAAGGGAAGGCGGGCCAACTAGAAAGAAGAGCTTATAGGGTATAGGCCCCCCTTTGTGAAATAATTATTATGAATTATCTGTATAAAAATGGACAAAAGAATTCTCCTGCAATCACAATAATTTTCTATAGATTTGAGTCGGGATTCACCAAATTCATACCACATCTCTTAAAGGTGCGAGTCATGTGTGAAAATGAGTTGAATCTGACCAAATCCAAAGGTCAAAAGATCAGTGAACTTTCAAAAAAATAAAAATCTCTGTAATCACAACTAGCTTTTTATGGATTTGTGGTAGGATCACGTAATTCATATCACAGGCACATGTACATTCTTTGAAATGGCAGTTCAAAAACAGATGATGAGCCTGTGTAAAGAGCTTGGGATCTGGAAGTCAATGGCAAAGGAGGAAAAAGAAGACCAAAGACTTCATGGAAAATATTGCTAAGAAAGAAGGCAGCAAGCTTTGTCTGAAACAGGAGGATGCTCAAGACAAGAAGAAAGTGAAGAGAGGAATTGTCATCATGACGCAAAAGTCAGTGACCCCTCGTTACGGGAAAATGCTGACTTTAATTTTTATGATGATATGATTTCTTAAGGGGCTTGCATTTACAGTAACCTGTCACTGGTGATGGAAATTAGATGACAAAAAGTTCAACCATTGTTCAGCTTTTTCGTTTCAATTGAGATGTTTATTGAATTAATCAGTTTCTTCAGGAATGTTGTATCTTTCATTTCAATGTAACATTGTTATCTGGGGGTTGCTTCATAAAGCTTTTTGTAAAGTTACGCATGACTTTATGAACGACTGCACTATTAAGTGCCAAATGGGATGCCCAAAGTTTTTACTGATGTTTAAACAAAGTGTGACTGCATTTCCCATAATCTCAGTTTTAAATATACTTGGCAATAAAAAATGTTTGTAAACAATAGTAATGTTGATCTAAGTCTGCATATTTCACCTTAGCTGATGCGATTTATAATGATTGAGAATCCCATTTGGCCTGCCATATTCAAGTTGTTTGTAAAGTCCTTCGTAACTTTACAAGCAACTTTATGAAACAACCCCCTGGAATATTCCAGTTTAATCGGCAGTTTGTTTAGTATCAACCTTTTCTATTTTGTTGGTATTCAAATAATGGCCTATCTTTTGATTATCAAGAGGTGCCAGTTGGTTAAATTTTCCTTTCATCTTGAGCATATCTTATTCAAGGAGAATTTTCAGTAATGCAATTTTAACCATTATTATCTTTTATGTGCAATATTAGAGCATTATGCATATCCCATGCAACACTGAATTCCCCATAGGCTCCTGTATTAAATTGGCGATGCAATATTAGACCGCATATTGCCTGGTCTGTTTGGATGCGCAAATGCGTGAATACGCCATATTATACCGAGCATGCAATACAAACATATGCAGTAAGTACATACAATGCACGGATACATGTAATGGGCGGATACATGTAATGGGCGGATACATGCAGTGCACGAATGCTTAGATGACGTCATAAAAAGGTAATTCAAACTTATGAGGAGGGGGCTCTATGAACTAAATGTGGTTGGTGAGATAATTTTCATCAAATTTTACCATGCTTTCCAGTGGGCTATAGATAATAATCATAACCGGGTATATTGGATGGCTTTATTTCATGGAATACCAGAAAATATTGCACCCGTTGCTTGTTAGGGCCAATATTACACAAATCAAAATTTGTGCAGTCAATGCAGTGTTGGCTCTAACTCATGCAATATTCTCTGGTATAGGAATGGGAATTCTGTTCCATCTAGTGTAATATAAATGTCCTAATAAAGATAATGAGCAGCAAAGCTGGATAAATTTCCTTTAGGCATATATCATATAAAGATTTGGTAATAGCATTAGGGAATGTATTAATAGAATTTGTAAAATCTCTCTTTTTTTTTTAACAGCAATGGGCTAAGTATGGAATGTCAGCCAGTGACCCACCAGGTCCTAATCCAAGTACTACAGCTATTGTACAAGATGAGGTCTTCATGAACTTCGTCTCAGGCAAAGATGTGAGTATTTAATGGGCCTGGGACAAATACCAAATTTACTATTTCAGTATTTTGCAAAAGTATTCGAACAGTCCTTAATATTTTGAAGACTGTTGAGTCAATCATGCAAGTCTGTAAACAGGACAATCCAAAACCGGTGCTGTGGCGCACGACAGACAGTGACCGATATGCGACCACGGAGTACTGTTAATGAGCCCCATAATAGACAAAAAGGGATCAAAATTACTATCAACACAATGAAGAAAACAGAGACAAATACTAAACAAGATGTACATGAATGATGATTCTTTCTTTTTTATTCATGTTTTATGTGTCAATGAATTTAGACAAGGTTTAAATATTAAAGAATTCCTTTCATCATTACTTCAAAACATGCGCATTGCACATGCACACAGAGTATGGAAAGTGAGCCACATAATGCAAGACGAAAAGGCATCAAAATTACTATTAAAAAAGAACAAAACATAAAGACAATATTTAAAGATAACCATGACATGATAATTCTTTCATTTTAGGACTCAACCTACCAAAGGTGGTGCCAGAGTAATAATATTGGGGGTTGTCTTTCCGTCTGTCCTGCTTTTTTGTTAACGCGATATCTCAAGAACCGTTTGAGTTATGAACTTTAAACGTGATCTACATTGTAGTATGTATTACCATAGGTAGACGATCTGATTAGATTTTGAGCTATGTAGGTCAAAGTTCAAGGTCACAGGTCAAATATATGAACTTTCAGGTGTTCGCCTCGTTAACATGATATCTAAAGAACCATTTGATGTATGGACTTCAAACTTGGTCCTAGTATGTATCACCGTAGACTATCTGATTAGGATTTTGGATAAGGTCAAGGTCAATGTCACAGAGATCAAATATGGTCATGCATCATGAGATGTCCCAGATTTTTAAAAAGTTTTTTTAGTTTAGTGCATTTCTCATGTATCATGTATCAAAACACAAAACATTACAAAGTAACATAAAAGTTATATATAATATTCTGAAATAAGTTGGTAATAAATATCAGTTAGATATATAAAAAACCTAACATGGTTTTACGAGAGATAGGAAGAAAACATGAGAAATGAGGAACTAAAAGAAGCAGAGCTTGTAAAACATTAGTCCTTCGATGATTAAGTACATTTTGCAAGTTACAAAATCAAAACTTAAGGGACAGCCCTTAAGTTCCCTGTCCCTTGAAATCAGATTTTAAGGGACAGCCCCGTATTTGAACCATTTGTCACGCATACCTTGCCAAAAATAGAGAAATAATGTACTACATGCAATTCATAAAGTGTGCGAAAGCAGAAGGTTTCATGATTTTTGCTCGCTCACTTGCTTCGCTCGCTCACTAAGTTTTTAAAGTAGAATATTCATTACCCGGCAAGCACCATGCAGCTCACCCCCTAACTGAATTGCACCATCCTCGTAAAATATGCTAAGTAAAATATTTTATCAAACAATGACTCATGAGCTGGGATGTTAGACTTGAATTGAGATCCCTGTGCTCCATTGAATGGCTTGCCATCTTCATTGCAAATTTAATTATACAACTAACAGTTTAAAAAATCTTGTATTAAGCATTTTTCATAAAGGTGGGGATGAAACGTATCTGAAAACTACCTAATTCCAACATCACTTGGAGTACCTCTTTTCTAAAGAGATACCTCTTTATGGTACCTCTCTTCATGGTATCTCTTTTTTAAATTGCAACTACAAACATAATCAGTCTTAAATTTCAAGTTTTCATGTCCTGTTTGATAATTTGCAGTCCCATGTTTTATGAATGTATTATTTCCAACATGCCTTGATGTGTTTGACTGTGTACCTTCACGTACTTTTCTTGCATGCACAAACAGAGAAATATTTTATATTAAGTTTCAGTTTCCTTTGCAATTTTGATGTTTCCTTTCCTTCCTATCTCAACCCTCTTTTCCCCCTCATATATCTTTCTCTTTCACTCTAGTAATTAAGGTTAATGATTATGATTGCTACATTTTAATTATTCTCTGTTTGAATAGAACTTATAAATAACATTGTTTTTATTGTACATAACACAATACCACTCCTTTTTACAGCTTCTTCTTCCGTTCTCTCCCCTCTCTTCCATTTTCTAATATTTCCTCTTCACCATCTCTCTATCGTATTTCCTACCCATCTTCATCTCTCCCCTCCCACCCTTCTCCCTCTTGTCTGATTTTCTCCTCACACCTTTATCTTTCTCTCTCCCATATCTGCCCTCTCCTTCCTGCTCACTCTTGTCTGATTTTCTCCTCACACCCTTATCTTTCTCTCTCCCATATCTGCCCTCTCCTTCCTGCTCACTCTTTCTCTCCCTCCTGATATAGTTCCTCCATTTCATTTTGAAATGTATATTTGAATTGCTATTTTGGGGGGTAAATTAACATGATTTCATGTCAAAATGTATTCCACATTGTATTTTACTTTGTAATGTAATGCTTCAAAAATGTATGTACATTTCAAGCAATGAAGGAAGAGGCCACATATTGAATGACAAAGGTATAATGTTATCAAGTTCAGCTAGGAATGGTGCACCCTTTCCTTCTCCCTTCGATGTAGGCCTAAACTCATGAAAAATCTGATATAAAGCTTGAAGCTGTAAAGTGCCAGGCCCTGAGAGTTGGCCTATTTCCTGTCTATCAACCAATCTTTGAGAAATATGTTGGAAGTAGCACCCCTTACCAAATCCAAGTTCTCATGTAAATTTCAAATAACACCAAAGCTTTACTACATGTAGGTACATATCCGATGTGACTAGGTTTTTTCATTCTTACAAATTTATTCAACATCGATCAACCAACAAGCACTTCCTTATTCTTTTGAAAAATAATACGGGATTTAGAATCAATTCAAAAATATACATACATGTAAAACACCTCCTTATCCGATGAAAGAGATAGAGAAATACGAATCCATGCAACACTCTATTACTTCTCTCACCCTGTTTCTATATTGAAGAGGGGATTCTGCTGTGTAAGTAGTGTTGGTTAGTGTCAGCTTTTAGAGACGCTAATGAAGCAAATTCTCATAAATGTTGCTCGCTTGCTGGGTTTGCTCGCGATTTCTGACATTTTGATGAAATTGAACCTAGGATTTGAACGCAGTAAGCTTCTGCAGACAAAATTTAACTGAAAATTGATGAAATTGCATGAAGAGATGGCGAAAATGGGCAGGAAAACCTATGCCAATTTTTTGTCATGACTCTTTCCCATGATGGGTTTTTTGTTTGATTCTTATTGTTTTTTGCGTTTCTTTTTTTTTCCAGTTACAAGCTGATTTGGGTTTTAGCTGAATTTTAGCAAAGGAATTGAGTAAAGACAAATGGTTGCTAATTTACTTTTATGTACCCATGAACAGTCAAAAGTTTGCTTAACAAATAATGCACAATGCACAGATTACCATTGCACCTTGGGATATTGCATCATGTGTTACATTGATTCCCCTAGAAGTAAAGATGAATTAAAGATTTTATAGATGTGGTTTTCATTGCATGCTGTCAAATACTGTACTTTTTTAGAATGAGAACCAACAATCGACAGAAGATCAGCTTGAGAAGCTCAAGTCCAAGAGAATCATGGTTTGCCGTGTATGCAAAGGAGACCACTGGACTACAAAGTGCCCCTACAAGGAATCTCTTGAGCCCCTTCAAAGAGAGCTGCTACATAGTCAAGGAGAGACATCAGCAGCACAGGATGGTGATACTGGAGGTGCAGATGCGTCTAAAGCTGGTGCTGGGTCAGGCTCGGTGGGCAAGTACATTCCTCCTGGAGCTAGGGATGGAGGCAAGAGGAGAGGAGAAACCATGGCATCAAAAAGGGGTATGGATGCATCCTTTTGGTCAGGCAGCTACCACATGAATTATTCTGCTGTTAATAGATCTGTTTAAAAAAAAAAATTAATAGCAAAAAAAAAAAAAAAAAGAATTAGGCAGATGTACCATAACCAATCTCTCATTATGATAATAGTTGTATCATATGACTAGTTTTTCATCATTGCTATGGCTAGATGAGGCAGCTTTGTACTTGATCTCTCCATATTGTTTTAATTAAAGGAGAAGTCTAGACGATTTCTGTTAAGCATGGGTCATAAAGAGAAAAAATCATCCACAGTACATTTCGCACCCGGGCCCAATGACATAACTGCTGCACCGCGGCAGGCCAGGCGATGTAAGAGATATGCGTGTACGACATTCCGGCTCGAAAATTTCTAAGTTTTGAAGTCGAATTTCTCCGTTGAATTATTATTAATCCATCGGGCACACCTCTCCCTGTCCATCAGGGGATTCAGGATTGCAAAAAACTTCTATTTGGAACAGAACTGGTGTGATTTGTACACACAAAAGCGAGACATATCGGCATATTGCATAGAGAATGTGCAGAGAATAAGTGCGCATGTGCAGTGCAAATGTATCGCCTACCTCACACGACCAATGACCATATTTGGGTTTCGGTGGGAAATTCAATTATTCGGAGTAAAAAAGCCAAAAGTTAATCGGTATTTAAAAATCACAGAGATCACTTTGATAAATGAAAGTAGCATTATCTGTTAGTGTGAATTTTAAGCTTTATAGTGTGATTTTAATGAAATCGTCTGGACTTCTCCTTTAAGTATAGCAGTCATAAAGCCAATTTCTCTTTCTTGTTATGATTAGATGAAGCGGCTACCATAAGAGTGACAAACCTATCTGAAGATACAAGAGAGACTGATCTTCAAGATCTATTTAGACCTTTTGGAGCTATTCAGAGGATATACCTTGCTCAAGATAAAATCACTGGACAGTCAAAGGTAGGCTATTGATAACCATTGATATTGATACAGTGGAAACTCAGTATAACGAGTCTATGGGACCATCAAAATTACCTTGTTATAGGAGGAATCTCGTTATATCAGGTTTAAAAACAATAGAATATAAAGAGCTGGGACTGGAATATTACCTTTTTATATCAGGGATATTGTTATATCAGATCTCTTTATACCGAGTTTCCACTGTATTGATATTGATAACCTTTGCACATAAGAGGTTATTCGTGGTTAGGCCATGCAACTTTGATGGGATCAGAATAACTCAAATTTTTTTGCTGTTACAGTGCAAATTTCTAAAAGGAAAGTATGTGTTTCACTTCTTTGAACATGTTTTGCCTAAATCCCATGACATATTCAAGTGCATTCCGGGGTTTTCCACAACTGAAAATTTAAACATCTAAAGTGATCATGACCAAGGGTGCACGAAGTCCCTTGCACCGGGTTATCCAGGGCCTGCTTAAAGGTCCATGGTGCTCTATTATTACTCGATGCTCTCTGGTGCAATCTAGCCATATTTTTGAGCACTTCTATTAGATTAAGAATCCAGATTTGAGAGAATAATTTTTCTAATTCATTAAATTTAGTTGTGAATGTGATGCAATAAATTTATTTGTTACATACAAGGGTGTAGGCTGTGTGTGCACTGGGTGCATGTGCACCCCCTTTTTCCTGCTTTCAACAGCTTCAAAAATAAGGGGGCATGGAAACCCGAGACACATTTATTTCCACCTCCCCAAGATATGAGCACCTCCCCATGCCAGAAGCAGCCTGCGCCCTTGCAATACAACAAAGAGACTGTTAGTATTGGGATATATCGGAACATACAAAAAATGCACATGTGGGACTACACGTATACTACTGAGTGTATATAGAGGTCTGCTGCCACAGTTCATCATTTCACAGAGCTACAAAGGCATTAATAATAATTTCATTCTCAGAATTAGCTAGTATATTATCAGATTATATCAGGAAATGCATAAGTACGAATTTTGGACCCTAAAGTTATCTGTGACAAACTACTGTAGAGCTCATGAATATTGATGAGCGTTCGTATGGGCACATCATCAGCGCCTGGGACGAACAGCATTTTTACTACTTGAATATTTGACAGAGTAGTATTCAAATAATTCAAATATTTGGAATACCTGTTCTTTCTGAAATGACAGTAGTTGACCTACTTGTGGAGGTAGCGATAACATGCAACCACGTCACGCAGTGCTGTCTGTGGGTGTACACACGCTACCAGCCTACGCGTGGCCTGTTACTGCTTGCCCGCCTCCACATAAAACCCCTTCCCACATCATGACAGAGCAAACGCAATAACAAAGCACAATTTCTTCTGCTTTTCCAATAGTTTTTCCACCTGACTACTTCTTTCTCATCTCTCTCTCCCTCTCTTATCATTTCAATTTCTGAATTCGTTTATAAACAAGATAAATATCGCATTGCAGCATGGAGGTCGCCTGAATGACGGCTAGGGTGGGGGCCGGCATGCTAGTCTTTATCTCTTGTCATTCATAACTTCTGTATAATTTTGTTCATGATTAGCTTTATCATATATACTTGTATTTTGTTCACATGAATATGGAATCCAATTTAGGCAACTGTGTCCCTTCCTCGTATTTCTTCTCTAAACTTTCCCACTGTTCCCATGCTAAGCTCTTTTTATGGGCGGGAAGATAAGCCACGAGTTTGCAGATATGCAGTGTGGGCCGTTCTATTTTTCACATGGGGGAAGCAGTTTTGGATTTCAGTGATAGTGCATTATATATACAAATCAAAATAAGATTGAATTGAGAAACTGCATTAACTTTTTCAACTTTTTGGAAAAGTAAATACAAAAAATAAATAGTACATACTAAATTCTCTAGTTTATAATTTTGCATAAATGTTTATGATTGCATCCTAATTGTCTGATCCTCCCTTTTTGGAAAATGAACTTTGCTGTCCGGAAATGGGAGATTCCATGATTGGAAGGGGGTAAAGCTTGTAAGAACTTTAGAAAATGAAACGTATGATGATGATGAAAAGCAAAACAACAAGACAAGATGTTCATATCATTTTATTTCATTCAAAAGAGACACAAAATGACAAGAAGAATAATGGCAACTTATTTTTCCATGAAGAAAGTCATTTCTTCTGGTGCAGACCCTGCACCTAAAATGCAGATGCTGGGACTGAAATTGTAGTTAGTGCTCATGTAATTCACTACCATGAATGCATACGATGTGAGCTGAGCTACATGTAGCTGGAAGGCTGTGACGTTCCCTTGGAGGAACTGGGCTAGCTTAATCCGGGTAGCAAGCCAGTGGCATTCCGCTGTGCATTTGGTGAACGTATTTCGAATTAAGATGATCGCCGAGCAAATAAAACTTCTGTTTCATCAGTTCAATCAGTGACTGAAACCTCATTGTATGTATTATTGTATGTTCAAAAGTTTTTAGCAGTTGTTCAATGTGGGAATTTCCATGCAAGTCTCTGAAAAATTTATAACCTGTCGCTCATGATTTTAAACCTGTTGCCAACTTTTATACATGTCGCGCCAAACGCCAAACCTGCTTCTGTTACATGTTAAAAGCCCTCGTGGAAAACCCTGGTGCATTCTTAATGCTCCTTCATAAAAATACACTATCTTACAATGAAATTTTCAGATTACCCTATCTTTGTATGAACTGCTAGTTAGCCCCCATGCATCTTCCAAACATTACAGAGTGCCTTTTTGCTCTTTAGTCACCCATGTAAGAGATATCTCTGTGATGATGGCACCATGGGATATTTATAGTGATAGGGAAGTCCTTTGTACCAAAGGTGCTTTTAATCACCTCCAAATAAGCCCTTGCTACATTTGATATTTGAATGTGCCTTTTTCAAAGTGCCTCTTTCAGCTGAAAATGTTTCCACTACTAACCATTGAAATATTCATCTTTGAACATCCAAAATTCTTTTCAATATCCCTATCCCAAAAATATCTTTCACAAAATGCCCCTTTTGAATATCCCTTAGGATGTGAAATAAGATGACCTCTTACACTTTATATTTGTAAGTGCCCTTTCAAATTATGATAACTGCCCTTCCAAAGCTTGATTTATCATTGCCTCTTTTATAAGAGAAAACAAATGTTTTGACTGAGCAAAAGGTGACACAATTCGGCATTGCATGGCAATGTTCATTCCTAGTTATGAATGCCGTAGAAGATTACTAATCAAAATTTGATGATAGTATATAAGACATATTAGATAAAAATGTAATTATAAAAAAAGACCTAAAATGCTAATTGACAGTAGTTACGTCACTGAAAAATGATACGCAGAGCACAACCTGTGCTTTAAGCAGTAGCCCAAAATATCTGTCAAAGTTTTGCTTTTGCTCACTGCGTACTTGCCAATGAATGATCAGACTCACAGTTGCTAAGTATGAAAACAGAAGCAATTGAATGTCTAAAGTGATTTCTTAATATTATAACCGTGTGAATAGAGTTTTATTCTAATGTCTCAAAGTAAATAATTTTTCTCTTTTGTCTAGGTGCCCCTACTATGTTTATGCCCCCCCCCCCATCCTTTCTCCCCACTGAAAGATGCCTCACTACTCTAAACTTAAGTTTTCAAATAGCTAGGTCTTTTGTTGTATACATTCTGTTCACATGTTTTTTCCACCTTTTAATCCCTCATGCCACAGGGCTTTGCCTTCATCAACTTCTACCTACGGGAAAGTGCAGCAAAAGCAATCCAACGTGTGTCTGGCTTTGGATATGATCACTTAATTCTTAAAGTAGAATGGGCAAAGTAAGTGTTACTCTCCAACCCTAGTACTCTGGTCTTGTCAGTCATGGATCTTTTCTTTTTACCTGTACTTTTTTTTGTAACTGCATTTTGTATTTGGATTGCTACAGTGTATGAAGTGCTTGTGGTGATAAGTACATGTTGTAATTGCTCTCTTTTAGTACCTTACATACATACATACATACATACATACATACATTTAATATTTATATAGCGCTTTTCCATGTAAACATGCTCAAAGCGCTTTACAGTATCATATTATAATTATGTTGAATATTCTGCTCTCCAAGTGCTAACAATATTAATCAAATGGATATTACAAAGAAAATAAATAGGTCTTTAGTTTGTTTTTGAATAATTGCAGTGAAGGACATGAGCGGATGTTGATAGGGAGATTATTCCAAATACTGGGACCTGTGAAACCTATGCATTGTTGACCCTTCTTGGAGTTCATTCTTGGGACTTGTAAAAGAAAAGGGTCTGTTCTAGAACGTAATGAATATTGACTTTGTTGAACTGGAGAAAACAGACATGATATGTATTGTGGTGTTAGGTTATTCATGGACATGTAAACAAGCAATGCAATCTTATATGTAATTCTCTTTTTTACCGGTAACCTTGCTGAAATATTAATAACTGAGCTTTGAATCTTTTAGGCCTAGTGGCCATTTAAACATAACTGAAAAATAGACTTAAGGCTCTTTCAGAATAGCAGTGACAACCCACTTTATATAAACAGCAGGGGTTTTAAACTTACTGTGCAACACATTTCAGTATCTTTAACACACAGATAAGTGAGTGGGCATGTGTAGCACCCTTGTTGCATCACTTGCATTCACTTTGTATACACAAACAATTTAAGCTTTTTTATAAAGCAGTTTAATGCCGCAATTGTGAACAAGCTTTTAGATTTCTGATTGGTGTGAAATTTGAGAATTTGTTATTGTGTCAATCTGTTTTTCTTACGTAAAACTAATTGATTCTCCTTTTGTTTTCATACTTATTCCCACAGGCCTTCTGGACATCAGCACTGAAAAGCCATCGTAATCTGTCCTAATATGTTTTCAAATCATCCCTCATCTTTTATCAGCCAACAAACCAATAAACAGTTATTCATCAATGATTGATATACCATTATTTATACTACAATGATTTCTCTGCATTTACTCATGGCCTGTGATATTTTGTGCTCCTTTTCAGTTTGTCTGCTGTAGTAGTTTAAAATTAAGTTTCCACATTCATATTTGTCACATTTTCCCCTAAAGTGATTACACAATGGTAAAAAAAAAAATTGATTATATGATCGAGAATAGAATTCTAAGAAGAATAACATTAAAAATATGATTTTTCATTCGAAATAAATGTATTTTGGCTAATTTTCTCATAAAAAGTCAAAGAGTTGACCAAAAAATTTGAGTATGAGGTATGACGTAAAAGTGGGTATCCAGCTGCGTGCATTGCAGTTGTGCTGCACGCTAGACTGTACAATATGTATTATACCTTGCGCGCATTTTGCTAGAATTGCACAACAAGGTTACTTTGACGTCATTTTGACGTCAAAGTGGGTACCCAGTTGAAACTGGGTCACAGCTGAGGGGTCAAAAATATCCTGATTTCTTACCACATTTGGGGGTTTCCTTGGCAACATGACTTTTTACAAAACTTTAGGCAGATGATTTTCTGCTAATAAAATCGTGCTCTTTTAAATGAACTAACATTGTTTCAGCATTGGGTATCCCCTTTAAGGAGGTGGCTGTAGAGGCCAAATTTCACCGAGAAATTTAACAAAGTATGAAAGGCATTTAGATGAACTCTGACACAGTCCTCTTGTATGAAAGAGTGCATGTATTAGTAAATGAAAAATGACATTCCCGTCATGTTCTGTATTACAAGGAATAACCAAAATCACAATAAACTCTAATTTTGTAGATTTATTCATCTTTCTTTTCTCAGTGTTTTAAATTACCCAGCATAGATGTATTAAGCCCAAATTTCACTGCTCTGATGTTATAAATAACTGAACTGGTCTAATATTTTGTATTCCTTTTTGGATGTACCCAATTTCTGATTAGAATTGCCTGTGAAGAATTTACTCATTATTGATTTGCTGGCTTATTGGACTGAATAGTCTATTCTATGTAGCCCATTCCAGTCTCATAGTCAAAAGCCTGCAGAGAGTAGACTACACAACCTTATCTTAAAGGAACAGATCAGTGAAAGTTTGAGCAGTATCTCATTAGAAATAAGATAGTCATGAATTTTGAATTCATAATTGATCATACAGGAATTGGAAAGTATATGATGCATTGAAAAATTCATAAATTTTATTTGCTCTACGGAAAATATTTCTTGATACATACACCCTGTATTTAATTAACTTTTATAGTGCCGATGGCACGTATATGTGCCCAAGAGACTTTACATTTTTAATCGACCACTTAGAATAATGGATATGGTCATGAAAATATGTCAAAGTTTAGAGGATAAATATAGTACTTAAGATATCTATCAGTCGCTATATGCTACCATAGGATATTTTTTTTAGAAAACTTCAGATTTTGGAAAGGATCCATTCTTATTTTAGCATAAACAATAGCAAACAAATGAGAAATGAAAACGGAATGGTCAAGAGGAAAGCTCATTTCTATTTCCAAATAATTTTCATGCAAGACATTGAATTAATGGAAATATTTGGTATCTCTTGAAAGGGTAATAAATTTTTTTACAACTTTTGTGCACAGCTTATCTGTATAGAAATTTACTGTCGAAGACTTGGGCATTTGAAAAGCAAGCATTGTTCATGAATTGGTAGAATTTGGGAACAAGCAAAACCCCTTGGCACCATAAGAGTTAATCATTGCATTTGTTTTATTTCACACATTGCCAGCATGAGACATATCTATTTCTTCATCAACACTAAGTAAATTGAACTTGAAGAAAGGCCTTGAGATAGCATAATTTTCCATGAATGACATCAGCTATATAGCGCATACCAGGTAATAACTCATCAGCCAATCAGTACCTTCCATACAATGGGGTATAGAGCTACAAATCAAATTCTTTTTGTTATCTAAATTTGAAATTAAAGCTTCTCCTTAGTAAATTTCACAGGAAAGAAAAGTAAATAAAGTATGGAATATGATGTACAAATATTAGTGTTGGAAGGCATTACATCCGAATAGCCTATGATCTGGCTTTAATATCATACAAGCATTTGCATGATTCATTCTTCTTGACTCTTGTGATAATAGTTAATTGAAAGATGGTATGTTAGCTTATAATACAAAAACCTGAGAATTCACCTGCTTGTGAGTCTATGAAAAACACTTTGTGACTATTAGTAAATTATCAATACCTTCTCTATTCATTTGGGAGCATTTTTTGTTGTTGCTATAAGTATCAACACTCTTGGGTACATAAAGGAGTTTATGCATGTCCAAGATGTAAAATCTGTTGGCCATGCAGATGATAAATTAAGATCATCTTTATAAATTTATTGAAAGTACACATAGTTCATTATGCAAAAGTAGTTTATTTTAAGTGTACCAACCACCTCCACCTCAAAAATATTTTGTGTAAAGCTATAACATATGAAATAAACATCAAAAATATTTAACAGGCATTCTGTGGATAAACGTATGAAGATAATAAAGAATGGCTAGATTCGTTATATGGAACCCAACTCATAGCTGAGTTTAGTTGGTTCTATAAATCTCCTGAATCTATGGATGTACATACTCATACACATACAAATGACCTGTTTACTCACTAGTCACTTTTATGGTTTTTGAGGTCATTCATTAACTTGTAATATTTTGTACAAGTAATATTTGAAGCTCTTATTTTGAATATAAACTGTGCACAAGAAGTAAGTCCCCCCTAAAACGAACTTTGATTAT
The DNA here is from genome assembly GCA_029962745.1 of Echinometra lucunter. Classification (NCBI taxonomy): domain Eukaryota; kingdom Metazoa; phylum Echinodermata; class Echinoidea; order Camarodonta; family Echinometridae; genus Echinometra; species Echinometra lucunter. The sequence goes on along the minus strand of CM057165.1, from coordinate 10,262,221 downwards.
TTTTTAACTAAGAGTAGTTATGAAAATCTAATCATATATCCGTGTAGATAAACTTCTTAGCAACCCTTTGGGTAGATATTATGGAGAGTCGCTAAGTCCTGCTCCAGTGAACATGACCTAAATGCAAAATAGTCATTTTTTTAAGTTCACAAGCCTGATGTCATGACTTTGATGCAATGATATCGGAACATACTTTAAGTTTTCTTCGTTTGAAGGTATGTAAGAAAGTTTATTAGTTACCAAACATATAAAATGAGTTGTGCGCCAAATTTCATGCCTGAGTGAGCAGGACATGAAAATGGCAAAAACTGCAAGTGTGACATTTTTGAATTTGATCTAACACAGAGGAATTCATGTCTTGGAAGGGTCTTTACAACTTTTGCAACTGATAACTATCAATTCACGGTTGAATGAACACATGATAAAAAATATCAACATGTTGAAACCATCAAGTAATTACTGCCTTATTTTGGTGCACTTAAAAATCATGTTTATAACATTTTTAGCATGTTTATATGACCGATACATGTATCAATGACCTCATGGCATTTAATTGAAAGTTCACGCTTCAATAAGCAGGTGGGACTGGAAAAGCTCGTTTTTCACGTATTGAGCAAAATTCAATTGCTTAATTTGGTTAACCATCAGAAGTCTTCTTGGGGAGTTCCTCTAACTTGATTTTCATCGAAATCCCGATCTCTTACACTTCAGTGAGCGAAAGAGACAAGAAAATTATGCAAATGAAAAAGTTTAGGACTTTGTCCCTGCTCCATGCTGTATCGGATACTTAATTTGGTGCGCGATCCTATTAGTTGATGACTTCAGGAAGATATGTACTAATTTTCATGAAATAACTCCCAGTAGAATGAACAATAATCATAAATGAAGATAGGCCATTTTTCATTTTTGTTAAAACTAAACTCCCTAACTGTACATAGAGTCAATGGGGAGGAAATAAATGAAATCTGGCCTATATTCATTGATGGTTATTGTTCGTTCTACTGTGAGTTTTTTAGATCAAATTCACTGTACAAAAATGTCACACTTGCAGTTTTTGCCATTTTCACGTGCTGCTCACTCAAGCATGAAATTTGGCGCACTTCTGATATCATTGCATCAAAGTCATGACATCGGGCTTGTGAACTTTTAAAAATGACAATTTTGCATTTAGGTCATGTTCACTGAAGCATGACTTGGCGACTCTCCATAATTTCTACCCAAAGGGTTGCTAAGAAGTTTAGCTACACGGATATATGATTAGATTTTTCATAACTCCTCCTAGATTAAAAATACTTACACTTTGTTTTAGGGGGGGGGGGGGGGGGACTTACTTTTTGTGCACAGTTTAGTATAGTGACATGGTACCCTTAACATACAGAGCAAAATGTCAATACTTGTGCATGTATTTCCCCAGCTTGTACACAGACCTTGTTGAGCTATCTGGATTACTAAAATAAAACATTCATTGCCCAGTTCAGAAATGCTTTTTTTTTGTATTTTATTGTCTTATTACTGGTCATCCAAGTCATTCAAGAACTTGTATGTATTACAGCATATTAGTCAATTGCACGTATATCTTGAGAGTCTTACTCCCTGTCATATGAGCCAAGAGACCATTGTTAAAACCTGGCTGGGACAATATTATTGAGAGCAAATTGTGCTTCACACACATTTGTCTTGGGATGAAGATGTGCAAGACGTTTTGAATGTGTCAGAAACTGCGTTGCCATAGCAACGGCATATTATTGCAATAAATGAGGGGAAAAATCTTGCGGATCTAACTACGCCTTCATTTTTCAAGCAAAGCTCATGAAATTTGGCACGCACATTGGGGCGGGGGTATTAATCACCTTCAGTGATATTTTTATATTTTTGCCAAACTTTTGGCAAAATAAAGCACTTTAGAAAAAAAAAAAAAAAAAACCGGGATGGTTCATACACTAAGTAAATGTTCAAGTCCCCTACACTTCTCATTCAAGTAATGAGGATGTACCTCTGCGATATTGTTTGGAAACAACTTTTTTGTGCGGTTAATCGGAGGAACGTTTACTTAGATTAGACTAATAACATCTTTATTGCTTGAGTGTACTTTGACGACAAATAACATTTCTTTTATAGCTAGAATGTGGAATTTTCGGCTCGCTGCTTCTCCCAACTCAGTATTAAAAAAAAACCCTTTCTCGCTCTCTCGCTCTGCTCGCTCATAACAAGATCACGAGTCAAGCGCTCTTATTCCCTCAGCAACATGTCCGAATATTGTAATATTTCTACAGATGTAAAGTTTTTCTCGAATACAGGTAAATGGTACATCATAAAATTCATCTAATTTATTTTGGTGGAAATTCTACGTTTTACTAGGAAGAAACAGAGTTTTTGTCGGTAGCTCGGTTCGCTCGCTCATAGAAACAAAATAGTTTTAGATGGCAAGCGAGACACCAATAAAGCATCATATTTGGCAATTAGGTGATCAAACTATTTAGATATCTTTGAGGCTATCAAAGAATGTAATTTTTTTCCTCGCTCGCTTCTCTCACACGAATATGTAATGTAGTTATTTTATAGACCTATAGTGGATATTTATAACAAAATAACACATCGTCCCTAAAATAGTGTTTTCCCCTATCTCGCCTCCCTAGCTTGTAATATGTGAAATAGGTTGGTTTAAGAAAGTAACAATTGGACCAGCGAGGTGCTGAATTAGTCAAACTTTTTATATTGCTTGAGTGTACTCTGAGGACAATTTTCGGCTCGCTCGCTTCGCTCGCTCGCAAAATAAAAACGGGATGGTTCATACACTAAGTAAAGGTTCAAGTCCCCTACACTTCTCATTCAAGTAATGAGAATGTACCTCTGCGATATTGTTTGAAAACAATTTTTGTGCGGTTAATCGGAGGAACGTTAAATTAGACTAATAATACAGAGATATGGGCAGCAAAAACAGGTCGTAACCCCCTCCCCCCTGCATATTAAGTCTATCCTGCACGTTTGAACCTACACATACTTTCCCCGATCGGTCGCTTTGCTCCGCGGTCGAGGATATTCGGCATCAGTCATCCCCCCCCCCCCCCCTAAACCGCGAACACAAATCGACACCCATGGTTGCAAGCAATTCATTAATTACAATCTTCAGGAGTAGGCCTACTTACAACCGTGGGCACTATTGTATATGAAAAATTAATAGGCTTCAAACTCAAACATATATACCTAATAATCAACACACTTTGACAATAGCGATATTTTCAATCAAACTGGAAATTAAATCATACTAGAATACACAATAGTGAGAATAAACAGTACCAACACATTTTGCAACTTGGCTTTGGACCCCCCCCCCCCCGCCCGCGCATATTTTTTTTACACAAGAGTTCTGCCATACTCGCGATGAAATTCAAGAAAACCGGTGGTGAATGAGTCTAACTCGCGCCGCCGCGGCAAATTTAGATTGCTGAGCGAGCTGAGCCTGCTATGCATGCTGACTGCTAGCTAACGTATACGTGCACAATGTGCATGCATGCGATATGCATGAAAATAACGCTCACCCACTGTGCACTACATGTACGTCGCGTCGGCTGCTATATGCCTAGATCTATATGAAGTCGGCTAACAATAACATGGAGAGTAAGAGTAAGACCTATCAATCATGGCATGTGATAAAAGGGATGTAACAATTCCACCACAGTTGCAGGTATGTGTGTTAATCTGAAGTTAATGGTTTCCCCAGGCCCCAACATAACAGTCAAGACGTGCTCAACATGAAGAAGGGGGCTGGTTGACATGATTTTCTTCCGGGATTTGCTTAGACTATTTCCCTGATAGCAGAGACTGGTCAGAATAACATCATATTTACGTCTTTTTAAAGTCGTGTCATACGTCTTATTTACGTATTGTATATACGTCTTTAAGACGATACTTTGCACCAGCACACGACGTAAAATAAGACGTCATTTTTTCCGTCAATTTTACATCATAATGGTCAGAAAAAAACGTCTTTATGATGTCTTTACGACCTAAAGGAAGCTCGCAGACTGGTAAAAATCACGTCATAAAGACGTCAATGCTGGTTTATAAAATATTTTAGAATATATACATTATAACGTTTTCTCATCGTTAATGCTCTAGCCTATAGATGATAGATCGTCCTATACTAGTTCTATATCCTAACATCCTAGATCCAATACCTAACTACTGATGCTTGTATCGACATTACTATATATATGGACTGTAGTGTAGCACTTGAAAAAAACAGTTACAAATCACAATTTATTGATGCATTCTGAAATACTCTGCCCATGACATTAACTGAATGGTGTTCAACATGGAAGTACATTGTTCATTAAATCACAGTGCAATCATTGAATAGAATGTTAAAATTACTTTTTTTTCACGAAGTTTAGTCATTTCTGGTCATTCATGAATATTCATGAATCACGATCAACTATTACAATCGTATCATGACGTAAAACTGACGTAAACACGTCATATTATGGTCTTGAAAAAAAAACTGTTATAAAGTGGGAAATAATTGACGTAAAAATACGTCTTGTTCTGGTCTTTGAAAAAGACGATAAAAAGTGGTAAATATTTGACGTAAAATATATGTCATTTCATGTCCAAACAAAATTTGAGAAAATTTTGGTTATATAAAGACGTCATAAGGTTGTTATAAATTAGTCGTGTATACGACATATGACGTGTGGACCAGTTTATGACCATTTCATGGCGTCTTAAAGACGTCCGTCTGCTATCAGGGTTATTGTAGACTCTATGAACGTTACACAGTTAATAGTTACCGAGTTAAGAGTTGATATGCATGCTGATGAAATAAAATAATATAGATGGCATTGGCATTGTACAGTTTCCGGGATTTTCTTTGTTCTCTATTTTGTTTATTTCACTCTTGTCTCTTTCCTCTGTAATAGGTTTGTGTTTATTTATTCCTCTATCATTGGTAGGCCTAGAGTCTATTCCTGTTATCTTCTAATATTTCTTTGTTTTTTTCTCTTCTATCACCTCTACTTATATATTTCTTTGTTTTTTCTCTTCTATCACCTCTTCTTATATATTTCTTTGTTTTCCCCTCAAACGTCTCCCCTACTTGTTCTTTTCCTGTTTTCTTTTTCCTTTCAATATCCCTCCCATGCGCTGTTTGTCCTTCAACTTTTCCCCTGCTCTTACCTTACGTATTTCTTGTCTTTTCAATCTCTCACCTGTTTTTACCTTATCCTTATTTTTCCTTCAGTCTATCTCCTCTTTCTCATCCTTGTTTCCCTCCAATCTTTTCCTTTTATATTTCTTTGTTTTCCCTTCCATCTACAATATTTTCATATTTTCTTATATTATCGCACTGTACCGTATAATCCCCAAACCCCGGCCCAAACCCTTGCCTTACGGTAGCTAGGTATTCGTATATATATCGTGCACACAGCGTGCACGTTTATATTTTGCTACATGTGCTGACGCGTACGCGTGCGCTGACGAGTGAGACTCATTCACCACCGGTTTTCTTGAATTTTATCGCGAGTATGGCAGAACTCTGGTGTAAAAAAAAATATGCGCCCCCCGCCCTTCGCCTTGTGCGCCATTAAACTGTAATGTTTAAGGAAATGAATGGACTTTCATATTACATGTACATGTACGTGTAAGATCCCTTCGAATGCACTAGCACCACTAAAAGAAGAAGAAGAAGAAGAAGAAGAAGAAGAAGAAGAAGAAGAAGAAGAAGAAGAAGAAAAAGAAAAAGAAAAAGAAAAAGAAAAAGAAAAAGAAAAAGAAAAAGAAAAAGAAAAGAAAAAGAAAAAGAAAAAGAAAAAGAAAAAGAAAAAGAAAAGAAAAAGAAAAAGAAAAGAAAAAGAAAAAGAAAAAGAAAAAGAAAAAGAAAAAGAAAAAGAAAAAGAAAAAGAAAAGAAAAAGAAAAAGAAAAAGAAAAAGAAAAAGAAAAAGAAAAAGAAAAGAAGAAGAAGAAGAAGAAGAAGAAGAAGAAGAAGAAGAAGAAGAAGAAGAAGAAGAAGAAGAAGAAGACAGGCATGTACGATGTTTGGAGGCAAGCCCATTGATGCGAGTCAACAAGAAGAGAAAAAACATGCCATATGAAAGGCCATTCCCGACACAATTCTACTCTCATCGGTCGCAAAAACATTCGAAATTTGAAAATGACTTTATCTTGAGAAACAGGCATAGAATCTAGGTAACAAAATTCAATGATCTTGTATTATTCTCTTCGGTAGAAGATGCTTTATAAATACCCAATTATGATGTCAAAAATAATATTCTTTTTGGAGGCTAAGTACTGAAGATCCAGCGTTCCGCTTTTTGGGGGACACCTGGCAATATGCAAGGCGGCTCAGACCCACGGACAAGGCGCGCCAGTTCAGTGGCATCATAATATTGAAATCCAGTTCCAGTGACCCCCTTTATTTCCAAATAGTAGTTTCAAAGACCATCCTTCCCACGATAAGCTCGTTCCGAAGCCCCCTTTTTTGTCTTGTCAGCGGCACATACCTACCACTTTAGAGTCGAGTGCCCCCCCCCCTCCGGCAACACCAAAAGTATGAACGAACGTTGCCCCTAGAAGCAAACTTTAACGTTTGACCTGAAATGACCTTTGACTTTACCATGTGACCTCTGAAGGCACCATAACATGAATGTACCCCAAGTGCATCTATTTCTCAAGTTTGGTTGCTTTTGCAGCAACATGTGCAGAGTTATGTGTCGTAAGAGAAACTTGAAGGTAAACTTCAACATATGACCTCAAATAACCTTTGACCTTATCACGTGACCTCTGACGGCACCATAACATGCAGATCCCCTTAGTACATCTACAACCCAACTTTGTTTGAAAAGTGAGAGACAGTTGCAAAGTTATCTGGCATGAGAGAGTCTTGCAGATAAACTTTAACATATGACCTCAAATGACCTTTGACCTTATCACGTGACCTCCGACAGCCCCATTACATGCAGGTCCCCTTACTGCATCTACAACCCAAATTTAGTTGAAATGTAGAGACAGTTGGAAAGTTATCTGTCATAGAGTCTTGCAGGTAAATTTTAACGTTTGACCTGAAATGACCTTTGACCTTACCATGTGACCTCCAAAGACATCATAACATGAATGTACCCCAAGTGCATCTCACCTAAGTTTGGTTGCCATTGCAGCAACAGTTGCCAAGTTATGCGTCATAGGAGAATCTTGCAGTAAACTTTAACATTTGTGACGGACGGACGACGGACGGACAGACGCCATTTGGATCCCTTAGTCTCGCCTTCACCTCTGGTGGGCGAGACAAAAACGACAGGAAAATGACAAGGATATAAGGAAGAGCTGTTACGGCACATTTTGGTAACGGAACCAAAATGTGCAGGACATTGACGGCACATTTTGGCAACCAAGTGAATCGCACTAATAATGTAGTCATTCCTCTTTATGACACTCTCCCTCTTTCTCCCCTACATTCACACACCCAGATCCACACCCTGGCACACCCTATCATTCCCCCTCCCCCCTATTTAAAAACAAACTTGCACAAATTGGTATCAATATGTCTGTAGCTCGTTGATCTGTTTGTTTGCCTTGGTCTGCCGTGCCAGTGATCGAATCCCCCGATCCTCGCGTCTCCAGACAAGCGCCTTAAACCAGTGGACCACGGCACCTCCCTCACACCCACAAACACACCCACCCTCACACACCACACTCACACACGAACCCCCACGCCCACACACACCCCGACACCCTCCCGCACACACACACCCTAACTGGCAAAAGCGGGGCTCACAGGGTGGCAAGCGACCGAGGCGTGGCGGCCACAATCGTAATTTAAGGCGATGTTAATTTCATTTTGGCGAGCGAGGAAAAAAAATACTTGCTTTAGTTCGGGGCCGGCACGATCGTGTTAAAGGTGATGTTAATTCCATTTTGGCTAGCGAGAGAGCGAAAAAACACACTTCTCTTTTAATAATAATTAATACAAAAACTTGGTTTTAATTATTGCAGATCGGGGCGTGCACAGCATGTTTAAGGCGATGTTACTTTCATTTTGGCGAGCGAGCGAAAACAACAAACAAACAAAAACACTTCTCTTTTAATAAATAAACTGGGTTCATTGTTGAAGGCCGGGGGGGGGGGGCACAATCGTGTTTATGGCGATGTTACTTAATTCGATTTTGGCGAGCAAGCGTAGCGAAGCGAGCGCAAAAAGTCACTTCTCTCTTTTTAATAAAGTGCATAAACTGGGTTTTATTGTTGCATGTCGATGCGGGCAAAATTGTGTTTAAAGTAGGTTTAAAGGCAATGTAAATTCCTCTGAGCGAGCTAGCGAGCAAGCGAAAAAACCCCCCCCCTCTTTTTGATTAGGCTAGTACATACACTTGTTTTTTTTGTTTTTTTTTTAGGGTGGGCACAATCGTATTTGATGTTAATTGCTTTTAGGCGAGCGAGTGAAAAAAAAACTCTTCGCACCAACAGGTTTTTTTGTTTTTGTTTGTTTGTTTGTTTTTGTTTTATTTTTGCTGCAGAAAACAAACAATAGGCGATGTTTATGTTTATTGCACAGTGAATATAGCAAGCTTGGCAAGCCAGCAAAAAGTTTTAGGTTTGTCATTTCAAATTGGAAAATATCTGCCTGCCCACCTCTAGGCCTATACTATTCCTTATCACGTGCATATATTTCATATCGGCAATCGAGTGTAATCAGGACCGGATCCAGAAATATGAGAAAGTGGGGGGGGGGGGGGGGGGCGTAAGCTAAGCCGGAGCATAGCAACTTACACGTTTATGTTTTTTTTTGTGTTTGTTTTTTCATCTTATTAATATATTGAATACTAACTTCCTATACCGCCCCTTCTTATTCAAATGAGTGGTCTTATTCCATAATGGAGAGTGAGCGTATAGCGCGTGAGCTATTTTATAGGAACACTTCATAGACGGGAGTTTCTGGCTGCGTGATGGGGAGTGCACAATCATAGTTCGTGCCATTTTATATTGAAATCATTTGCCGACCTACCAACCCTTTCCTAGCTACTATGTGAATAATAACTACATGACATAATGAAACCAGGCGCCTTTGAATGATCTTCAGATATATAGATGCTGTTCATCATCATCATCACCATCACCACCACCACCATCGTCATCATCATCATCATCATCATCATATAATATATTTCCTGCTGGAGAGCGGGCAAAAGTTTTAGGCTAATCATTTCATATTGAAAAGCGCCTGCCTGCATCCCACCCTTTTCTAAATCATTTATATTTGACCCGCCTATTTATCTCATAATACTGGTGAGCGAGCGTTGGGAATGAGCAGTTTTGTTTTACACTTTTCTTTTGATAACTTATTGGTACTTCCAAAATCTAGAAGTTGTGAGCATGATTCCACCTAACCTGCTCTTGGAATTGGAGTAACAGGTTTTTCCATGCACGTTGTATTCTCATTCCAAAAAATGAAAACTGATCTTTAAAATTATAGTCGTGTTCAAGGATATGGATTTGATGACCGCCGCCGCTTGTGTGCCCCCCCCCCCGGCTAGATCCACGCCCGAGTGAGGCCACCGAAGGGTGTGTGTGTAAAAGGGTCTCCCCCCTCCCACAGTGTGGAGATTTTGCATTTTTCATCATTTTTCTCTCTCTCTTTTTTTTCTTCTTTCTCTTCTTTTTTCTTTTCTTTCCTTTCCTCTTTTTTTTTTCTTTCCCCTTTTCCCTCCCCTTTCCTTTCCTTTTCTTTTCTTTCCCCCTTTTTCCCCCCTTTTTTTTCGGGAACCTGTCAGGGGGCATTCTGCCCCCTGCCCTGAGTGCCCTCCCCCTTGGCTACGCTAGTGCTCCTACTTCTAAAAATTACTTTGATCTAGCTACATTCAAGAAGCGTGGCGGCAGCGTTTGCATTCATGGCCTGCACGTCTACATGTATAGCCAGCCTCTTTGAGGCGGTTTAGTTTAATACTCTCAAGACAAGACAATACTATGGTATTCATATCTTCCTGACGATATGAAAATAGCTAAAGTGACACCACTGTATATAAAGAAATACAAAATAGATGTTGGAAATTATAGACCAATTAGTGTTTTAAGTGTAGTTTCAAAAATATGGAAAATAATAGGGCCCTAATAATAATGATAATAATTAACTCTTATTTACCCAGGGTAGCCACTGCAGCTATCAGCTGATCTTCCAGCAGGCCTTGCATAACATAAGATGTTATTATTACTCCTCTCCTTTCTCATAAGCCGAGCGCCTAATTGAAAGCTCGCTACAAAGGAAAAATATTATTTATGATTTTCAATATGGCTTTCGTCACGACTATTCGACTGAAACAAGTGTAATTCACTAATTGACAGGATTATGTGAGGACCGAAACCTCACATGGGTACTTCGTTGGTATGGTGCTTCTTGACCGTCTACAAAAAGCTTTTGATACTCAGTTAATTCACGAGATATTACTGAAAAAAAAATACAAGTAATGGGATCCAGTAAGGCAGTGCATGGCGTATCTAGGCATTATGGTGTCCAGCTAGGGCAAACGTGACACAGTGGTACAAGCGAGGGAGCGAAGCGACCAAGCGGCGAATTGTTTAAAATTGTCATCCGTAAATACGCTATTTCTTGGGGATTTGAGAGAAGATGCTCTCCTATCAAATTGAGTCTAAGAGAAATGAAACAAGTGACATTATTTACCCAATTGTATGACATGCCTTAGGCTTACAAGTCAATATTCTTTTCTCTACCTTTGTTTTTTTCTTTCTTTTCTTTTAAATGTATTGCTGTTAAACTTTGCTGTAGATATGTTTCATCTGTATAAAGTGCTAAATACGTACCAGCAGTCAATCATTGTTCTGTTCTCTTTAGGATCCCATTGTAAATAAGCTCTCGAGCTTTCATGGGTCATCCTGTCAAGCTTTTACGAACTTCGACTATTATGTTCTTTGTCTCCATCTGAACTTGACAAATAAATCAAATCAATCAAATCAAATCAAATCAAATCGAATCAAATCAAATCAGAAAAAATAACTTAGCATTTTTGCTTGCTTGCTTCGCTAGCTCTTTTTCCAACAAATACCCTTTTCACTGGTGACCCCCACTGAGAAGATGCTCTCCAGGTCGCCCTGTCCCCCCAAAAAATTAGAATAGTAGCCTCAATGCACCTTTTTGCTTGTCAGCAATTTTTTTTACAGTCTCCCCCAATGTATATATATAAATTATATATATATAAACACAACAAAAAAAGTAACTCCCCCCTAATTCAAAATATCATAACTTTTTAACGAAAAAGTTTTGAGCAAAATAATTTGGCAGGAGTGTTCCTACACTTATTGACTAACTTCGCTGTAAAAATGAGAATGATCCGTCAAGTAATGCATGAGTGAGCAGACATTAAAGGCAAAAATGTAACTTTTCAAAAGTCACAAGAGTCATTTTGGGGGGGGTCTGTGAAACAAAACTTTGACGAAGTTGGTTTCTTCCATTGTTTGACCCCATCATGTCTATCCCTGACACTTTTCATGTTTATCACAGTTGGTTGAATACAATTTTTTTTAGGAAAGTGATGTTCAGCCCTCCTATAAATCCATAAAATCCATTGAGTTTATGGAAAGAATTGGCATCAACCAACATTAGTCAGCACATTATGTGAAAATACCGGGTAGTCGTTTTCCGGCATTAAACAGTAATTTTTTAACATTTCTTGCTTCATCGTTAAAAATGTTTTCACTCAACCATGACACAATTTCAATAAACATCAACAGCACTTAAACAACACCAGAAAAAGCTTGTTTCACAGATTCCCCAAACTGACTCATGTGACTTTTGAAAAGTGACATTTTTGCCTTTAATGTCTGCTCACTCATTCATGACTTGATAGATCAATCTCATGTTCACACCGAAGTTAGGCAATGAGTGTAGGAACACTCCTACCAAATTATTTTACTCAAAAATTAAAAAGTTATGCTGTTTTGAATTAGGGGGGAGTTACTTTTTTGTTGTGTTTATATATATATATATACATATATATATATATATATATAAAAACTACAAAAGGAATAAAAAACTCCGTAAACCAAGGAAATTTCACGAATTTTCGCACTTAGGGCTTTATCAAGTGTTTAATATCTATTTGAAAATGCGTCGTTTATCATGATCAGAAAACGACGCATTTTCAAATAGATATTAAACACTTGATAAAGCCCTAAGGGCGAAAATTCGTGAAATTTCCTTGGTTTACGGAGTTTTTTATTCCTTTTGTAGTTTTTGATATCACCAACTCCGAGCAGAATACTATCTACTTTGTTTATATATATATATATATATATATATATATATATATATAAACTGAAAGAAATGAATATATATATATATATATACATATATATATATATATATATAAAGCGTATTGACGCCAGTGATACTGGCAATGTGTAAAATGTCCATTAGCTGTTTTAATTGTGTCGATTTCGATATTTTATAAAGTTTTCAGCATCATTTATTTTTGTACGGACCGGTACATGTACTCGTACTGAACACGTATGGCTTGCCATAATAAATCTTTCTGAGCTAGCTAGCTATAGCGCTCGCGCTCGCTTAATATAACGCAAAGCTAAGACCATTCATCACCCGTCACACTGTAGTGTACAGTAACTGTGAGGCGTACTAAGTTTGTCTTTGAAATTCTATCAAATTCTCTTCTTCATCATGGCAGAAGCTGATTGGGATACTGTAACTTACCTGAGGAAGAAAGCACCGGGTGCCAGAGAAGCGAGATCGCAAAAAGTAAGTTCGATTTTGCTTTGATCCCTAACCATGCTAACCGTTTATAATAGTCATGATAGTAAAAGCATGGAGAGGCTCTGTCGTGTGGGTTATCATGGGGAGTGAATCATAATTTGCTGACACCAGACCTTGTGAAAAGCACTGGTAATACCTGTAGCTACATTTCTGGAGTACAGCAAAACAAGGTGTCCCACCATAAACATTCTTCGGCCTGCTTCGGGCATTCTCGAGCCAGGGAAAGTGAGAACTGAGAATAATGACTGAATGACTTTGCCCACCATGCCCACCCGTCATGCCCGTAGGTCAAAATGGCATTTTGAATTGAATAGGTCTAACGTCAGTAACCATTGAGTCGCCACACGGCAGCCTTAATCTTCCTCTCCTGCTAAAATACACTTTATTTATACCAAAATCGGCAATATCGTGTTTCAGGCCCCACCTCTAATACAGTTTGAATGTGGGGCTGATTCCCCCACGAAGTATATTAGGCCTACATTTTATCATTCGTTCAATAGTTGATCAATCATAAAACTCATTTTTACATTTTCACATTTTTAACATTACTCGATTGACCACTCCCTAATATATACTCGTGTTTACGGCCCCACCAAACGGGATTATGAATTGATTATCACGGCAGTGGGGCTGATGGGCATCAGCCCCGCTGCTGTGTTAATCACGTTTGGATCCCGTTTGGTGGGGCCGTAAACACGAGTATATATACTGTGCTCATCAGCCCCGATGCTGTATTAATCATATTTGAATCGCGTTTGGTGGGGCCGTTAACACGAGTATATATAAGAGAGTTTTAAAAGAAGATAATGATGATTAAACGTGATGATCGATCAACACATTCTTTTCAAAACTTGTGAAAGTCCGTCGTCTTCTATTTCTGTCCTAGTTAGCTGTGGTCTAAGTTAGGTCGGGAGAGATAATCGATCATGATGTATGTGGGCATCAGCCCCACTCACCATGCATTAATTGAGTGGGGCCTGAAACACGATTATGCCCCAAAATCATAATTTCATATGAAATTCAAAAGCAAAATTCATGAAAATCCCTCATTTTACAGACAAGGACATCATTAATTACGTAGGCCTACTTCCTAGCTATAGCTTAGCTATCGTGATTTTATTCTGATATTACACGATAGCTATAGATTGCTGACATAGGCCCCTGTGTAGACAGATGTGACCTTGAAATATTATGCCTCCAAATCACACTTTCTCATGCCTGGTTAACCCTGCATTGCTGCAAACTACCTTCCATGCCTTCCAAAGCAGCGTTGCACTCTCGCACGCACTCTGAGTTCGCCGACACATGCGAGAGTGCAACGCTGCTTCGCCTAGCACCTGTGGCCGAGACCAGCGGGTGTAGGTGAACTCACGATGTCGGAGGTCGCGCTATTGAAATGGAAATTAATCAAGCGGCGAAATCAACAAGAAGGCAGGATCCCGTATCAATCAAAAGTCGATATTTTGAGTTTGAAAAATAAATTTAAGGTTCTTATATCACAGTTTGATCGACTGGTCCACTGGCGAACTTGGAAGGTAGTTTGCAGGGTTAACCGGGCATGAGAAAGTGTGATTTAGAGGCATAATATTTCAAGGTCACATCTGTCTACACAGGGGCCTATGTCAGCAATCTATAGCTATCGTGTAATATCAGAATAAAATCACGATAGCTATCCTATAGCTAGTACTTCCGGGATGGCGACTCAACAGGTAGCTCTTGCTGAGTTGCCACACACACACTTGATATGTCAAGACAGTTCTGCGCATGCGCCACCACATACACATAACACATGCGTCCAGTGTACATTGACTCACCGTTGTCTGTAGTGGGTTCTACATTGAGAAGCCACCCCCTCCTACTTTTTTAGATCATAACACCCCCGGTTTTTAAATGGTATGAATTCGATCGGCAAATGACAAATTTCATTTTCAACACAAGTTTGAGGAACTTACATCATTGGATTGGGATACAACGATTGCCGAGTAAGGAAGTGTCACCTTCGTCGCCTAAACTGCACGCACTGACTGTTACGCGAAAAAATGTGCAAGCTCAACTTTGATCGCGTGCAACTCTTATTCTGCTGTCGGATTTTACAAGAGAATTTTTTATGGCAAAAGGATATATTCTTAGCTCTTCATTGGAGTAAAAAATCACAATCCAGCGATGCTCATAATTTTCAGAGGACAAGTAAGAGCAGGAGGTAGCCGGTGAGTGGCGACTCATAGATCGTCAGATCTAATGTTAGATCTAGATCTAGATATCTAGAGAAATTAATTGCCAACACGAACTAAATGAATTCACTTAGATCTAGAACTTCTATAACAGAGAAGGAAAGTTTTGATTTTACTTACCAGCAATGTTCCTGAGGCTCTCAATTTCCCCCTTTCTGCTTTATTATCTGATGAATGAACTGAAAATAGTGAATTTTAAGAAGAAAACTAATGCTTATCAGAATCGTAGGTTGACAGCTTTCCGTCGAGTAACCAATAGAAAAGCATGCAATGTAGTGTCTACTGGAATTGTCACTTCCGCGGCAATAAAGCAGCTTCAAAAAGAACTGTATTGCTTGTCCAGTTCATAAAAATTCAAATCATAGCCTCCTACCTATTTTTGTGAGGACCGAATAAAAAATCCTGGTCAATAAAGCCAAATAGATCGGCATTTGCTTGGTATTTCATCGATAATTGGTGAAATCATGTTTCAATTATTCGTCAGCTGACAAGAGATGGCGCAAACCCGGAAGTGGAGCGTAACAGTCAGTGCACAGATCCCATTCGACCGTGTTGAAACTATGTATACATTACGATGAAAGCGCTTAGCAGTCATATGAAATCAAACTCCAATGATTGAAATCCCCATCACAAATCGCCAGGAAGGGCATATAACTAACGAACATGCGCTTACTTGCAAGTATGAATGTTTTTTTCTTGGTAATATCCTTTCGTCTTCGTTCATTGCTATGTTCCAAAAATATTTTGTCACACTGACTGTGATAGTGTATCTTTGATTACGTTAGTGAGCTTACTTGCTTACGGTGCATATCACTGTGGTGAACGATGGTGCAATGTGCGATTAAGTCGCTCTCTCTCACACACACACACATTAGGGCTTACGGCATCCGAATATTATTGAAACACTTGTTTTTCGCTGCGAGACATAAGAGTTTGGTGATCAAAAAAGATATTCTCATGTGAATTTAAGGTGTCTAAATGACATAATCACACCTTAAAACTTTGAAATGGAGAGAAGCATTCTTGATTTCATAATAATGATTTCACATTTTTGATGGATCATTCTGAAGTTCAAGCTATGTTTCCAAGTAGTCGATAGAAATTCTATTATTCGTGTAGTGACATTTTCGGACGTTTAATCGTGTACTAGACTCGAAACAGGCCTAGTGTGGTGCGCGGAAAATACACACGGCCGCAGACCGAGGCCTATATATACTGCTATAAGACTAATCTAACTTTATTTGAGGTCGGCTAGCTCACCGCAACTAGATCCAGGTGCAATTAGAGTGGTGCTGTGCTAACTCAAACTGCGTCGTCGCTGATGAGCCGCGAACAAACTGACTTGCAATTCGGATCGCGGAAGGAACTAAAATGTGTACAGTTAACATGCGCGTAAATTGCGTTAACTTAACATTTTTTGGTTGCCCGATTCGGGCCACCAAACTTATCACTTTTTGAAAAATGGTGGCCCGGGAGCCAATTTTGGTGGCCCCGAGCCACCAGGCCACCGCTAATGTCGAGCCTTGGTTGTGGACAGAACAGCTATTTTCCCGCCGTAAAAATTTGTATTTCGAGCGGCATCGGTGAGAGTAAACCTCTCTTTCTTTGTGAGCACGCCCAATGCCGCTTGTTTGGCCGATATCCTCGCCCGTATTGCTGTGTATCTCGCTCAACATAGCGCTAGCTCGCTAGCTGTGTACCTCAACATGGCGTCGTGCGCTTTGAAGCTCACGGGTAAACTTGGGCCTAAAACTCTGTTTATTGTTCTTCAGAAGTTTGACATAAATGCTGTAATAGGTGAAATATTGCAAGAAATAGCCGACAATAGTGAATATACATAGTTGACAAAGTGAATGCATTAACTGGCATCTTGGTCTGTTGTGTAACCTGTTGGAGACGGTATATCTCAGGCTGGGGTCTATAGGAAACCAGTTAATATAGCAAAATGAGCCCGTCTTCATTGGGTTGTATGTTTGTATGTTTGCATGTACGTGTATGGGTGTGCGTATTGGGTGTATGTGTGTGTATAAGTAGTGGTATCATATATGCAGATTGGAAGGGGGAGAAAAAAAAAACCGCTCTGCCTACCCTATTTTCATTGACCCATTACTCCAATACAACAATTTTTTTTTTTTTTTTGCCTAATGTAGGCTTCTGCGGTAGCCAGACCCACAAGGAAACACACAAAAACCCATTCGGTATCCTGGAAGGTAATCGGCATTTGCATACATGTGCGAAAGGTCAAACTTCTGGTTGACCTCAACGGAAAGAACAAAATTTCCGAGTGCAGATGAAGCAATATAGGCCGTGGGACGACCACTCTAAAACGGCTTTGATTTGAAGTTTCGTTCACGTGATCAGGGGCATTAAAAAGTAACATATCAAAATTACCTTAAAAATGTGCCAAACCAGAATCCAGATGTTCATTTTGACGAATCCTGCACACTGATGAGAAAGGTAGAGATAAACGTAGCACTTTACAGCCCATGAATGTCTGAAATCACCGCGAACAAGTTGGTAGCCCTTTTGCGGAGCACACACAGTGATCGTTAAATTCAGTGTCCATACGCACGCAGAAGTGCGTGTGCGGACCAGGGAAGCTATACACAGAAATGAACGCAATACTGCGTTGCCATTTTGAAACTGGTTTAGTGATGGGAAATACTTGTAGACATGTTTGTATGTGATACTAGGCTATACCAGTTCGTTAACGAAGTAATTATGTTAGTTAATGTAATGATTTCGTGCAGGAAAGAGGTATTAATGGATTTTGAGTTCTGAATTACATTATGGTAAATGATTAACAAAGAAATAAACACATTTTAATAAAATTCAAGATTGTTTCCTTACTTGTATATCCCCAAGTGGGATGTTTTATTTTGTGAATATGCATCTTTGTGAAATATTGGGGGCACTTGGTTTTCAAATACACCTGTAGTTTTCAAACAGCTAGCTTCGTAGCTTACAAATAGGAAAATGAGAATTCTAATGTGATGAAAAAAGAAATATTCTATTCTTACTTTTTCCAGAAAGTCACTCAACACTTCACCAAACACTGCTTATAAATCTTATCTCTGTTTTTACTTTTTCCAGAAAGTAACTCAACACTTCACCAAGCAGCTTATAAATCTTACCACTCAACAAGTTCTTCTCATATTTTTAAGGTTTAACAAATTTATCATTTCAAGCCACTTCCCAAAGTACACATATTGCCCACGCACAATCAAACACAACATCACAACAAGAGCACATTTCTATGATGATGAAAAATTTTCAACGGCAGATTTCTTCAAACTGAGAGTGATACTGCATATTGTTCACACCAATTTCTTTGTATACGCTACCTGTATCTACAATGATTCCATCACTAGCAATATGTCATTCATTCCTTCTTTCATTAATGTATTTATTTCATTTCCATATCATAATAAAACATAATCAGTGTATATATTTAAAAAAAAAATCAATGTGATCAATGGTGTTTACATGTCACTTTTGATAATTTTCATACCACCCCCCCCCACATAACAAACCTAACAAACATAAAAATAAATAAAAGCAAGAACAAAGTAGAAAAAGTTCTCAAAAAATTCTCTGTTGTGTCTGTATTGGGAAAAAAAATTGGTTGATAATACTATTTCTGGACCTGAAATTCTTCACCATGTATTTTTCTGGTTTACTTTTGCTATCCTAAGCAAACCCAATGATTTCTACAATGCATGCAGAACAATCACTTCTTCGAAATATATGTCAATAGTCTACAGAAGTTAAGGACAAACAGTTAAGGAAGAAAAATCACATTTGACAGTGGTGTTGAATTCATTACCACCTAACTATCTGAAATACACATGTATGCAAAGGTAGAACAATCAAAGTAGAAAATACAACATTTGTAATATTACTGAACTTTCACTGCTAAATATTTATGGCAGAGAATTCAAAACCTTTCACCGTTTACTTGCCAACTTTATGAAATATATGTTTAACAAAGTTAGACAATTCATCATAGCACATTCATGTTTAACATGTGACCTGAGGTGTAAATCAAACATAAGAAATTATATTGTTGTGCTTTACTATCGAATAAGCAACAGTTGATCTAAGCAGACTATAAAATATATACTGCTCTCTACTCGGTACTCTTTACCATCTCTTCAGTTTGGTTAAGTGTGCCAAGAAAAGTGCTACAGAAAAATACAAATATAAACACAAATGTTTGCAGTGATGCATTGGCTTTCCACATTATTTAAACATCACCTGCAAATGAAAAAAAACAACAAACAAAATACAATAAATAATCTATCCATCTTTCAGAATGATTTACAAAAAACAACAAAACAAACCTTAAAACAAGAAAACAGATTTGAATATTTTCAGTCCCATATAAATTTTATGTACTGCAATTGTATCTAAAGACCAAAGCAATAGAAACGTGCTCTCCACACTTCATGTTTAGACAGGCAATGAAAACAAAACATGTGGAGATTTTACATGGTAGCATTATTGTTTGAGGAAAGTGAAACTAATAAATTCATTTTCTTAAATCTGGACAGCTGAGCGGAAAAAAAAAGTTTGTCATGACCGTTACTAATACCATTCCTAAGAGTTACAATAAATATGTAACTCACAGGATGTATTTATCTTGCTTTGTCACTACACTGTCAAATTAATTTGCTCAAAGATATGTTTGATGCCTAATAAATGTGTTAAAACATCAGTGCTGTGTCCGAGTCCGAGTTGTGAAACCCGAGTCCGAGTCCGAGTCATCACCTCTGAGTCCGGGTCCGAGTCAGAGTCAAATTTGGACAAAACAGTTTCGTGCAGTATAGTAGGCCTACATTTTCCAAACTTAAATCTTTTTGTTTTCCCTTGTAGGCCTACTCTTTTTAAAAAAAATAAATCACACCAAAACATTCAAGGCCGAGGGTGAGTTAATTGTCTAATGTCTATTGGCGACCATTCATAAACATCATGATCGTTTGAAACAACCCCTCCCCCCCACCCCTTTCATGAGACAGTTTACCCTCGGTCATAGAGTTACATGGAACTAAATGCCCTCAGCTCAGTAGGGGCTAGCTGTCCCACCTCAGGTACATCCAACCCTCCCAACCCAGAGGACGAGTGGTCGACCAACCAAGGTCATATATAATTATGCACGCCCAATTTTTGCAAGTTTTGCAACTGATATGAAAAACAGCGCAGCTCATGCATACCGATCAGCGATGCTGCTGCGAGCTAGCTGCTGTACGCTAGCGAGCATAAATTATGCATGCTCAGCTGACAGCTAGTGCAACACTAGTAGGCGGCTGAATGTAAAACACACTTAATAAAGAGTACATTACAGTAGGCCTATACGTATTTTAATTCATCAAGCAATTCATCAAGCATCAAAATACAAACAAAAATGTATTGAATGTCAATACTTTAGAAAAGGCGCAACACGGCACGGCAGCTACTGCTTGGACTTGTGCGTGACTTGGCGGCAATTCACGAGTCACGATTTCTGGGACCGAGTCCGAGTCCGAGTCCAAGTGAGAAAAACGACTCGAGTCCGAATCATCAAAAATTGGACCCGAGTCCATACTCGAGTCACACAGCACTGTAAAACATACCAGAAATACATGAAGTCAGTCAATTTTCTACATAATGAGGTCCTAGTACTTTTATTTTTTTCTTGAATATCATTGTTGACACTTTCTTAAAAAAAACAAAACAAAACATACTCCCCCTTTCCAGAAATGATATGTGAATATGAAATGCACTTCTTTGTTGTTTCTGACCTGACGTGACTTCTCTTAGAAGTTCAATTACTGACTCTGCCATCCTATCAAATCATAGAGCGTGCTAAGTTTTGAGATACAAAATGTATTATTACTGATTCTTACACTATCACAAATGGACATGGTCTTCATTAGGCCTTGCAAATAATCCTGGAATATTATGGAAAATATTGGGGGAAAAACAGGATTATAAATTTCAACATTTCACAAAATATACTCTCTATCTTGTTTAACATTGTACATGTATTCATACAACTTTTCAAGATGAAACACAAAAGAAAGTATATTCTAGCTTTGACATTCAAAATTAGATGGATTGATTACTGTAACAATGAATGTCCATCTCAAGAAGGACGTGCATAGGATGTAGGATATAGGACATCCATAATACACACAGACATGGAGAAAACTCTTCCTGTGAGCCTACTTAAATGAAAGATCTGATGGCAAGATCATACCCTATTTCATCAACTCTAATGTAGATGCTTAGTCAAAAGGTGAGAATTCTTCAACCTCATCGTTACTCTCAGTGTCACTTGGGTCATCTTCAGCATCACTTTCATTTGGTTGATTACTGCAGTCCATACAACGGCAGAGCTCAGTAAAGGGCAAACTGTGAGCAATGCAGGAACATTGCTTGTTTCCGCATTTAGATTTTCTGCACTTGCAGTGTGTTAGCTCCAGTATTTCTTTGGGGTTGGAGCCATGTCCATTCAGTCTATTCCAAGTGTTCCTTCTTCTAACTTCCATCCATGATTCACAGGTAGAGGCATTTTGATATGTCCGGTAAGGGACCTCCTCCAGATTGCTGCGTGGTAATTTGCCCTGTGAATGTGTTTCTTGAGAGAGTCTTGGTTGGGAGGCATGGCTGATTCCAAAGCTTTGGTCTGCCGCTTGAAGTGGCGAAATCGAGCATCATTTACAGATGAGTACTCCTTGTGGGAGTAAAGGGCACAAGTGAATGATTCAAGCTGTGATAACAATTCATCAGAGGGTGTCAGGTCTTTCCCTAGGGAAATGAATGGATCATACAACTGGGAGTCTTTCATTACTTTCCAAGCCTTTACCTTTCCTTTTCTGAAGAAAGCGCTCACACTGTCGCATCCTGTAAAGCTGTGTAAGCCAAGGAGAGCGCTTGATTTCTCTGGTCCAAGGACCTTCTTAATGCATACTATTCTTTTAACTCTCTGGCCTGTCTGGAAGTGGAGGTTGGCTGTCGATGAAAAGTCTTGGCATGCTGCAACAGCAATGATCAATACATCCATATCAGGGCTCTTTATAATTACATTATCACTGCATTCAGCAGCATGCTTGTTATGTAATAACATGCGGGTATCTGCCTCCTCATGGTCACACGAGATCTCTTGGACAGGTTCCACAAGAAGATGACCATCCTTGTTGGAAAAAGAATGGCAACTGTTATCATGGGCTAGGAAAATCTTGGTTCCCCCATCACACTTCCACCTGTGTGCTTCCATGCAGAGAATATAAATCGAACTAACTCTTCCTTGTTTGGCCCGTGGTTAAGGAATTTCTTCCATTGATGTGGAATTTTGAAGTTCCCTGCCAGGATTCGGACTTGTTGCACATCCCCTTCTGCACGTCTTGCGCGCTCTGCACTCTTGATGCTTTGAGTGGTGTATTTATCGGTGACAAACTGGATCTCTGTAGACCGAGTTGACTCTGCAAGTCTGATGAGCTTTGTGAAGAGATATGCAGCCAGCTCTCCAAATGTTGAAGGCAGTTGGCCAACTGGAGGCTCTTGTATCATCGCCATTCCATCAATGATCCAAATGGCACCAGATGGGACGGAAGGGATGTATGACTCTAATACAAGAGCTTCGATGTGATGCTTGAGATTTGCCTTTGGGTGTTTCACCAGTGTTCCGTGGGGCGTGGACAGTGCAAAAGGGAGTGGTCCTAGGCTGTACGCCATCATCTGTTCAAGATCAAGCTTTCGAGCCCTTCCACACAACAACAGGCGGGCAAACAGTGTCCTCCTGCTAGACTTGATTTTCAAGACCTTACCCTGAGTAGTGACTTTCTGCTTGAATCCAACCGAGGAAAATGTCTGCACCTTCATCCTCTTCAAGGGGGCAAAAACACCCTCATTATCATGTTGAAGATGTTCAGCGATGAATTTCTGGACAGCTTCTTCTCCTTTTTCTCGTGCTGATGCTAAGTCATTCACCACTGGCTTGGGGGCAACCACTCCTGATGACAAATGTACAAATTCTTCAGTGTCTTTGTTGAATGGATTCACTGTGGTTTCTACTGTAGATACTAGCCTGTGGACATGCTCTTCATCCTTTTTGTTATGTGTGGCATCCAGATCCTTTCACTCTCTGACAATGTCACTTTTCCCTGCCATCTCTTCACAGGATAGGATGAAATCCAGCGATGCACAGCGCCCTTGTTGGTAGTAATTCCTGTCAGTCCGCCTCTTGTCTTAGCAGCCCGATTGGCTGTCTGCTCAATGCACATGTCCATTGCTATACCTGCAAACCCATGGGGATCTTGCCTCTGAAGACAGAAATTACCATTGCGAAACTCCTCATCAATGCTTGGATGCTTCGTAGCCACATTTTTCATTTCTAACCAGTAGACAGGAGTATAGCAAGCATAATTCACCCGTCGTAGGCCATGAACCAAGGCATCATCGAGAGCAGTGTTGAGAGATGCAGCTTCCAGTTATTTTCACGCGATGGTCGAAGGAAGTTTGGCCGGAGGAAGTATTTTACACAATGACGATATTTACATAGATTATATTATTATTTAGGCATATATATAAAACATTCTTTTTGAACACTTTCATAACTGTTAACGAAGAACTATATTTTCTCGCATGCATGAATGAGCTATGAAAAGTCTAAGATCAGTGCAGCGCGTAGCTGGCTCTGATCTTCCTAGTAACCACAACGCGCATCAATCCAAAGGGGCGCAGGGTACCAAAGTTGCCCAATGTAAGAAAAAGACTGGTGGCAGCCACACTCCCACCCAAAATCCTTTCTGATTTTCCCAAATACGTTTTATCAAAAATATGACAGAATCTGCTTGTGATCAATCAAATGTTTCACTCTAATGAAAAAACAGAACATATTAAGAAACTATGCTCAAAAGTCTCAAAAAAGGAAAGGGAGGGTATGAAACGTCAACGACTAGTCTGAATTGGGGACTAAGACGACCAATTTGTGAACAGGTCTCTCAAGTATGGTCCTTTTGCGGAGAGGCTTTCCGTGTCTGTCCAAGTCTGGGGTCGCCATGAGAAGCTTGACTTTGCGAACTATACCATCGTCACTGGCGAATGTCTCAACAACCTTGGCAATACTCCGGTCGGTCCTACAGAGACACTCATCTTGCAGTATGACTATGTCATTTACTTCATTGTTTTGCTGTGATTCTGGCCAAGTCTTCCTGGCTTGGAGAGTGTGTAGTTATTCTTTCTTCCATCGAACCCAAAGCAGATCAGTTAAACATTGTACACGTCGCCATCTCTTTCGCAGATAGAGGTCTTCTCTTTCAAATTTCCTTGTGGAGTCATCACCATACCTGATTTCATGGTCAGGATATGATTCAGAGTCAAGGGAAGTGGGCCGTCTTCACATTTCAGGTCTTCAACTGTCAATGGCCATAGCTTCGTACAGAAACGCTCGAAGAGAGGATGTATTGAGTTGAGTTCCTGACTGCTCCAATATCCCATTTAGCACATTCCTGACATTCCTGATTTGCCTCTCCCAGATTCCTCCCATGTGACTCGAGGAAGGAGGGTTCATCTTGAACTTGCAGTCAAGTTTCAGTAGTTGGGTAGCAACTCGATCTTCATCCAATTCATGGAGGCTTTCCTTCAATTTATGCTTGGCTCCAATGAAGTTGAATCCGTGATCGCAGCGAATAAGGCGAACATTTCCTCGGATTGCAATGAAACATCTAAGTCCATTGATGAATGCATCAGTGGACAAATCGTCCAACACTTCAATGTGCAAGGCTCTCGTTGCCATGCATGTAAGTATGAGCCCATAACGCTTTAACTCCTTTCTCCCATCCTTGACAGTGAAGGGGCCAAAGCAGTCAAGCCCACAGTACCTGAAAGGAGGAGAAGGCTCTATTCTATCCTGTGGTAGATCAGCTATCCTTTGTCCTCTTGGATTGCCTCTGAATCTGATGCAGAAGACACACTTGCTGATTAGGGATGAGACAATACCCCTGCAACCAATGATCCAGTTTCCGTTGGAACAAATGGCATTGACGGTCAGATTCCTTCCTTGATGTGCTGTTCTCTGATGATAGTGCAAAGCAACAAGTTTAGAGAGATGGCTTCTCTTCGGTAGGATGATGTTTCGCACCATACATCATTTCAGCCCGTTTCAACCAACCTCCCACCCATAGCACATCGTCATGGTCAAGGAACAGGTCAATCTGTCTCAAGGGGTTGGACTTCGAAGTGACTGAGGAACCTGACTTGATTTGCTTGCTTTATTCATGAAATGCTTCTGGACTGCACGGATAAGATTTTTCTCTGCCACTTGCTTTGCTTCTACTTCATCAATACTCAGTCCCTTCTTTCTGTAACAGCACTTTACTATCACTGCAACTGCTGACAGTGCATTCTGAAGACTAGAGAACCGAGCCGATCTATCTTCGAAAGATGTGAATTTCTCTGCCTGTGTAGCATGAACAGTAGCTGATTTCACTTCAATGTCATCTGGAGAAACCTCAGGAGGGATCTCACTCTCCCAAAGAAATTTAGATCCTTTAAACCAGTGATGACAGCAATTCTTCTGTCGTTAATCCTCAAAATGCATGATCAGCAGGATTTTCAGCAGTGGCTATGTAGTTCCACTGTTCCGGATGTGAAGACTGACAGATGCGTTCGACACGATTGGCAATATACATGTGGAAGCGCTTGGTCTCATTGTATATGTAACCAAGAACAACCCTCGAGTCCGTCCAGAAGTGGTGTGTGAAGGAATTGTAGTCTAGTTCGTCATTCAGGATATTGGCAATCCTTACGGAGCAAGTAGCTGCCTGGAGGTCTAACCTTGGGATTGTCGTTGGCTTAAGAGGAGCCACTCTTGCCTTTGCCATGGCCAAGGAGCAGTGGACCCTGCCACTTTCATCCTTTAAACGCACATAGGAACACTGACCATATCCTGACAAGGAGGCGTCTGAGAACTGGTGCAGTTGCACTTCCTTTGGGGTTCCGAAGTCTTGTGGTTGGAAGCAATGAGGGATCTTGACGGTGTCAAGTTTCAACATCTCCTGTCTCCACTTTTCCCATTGTAGAAGGAGGTCTTCAGGAACAGGATGGTCCCAGTCCATCTTGTTTTTACACATCTCGTGGATAATCTTTCTCCCAACAAGAACCAAAGGTGCAATCAAACCGAGAGGATCATAGATGGAAGCAACGGTGGCAAGAATCCCACGTTTTGTTAATGGATGGTCTTTGAGGTTAAGTCTGAAGCAGAAATCATCAGACTCGATGCACCATTGTAGGCCACGTGCTCTTTTGATTGATGTGGAGTCTTGCTGACTGATTTCCATACTAGTCTTGGCAACAGCAACTCATTCTGATTCAGGGATGCTGCTGGTCACTCATGGACTGTTGCAAATGAATTAGTGCAAATGCAGGCTGCCTTTTGCACACATAGAAACTGCCTTCTGGATCAGGCCAATGGCATCTTCTTCAGAGAATTCACATTTTAAGCCATCATCGACATAGAAGTTTCCCTTCAAAAATTTGCAGGCTTTCTTACTCAGATCTTGATGGTCTTCAGCAAGTGGCACCGAAGAGGTGGACCTTCATTCGATAGTCCACCGGGGGCTTGGAGAGATCCCCATCCTCCCACCACAGGGAACGAAGATAGTTTTGATGTTCCTTTGTCACTCTGAACTGGTGATACATTTTTTCAACATCACATGTGAAGGCTATGG
Organism: Echinometra lucunter; assembly: GCA_029962745.1. Classification (NCBI taxonomy): domain Eukaryota; kingdom Metazoa; phylum Echinodermata; class Echinoidea; order Camarodonta; family Echinometridae; genus Echinometra; species Echinometra lucunter. Next base: position 10,235,509 of record CM057165.1, on the reverse strand, counting down.
GTGCTTGGCGAAATCTACACAGAACTCCGATCAGAGGATTGATAAGATCAGGCCCTTGTAGAAGGTGGTCGTTCAAACAGGTTCCTTGGTAATGAACACTACAGTTGAAGACGACCCTGACTTTGTTTTTGGGGGGGATGATGTACCCCGTGGTGAGGTATATACCAACTGCTTGAGGCTGATAATTCTTTTGGGGGAACCTTTTCTGCATCACCTTAAGAATTAAGAATTTCATTCATGAAGGTCACATGGTGGTCCTTGTATCTGGGTCGCTTCAAGAACTGATTCTTCAATCCTATAAGTCGACTCATAGCAGCCTTTCGATTGTCCAGCAAAGCAGGTTCTCCCTTCTTGAAAGGCAAGGCATCTCATAATACCCATCATCCCTTTGGTGGATTCCATCCCTGACGATCTGCAGAAATTTCTTATCATCCTGAGACATTATGTCCCTTCCATCTACCTCATGGAAGTCCCTTTCCATCATCTGAAGGAAATCTGCAGTGGTGACTTCCTTTAACTGTGCCTTGTAAACGTACTTCACGTTAGATTGACTGTCCAGTCGAACTGGGAACTTCTACCTTCACGCTGACAATACAATATGTCTGCCCGAACCTATCAAAGTTCTCTGTAGGGTCGGTCTGAGAACAACCGACGATGCTCCATCCTAACTCTTCTCTACTGCAAAGGACTCATCATTCTTTCCAAGAATGCAATTCTTTGGGGCAAGAGCCGGGGCAAGAGCCTGGGCACAATTGTATCCAATAAGCAGACCAATGGGGCAGTCTTGCTTTGGTGCGAGCTGGTTCGAGAGACTGTTTAAATGAGGCCACTGGCTAGCTGTCTCTTCTGTAGGGATATGAGCTTCATCAAGTGGGATGGAGTTCCTGGAGTATGCAGTAGGGAGAGGTATTCTCACTGCCGACTTGAAACCTGGAACGAGGAGATTCTCGAATTTCCTACATGGAATAGTCTTAGAATCTGTTATGGTTCAAACTCAACATCGCAGCTTCAGAGGTCACTTGCAGGTCATTCCCAATACTATCTGCGATGAAGGTTGTGTCCGACATCATATCCATCAAGGCATAAATGAGTATCTCCTTCTTAGGATTATCCAGACTGGATAGGTATACAGGAAGAACCATTGATGTTAGAGGACCATCTACACCTGACTTGACTCAGTAAGAAGGGGCTTCTGTCTCTTTGATAGTCTCCTTGGCCTTAGTAGACTGGGTTTCCTGCTTATAGTGTTTTCCTTCTGAAGTTGGCTGATTGAACGTCTCGTCGTGTAGACTGGTTGGATGGCACTTATTGCATTTCTTGCACTCACCCCTCTTTGGACACTGTTTTGACATATGACCTCTGCAGAGACACTCAAAGCAAAGACTTTCCTTTTTCACAAATTCCTCTGCTCCATCGATTTCCGATCGAAGTCCCTGCACTCATCCAGCTCATGATTCTGTCGTTTGCAGAAGATGCAGGTCTTCTGGGTAGTGCTTGTCTTACCAGCTGTGACGAAGGTCACCCTTTGTTGCCGGGAAGCAGGCTTCTTGCTTTCATCCTGAGTCTGGATGGAGTTGTGTTGATTTCTGTCTTTTCCTGTCTTTATTGCCTCATACGTCACGTGAGGATCATTCGCAATATCAGCTTCTTCTGCTGGAAATGAGACAAATTCTTCAAATGATGGATATCTTCCACTGTCTTTCTTAAGTTTTGTTACTGTGCGATTCCACCTGTGCACAATCCAGTCGGGAAGTTTCGTGCAAATCCTGCTCATCTCTGCATGTCATTCAGGATCGCCAAGTCTTTGATTTCCGCTGAAGCTACAAGACACTGTTGCAGGAAATCGGAGAGCTTCTGAAGGCCTTTGGGATCCTTGTTTCCAATTCTTGGCCATGTATCAAGTTTGGATCTAAAGGCTTCTGAAATCATGAAGGGGTTGCCAAAGCACTTCTAATTACTTCTCTGGCCTGTTCAAATGCCTTTTCTGATCTCAGCAAAAAGAAACCACTGACAGCATCCTTTGCTGGTCCTCCGAGATATCTTCTGAGGTTGTGTATCCTTTCACTGGCTGGGATTCCTAGACATTCAATTAAAGTTGTGAATGCTGACATCCAGTCTGGGTGTTGGAGAGGATCACCCATGAATACTGGAGGCTCAGGAATTGGTAACCTACTAAGTGTCATCGTCCAAGCAAGTGCTTCTATAAGTGCTTCTGTTGGGCCACATCTGCGGAACGAGCTGGATAGAAGATAGGTGAATCAGGATTCAATTCTTAAACTTTGGCCATTTCTGATCCGCAGGGAGTGGAGGATCATCGGCTTTGGAACTGCCACACTCCTGTGACTCTTTATCCTTTACGGTTGTTTCACCCTTTTTATGCTTAGGTGATTTGATCAATTGCCTTGATGATCTCATAGTAATACTGGATGATGATCCACCATCTTCTTCCTCTTCATATACTCTCATCATAGCCTCTTGTGCCTTTAATTGTCCTTCTAGATGTTACTCTTACAATTCTCTTCGTATTTGTTCCATTTTGAATGCAGCTTTTTTCCTGCGAGCATCTTCTTCCATCTTGAGCCGCTCTAACTCCATCTGACGTACGTTCTGACGCTTCTGAGCAGCAAGCTTTTCTTGCAAAGCTACTGCTTCGGCTGCAACAACTGCTTTCTTTGAGGAAATTGAAGATTTCTTTGACATCTTAGAGGCAGTTGATTTCCTTGCAACCGATGGGCTCTCTAGTAACAGATGGTTCCTGTCTAGTTTCAGAGACAGCAGCTACGATTTTTAAAATCATACCAATGATAATTGGTGAAAGCTCATCCAAATGCTTCGCGACATCCTTATCCGCACTTCCTTGGATTTCTTCGAACTCACCTGCTACTTGTTGGAGCGAACTGAATCGTGCAGATATATCAGATTTTCTGAGAGAAAGATCATCTCTGTTTATGGGGATTAAAGACAGAAATTTGTTAGTGTCCTGTAAGATTGTTAGAATGTCAAGATGTTCTGAATAGAAATTTCCCGCTAATACTTCTCTGTTTTGCATTGCTTTTACTGCGAGTTTCTTTATACGAGTAGAACGACGCACATCATGTCTTTCTTAACTAGACTAATGACTGTAAAGGAATTCAACATTCAGTTTCCTGTACTACTAATAACGAAAATGGCAGAAAAATTCACAAAGCAAAAATATCAATCTCCAAATCTCCAAATTTTTCTCCAAATTTTATTGTCCGAGAAAGGAAATTCTTTTTGCCCAATTGATCGTGTACCCGACAGCTACTGAGCAGGGCCAGATCGACGTTGCTCTGTCCTTTTCAATTCTTGAACGCCAAAGAAGGTAGCAGCAACTCCCATCTTTAAACGTCTTTTGGTATGACACGGCCGCTGTTCGAACCCGCGACCTCCCGATTGTGAGGCGGACGCTCTACCTACTGAGCCAACACACAACATTCAATACAATTTGAAATCTCAACAATAAAATGAAAAACGTTCAGTGTATATATCGCATAGAATGAAGATATTGTTCTGGCAACTACATGCAGTTAATCTGGAAGCAGACCACATGTAATTTAAATGCAATAAGGACTCAATTAAAATTAAAACGTGAGAAGACTGCATTATCTACTGCTGTCAGAAAATCTATCAATGAAACTTATTTATCTCATAGGGTTTCTTCAAAATATCTGAAATGAAAGACAGATTGTAGAGGGTATAAACAGTTACAAATAGTTTTAAGGAATGTTGATACCACAGTCATGAACGATTACACACAACTCAGGAAATTTAACTGCTGGATTCGCAGATGAAGAATTGGTGCTAGGTGAAAGGATAAAATGCAAGATACCGATGTAAACATTTAAGTTTTGAAAGTCCAGTTCGTATTATATACTTGCTTTAGTTCATCAACATTTAAAGTAGCCAATTTTCTTTGTTCTGCCTGCCTGCGATGGAGTAGTGTTGACGAAGATCTCAAGCCGTCACTCAGTTGCCGAGTTCCCCGTGTTCCGCCCGCCTGCGATGGCTAAGGGAACGAATGCAGTTGTTGAAGTTGTTGATTTTCTTTGTTCTGCCTGCCTGCGATGGAGTAGTGTTGACCAAGATCTCAAGCCGTCACTCAGTTGCCGAGTTCCCTGTGTTCCGCCCGACTGCGATGGCTAAGGGAACGAATGCACTGGTAGACATCGAATGGCTCTGGTTGGTATGATGATCATCTACAGACTTAGTGTTGGACAGGTTTCGATGTCCAACAAACTAATGTTCAAACTAATGTTCATTAATTCAGGTGATTGATCTGTCACTTTCAGATCTCTAGATCACCTCAATTCTCACACAACAATAATTCAAATGATATCTATAGATATATAACAATTGTGAACTACCAACAAGCTTAGGCCAACTAAATTTGAAGTACTTAAAAATCAGTTACAGTACAAAGCCTCAAATTAACTTCCCTTTTGAACCCCTGCAAAGAAAATCAATGACTGAAAAAAAAAGTTTCAGGAGTCGGTAGTCCAGAAGTCTGAAACACATTCCTGGAATATAAAATTGATATCATTCAAACAAAATGAACAATCTTGGTCAAATTTATTGATGATGATGATGAGTAGTCATGAAGAAACATTATTTTGTGTAAAAGATATATTTTCATAGAAATAAATAATAAGAAATTCCTGGCAGAGTCCGGCGGGCCGCTACTAGTAGGCCTGCAGGACACCTGCAGATGCCCCGCCGGTCATCGGCCGGATGCCGAGTGATGTCTTAAAAATTGGCCGTTGGCCGGTGGCCGGTGGGAGATTGTCCGGGATCGCCAAGTTTTGACCTAAAATTGACTGGCGACCGTCGGGAAATCAACAGGGCATCGCTGGGGCTTTACAACCCGCTCGACATGCTGAGTGATGCCTAAATTCCAGCGGCACCCGAGCAGGCTGCAAATTGGTCAGTTGCTGCTCTGGAACGTGACCATAGCCTTACTATGCCTTTTCCCCTTTGATAGAGTCCACTTCTACACAATACATGATATATTTTCTGCTTTGTAAATGTATTCAAATTTATTGATGCTTCTTTTCCATGTGTGTGTGGTGATGTTGTAGTTCATTTACACGTACCTGTTATTTTCTTTTGTATTATAAATATCAGAAATTCAGAATGCAAATTGCAAATTGGATGAAAAAGTAGAGGTGAATGTTTTGCATAAATGAACATTTTGATTGTCAACTGTTGTATTATTTTTTTCAAAAGTAATTGATTCAGTAGTTTCCCTGTTACACAAATGAAATTTTACCTCATAACCTATGATTGTTTTGTTTTGAAAAGTGAAGGTTTTATCACTGAACGGAAAACTATTTCCAAATAAAGTTTGGTGCAAATTTTATGTACAGCTCCGCCTGCTAGTCACATCATAGAGAAGATGGTTGCACCCATGTCCTTGCTAGGAGGCAATTCATCAGCTCATGACATCATTTACATGTATACATTTTTGTAAGGAATATTGTGCATCAGTTGGCAGGAAAATATATCATCTTTCAGCATACCTACACTGATTCTGTGGGGTAGGGTTTTCTTCCATCATTACATGTATATTGCCCCTATTTTGATGTGAGAATGCACTGGTGTTGTAGTCAACACCATGCTGATATATCTCCCAATGTCCTCTGTTCACAGGCTGTCAACACTGCAATGAGAGCAGGGGGAGAAATTGCTACATCCAAAAAATGTGAGTTCTAGCATGGTTCTAATTAAATTGCTTGTCAGTTTATGAACAGGTTAGTGGTGATGATTAACTTTCTGTAATGAAAATTTTGAGTCTTGATTTTGATTGTTTGTTTCATTGTTAGAATTGATTATGGAATATATTCTATAAGAAACAAACATAATGCACGTCTCTTTTTCACAAAGGAGTTTTATGTAGAAAGCAGTTCATGCATTTTGAAATAAATATTTTAATTTGATGAGCTTATTGGAAAAGTATATTTAGCTTTTGTTGATATTTTGAGATAAAAATTGCTACATTGCCTGTGCATTGAGGGAGTCTGACATACATGTATGTAAACATTACATTTTCTCTTTTATTTTTTTCTATGCTGTTCTCATTCAGACTCCGCTGGGACGAACAAACAGAAGAGTATGGATCAGAATACTGCCAAATTAGACAGAGAGACTGAGGAACTTCATCGTGCGTATTATTGGTTTTCCATTCCATTTGAAAGGATCCTAAACATATTCCTAGAAGGCTGTATCATATGAATACTTTCTAGCAGGGTTGTGAAAAAAATGTCTTTTTATTTAACACACACACACACACACACACACAAGAAAAAAAAATCAATTTTTAAAAATTGTATTAGAACGTTTTTGATCGTTTTAAAACGTTTTTAATGGATACGTGCTTTCAATATGAATTTTTTTTTTGAAATCATATATAAAAATGACTGTACAGTTGTAGCACTTGTTATATGGTATTGAAATGACAGTATCCTTTTGGAAAAAATATCATGATTATTACTTTCAATTTTAAAAAATGGATCTTTGATTTAACTAAATTTATTTAAATTTTCTAAATAACCCCATTTGAACGGGGGGGGGGGGGGGGGGGGGGGGGGGGAGTCCAAGGCCCGACTAGACAATTTTCATGCCACACCACTTTCTAACCTTTTTTTCTTTCAAGTCTTGTACATCTTTTGACACCAAGTCTACAGAAATCTTTTGTACAGTTTACCGAGTCATGTGACTTTGTAACTTAATGTCAGCCTCTAAATGGAGAATTTCTGAGTTTTGTGTACCGAATAAATGGGATACTGCATTTTCTCATATTTCCTCATAATCACCTAAAATTCCTTTGTAAAGCAGTTAGTATCATCTATTCTAATTGAATGGTTGTCCAGATAACACCCTGAAACAGCGAGCTTTAAAAAGGTTAAAGTTGAAAAATGAAGAAATACATAAATATTTGTTTTAAAAACAATAGAATACATATATATGAATTGAAATCACTTTCAAATTTCTTTCTTCCTTAATAATATTTGTAATGCTTATGAAGAACTTCTTGCAAAGAAATTTAATCTCCATAGCCTTGTATTCTTGATTATCACTCAAGTTATGTAACTTGGATGGTAGGTGCCCTATAGGGACCTCAATGTTATTATGGGGTCAAAGGTTTTGTATCTAGGTCAAATGTAAAATGAGGTCAAAGATTGCAATTTACCTGCAAGAATGGTAGCACATGATACTTTTGCAATTATAAACAGCATAAAATTAATTTTAATCATTAAAAGTAAAAATAATCATACATTTATGAATTTTGACTGAAAACGCAATTTGTATTGAAATTGTACATGAACTCAGGTTTTTGACTAATTTTGGGGCTGACATGCAAGTGCGAAATGTTGCGTAACCTTGGAACCCCATTCCTGGACGTCACAAATTTGGTCTCAAAAGATGTGTGAGATTTGAAAGAAAAAAGTCATGAAATGCCCCATCGACTGCTTTGCGCGTTGCGGACATATCGGGCAAAAACGTCTGGGATGAATTCTTCCCCTCCCCCCGCCTTTTTAGGGTTATAAATGATAAATAAATTTCATAGAGAGTTCTTTAGTTTGTTAATGTTCCTATGATACATTTTGGGAGTCAATTATTAGAACTATACTTGGAGAAACAATTCAACATTAATTAAATTTTTAGATTGTGTTTACTCAGTCACACAACAAAGATGTCGAAATTTCCTTCTCTCTACAGGATTTTCCTTGAATGGTACAAATTGCCAAATTGCAGCCCAGTCACACAGTTGGCTAGTGCAACTAACCAGTATTTATGTGTAGATTTTTTGTTTGGGGGGATATTTTTCTTCTTTTTCATTTTGCAGATAAGCATGTGACTTTGGATGTTGGCAAAGCTATCATGAAGGGGCGGCAAGCAAAGAATCTGACCCAGAAAGAACTGGCTACAGTAAGTTATGATTTGATGAAAATGAACGGTTATCTGTTTGATAAATAAGAGTTAACACCTATTCATCATGGTTGTATATGGTATCCAAGGGGTCCACTTACCAGTCATAAGGACCGCTATTCATAAGGACCGTTACTCAAAATTGAGAAAAAGAGTCATTATTCGTAAGGGTCATTATACAGAAGGGCCGCTGTTCATAAAACAAGAAGAGGTTTGCAATTCATAATACTAAAAGAGGATCGCTTTTCATAATACAAAATCAGGGTCTTTAATCATAAGGGTCCCTATTCATAATACCAGAAAAAGGTCATTATTCATAAGGACCCCTATTCATAATATGAGAAGAGGGTCGCTATTTATAATATGGAAAGACGGTCGCTATTCAGAAAATTATAATATTGGATGTATTGGGGTATTATGAATAGTGACCCTCATTTAGTATTATGAATAGCGACCCTCATTCCGTATTATGAATAGCGACCCTCTTCTCGTATTATGAAAAGCGCCCCTTCTTCATGATTATGAAAAGCGACCCAGATTTTATATTATGAATAGTGGTCCTTATGAGTAGTGCCCCTAAATGTGAATAAAGAATAGCGAATAGTGGTCCGTATGAATAATGGTCCTTATGCCTTTATGAATAGTGACCCTCTTTCCGTTTTATGATTAGCGGACCTTCAGGTACAGGAACTTGCACGTTGTGAATAGCAGTCCTTATGCCTAGCGAGGTTACCCCATATCCAGTATGGTATGGGATCATTCATGTCAGGACCTGTTCAGGATTTTCAGAAATTTCAAACTGTTGACTCATAAATTATCCCATTCACCTTGAAAGAGAAAGGATTGCATACAGAAAGAATGTACCAAGACAACCCAAATCTGACTTGGGTGTCATGTTCATGTCTGCACGTATGGGTGTGTTTAGTAGCTTACAGCGTGTGTAAATTAGGAAAATTGAACGAAAACTTAGCATTTGAAGTTTGATATAAATTGTACTTGAAATTGGGAGTGAAGGGATTTTGTGCCTCTGCTCCCTAACCCTGTGTGCCATTAGGTTCACTTGTTAGTTTTCTTTTGGGGGGTTTACCTTACAGGTATTTAAAGACCAAGAGCTCTGTGTGTGTTTCCTAACTGCAGCTTCATGCAGCTTGCTCCGAACATTGCTTTGGGCATGTGTTCTTCCACATAATCACTTTAATCCCAGTTTCTAGTCAAATAGAAATCAAACTTCAAATGGTAAGTTTTTATTTAATTTTCATGTTAAACTTGCAATATTTCATTCTTAGACTAATGAAAACCAATAAAGAAATATTGCTTATGGCAAACAAATTATCCTGATGGGATCAGTTAAAGAAAGAAAGGCCAAATACTTTGATCACCACTTTGATCGCGCACCAAAGTCTCTTAAGAATTATGTCGGAAGGAAAAGTAGAAGGTACCGTAAACTGGGGTGACTTTGGACATAGGGGTGACTTTGGACACAACAGAAAAAAAGTATTGTTTTATTTTACATTCTTTTCCTTGTAGTATTTCCAGTATTTTTTCTGTATGTTATTTTAGGGGAATGTGTGAATATTATGAATGACTATTGTGCTCTTGTATATTTCATTGCCTTATATTGTTTTTGTACTTTTCTTTGCAGGGTCCATAAAATGCTTGATTTTTATGGCCGTCGAACTTTTGGTACTCCAGAAATACAGAAGAATGGAAGCTCAAGCTTACTGGCTGGATAGTGAACATAAAGGGATCATGAACCCACCTGTATAGTCTTGATACCTGACCACCCTTGCAAATCTGAAAATAGGTCATGTCCAATTTCACCCCATGATTTGGCTTCACGTACGGGGTGACTTTGGACATCAAAGGAGTACCAAATGTTCGACAGCTACGTAACTATTCATGCAGTGCCCTGTTTAACTACACGTTTTCAAATTTGTTCATTTACTATTTTGGATATTTAGGTATATAAGAATTCAAAATATCAAATTTAAATACAAAATCTTGAAAAAAAGTGTGCAACAAGTGTCTGTTAATGCCCCTTTAAAATGAAAGTTCTTACATGTTTATTGTTAGCAAAATTTTGTAGCTAAAATACCACCACAAAACGTATGTACATGTACAAGTTGTACTTGTCAGTCATTATTTGGTGGCTGTTGAAAAAGATTTAACAGATTGGAGTTGTTCAGATTTAAAAAAAAAACAAACTGCATTGTAGTCCAAAGCTAACCAGTTGGTCAACTACTAAACGTGCTAATCGCAAGTAACAGGTCCACAGAAAATTCATGCAGTGCCCTGCTTAACTACACTTTTTCAAATTTGTTCATTTACTATTTTGAATATTTAGGCTTATAAGAATTCAAAATATCAAATTTAATTACAAAATCTTGAAAAAACTGTGCAAGCAAGTGTCTGTTAATGCCCCTAGCAAAATTTTTGTATCCAAAATACCACCACAAAAACGTATGTACAAGTTGTACTTGTAAGGTGGCTGTTGAAAAAATTGAACAAATTGGAGTTGTTAAGATTTAAAAAAAAACTGTATTGTAGTCCATAGTTCCCCCATAAGGAGGTTTACTTTAGACAATTAGCTGTACAGGTGATTATGCAATAGGATATTTATGGTTGTCCAAAGTCACCCCAAACTCCGGGGTCACTTTGGACAAACTTTGACCAAAAAAAATAATCATGAAATAAAATAAACTGCAGGGAATTCTATATAACACAATACCCTCTTTATTGGTACTTGCCAACCCCCACATTACCCCTAGAATTCCTCTGTTCATAATGAAGATATTGATATAAATAGTTAAAATTTGTCCAAAGCCACCCCAGTTTACGGTAATAGATCCAAAGGGAAAACAGGAACCAGCTGGGAAGGCCTAGAGTGGACTTAACACTGCAAGAGTGCACCAGAATGGCAGAGGACAGAGATGTATGAAAAACTGTTGCAATCAACCCCCAAACAAGTGATATTTAAAGCTGATAATTTGAATACTAGTAGTATGATTGCAAGGCCCTCAGAGAACAGTATTGAAGGGCAAGTCCAGGATGAGATGAAGTTCATTTCAATAAAAGGGATACATATTTCTGAATAAAACAAAAGGAAGTTATAAAAGTTTTGAAGTTTTGCCATTTTTCACAAAACAGATCTTCAACAGTCAATATGAATATTCAACAAATGAGTTGATAATGTCATACCCTCACTGTTCTCTATAATCTATACAAAAAATTCAGAAAATTTTCTCTTTTTTTCACTAAAACTGAAAACTTGTCCATTAGACTAAATACAATTTTTGAATATGTAAGGGGTATTTTGGACAACTTTTAAATTTGTTTCATTTCTGTGTTCATTATGTGTAGAAAATTATGAGGATATGACATCATCAACTCACTCAATGAAATTCATATTAACTGCTCAAGAACTGTTTTTCGAAAAAAATGGAAAAAATTGAAAATTTATAACTTCCTTATTTTTCATCCAGTTTTCTTCAATTAAGTTTTCACTGCTTTATTCAGAAATTTTTATGTTTTTCATTTGAATGAACTTCATCTCTTCCTTGACTTGTCCTGTAAAACCGATAAGGTTCCCTGGGGGCACTCAACCCAGAATATGGTAGTCATGTGCTACTACATAGTTCAAAATAAGGGGCTCTGGAACAAGCTTCTGAAGGAGAGGACATGGAACTAGAATTTTTTTCTTTATGAGAAAGGGTTCCTTGGAACTACTATTTTAAATAATTCTTAGTAATTCATTTTCAAAGAAAAATTTCCGTCAGTGTTAAATCCGAACCTTTCATATGACAATAGTAATGGTAAAGACATCTTATACACAAACAGCACCAGCATGTAGTGGAAACGTGGGAATACACACACAATCAAAGAGCAGTTACATCATTATTGTTCCTATTTTGATTGTTTTCTTGTATTATCATAATCATCACCATCAGTAGCAGAATTAGTAGTGACATTTCATCATTTGCATTTGCATTCATATCTTTGTGCATGTGTACTACACTGCCAGCCTTTATGGTTGGTGTTACTAGATCACATAGGTAATCACTACTATTGCCTATGATAGACCCTATTATATTTTGGATCAGAAATTAATCCTTTAGTGATTGGCTTAAAGACCTTCACGTGATCATATGTATTTTCAGCTATTTCAGAATGTTGGCATGAAGGTACACCATTTGGGAAATGACGTCACTTTTATGACGACATTTTCCAAATAGTATATACTATTTGTGAAATGACGTCACAATACGCGAAATCTGTGCGTAAAATGAAATATTCAGTGGGTATATGAGAGCGATGTCACAGCTACTGCATTTCTCAATTTCTAATCACTTTGCAGTTTATCCATACAACGTTTAGACTCATCAAGTAATCGATAAGACATAAATATGAATTAAAGAATATTGCTTTGATGTGATTTTACAGATTTACGTAAACACGGTAAAAGCCCAGTTTACCTACTTGCCCCGGGGGGGGGGGGGGGGGGGGGGGGGTCACTTCCATTGAAGAGCGGACAGCATCCACGAGAATCGTCCTTCAAAAAGCACCCTAAACGAGGATTCAAGGGCAGGACCCTAGGACACCCTAAACACAGATTTTGTGCAGATGTCCCAGATTTGCACACCCAATACCCTAAACGAGGATACTCCTATTTTCATACCTTGAGAGTGATAGTGGGGTCCATTGAAAGTTTGGAGCCGTTTTTATCTCGAGATAATTCACTGACTCATATTGTTACACAGGCATTATAGGATTTATAGGATTTTCCGTGGCACGGGTCTTGTTACAGTCGGTCCCGCAGTTGGTGCAAATTACATACCATTTTGCGTTTTAGATTATCGTGATTTAGGGGGCTTTTTTTTTCAATTTTTGGCGTTTTTGACACTCTATTCGCGTTCCGCCCCAGCCCTGAAAAAAAATACCCTTTTTCCACGTTTTTTTTCTCGCGGATGCTGTCCACTCTTCAATGGAAGTGACCCCCCGGGCCTACTTGGCTGATTTACAATGAACCTTGTATCAAAAAAAAATGAAAATAGAAAATGAATACATGTCAAACAACAATTACAATACATACAAAAATACATACTATAGATCTTGATCCAAAATATAAAACAAATATACTCTGCCATGATTTTGAATTTCTGGTGAAAACTATGGGCCTCAGTGCCTCCAATAGTACCATTCACTTCGGGGCTGCGCCCCTTAGTGAATAGTACTATTTCGGAGTCACCTCTTGCCCATAGTTTTTACCAGAAACTCTCAAGGCAAAGTGTATTTGTATACTATTATTTGATTTAAGTTTACTTTCCATGTCAGTATTTGTCGAGCCACTGAGGTTAAGCGAGACTAAAGGTTCCTTAGCCAGTCCGCCCATCCGTCTATTATCTGTCTGTAACGCTTATGAAACCTGATTAATTTTGCGACCATTTGCCCATTTGTAAGCAGACTTGGATGGTATATGCTCATTGTTATTTCGGGGGCAAACTTTAAGGTCATGTATATATGTTAAAGGTCAAATGAGGTAAAATGTTATGAGTTTACCGGCAAGTTTCTTTTGGGGTTAGTAACTTTGAACCTTGGCACTAGCCCATTTGTAACCAAACTTGGATCATAGTTGCCTTACAGGGACCTCATTGTTATTTATAGGTTTAAGAGTGATGTACATGTACATGTATGTCAAATGTTAAAATTTACCTCCAAATTTCTACTGGGGTTGGTAGCTTTTGAACCATTAGCCCATTTGTATCCCAACTTGGATGGAAGATGTCTTACAGGGACCTCAATGTAATTTAGAGGTCAAAGGTCATGTATTTAGGTCAAAGGTCAAATGGTAAAATTTTCCTGCAAGTTTCTACTGGGGTTGGTAACTTTTGAACCATAGTCCATTTCTAACCAAACTTAGGTGGTAGATGGTGAATTGTCACTTGGTCTACTCCCACTTTGTATAATGCCTGTTTGGTCTCATCCCACTTTGTCTAATCCCATTTTGTCTACAATCAGTTTGTATAATAACCATTTGGTCTAATTGCCACTTAGTCCATTTACTATTTCGTCTAATTTCCAGTTAGGCTATGCCCAATTTGTCTAATACCCACTAGGTCTAACACCACTTAGTCTATCTGATTGGACGAACTGGTAATAAACCAAATAGACAAAATGAGGCAAACTAAGTAGACAAAGTGGCAGTTAGACCATTTGATCATTAGAAATGACAATTAGCCCAAGTGGCCATTAGATCAAGTGATGATTGGACCAAATGGCCATTAGACCAAAATGACAGTAGACCAAATGGGTTTAGCCATGGTGGTGTTAGACGATCTGGCAATTAGACCAAATGGTAGACCATTTGGCTATAAACCTTCTTGGGACCTCAGTGTTATGGGGTCAAAGGTCATGTAAGTACATGTAGGTCACAGGTTAAATGAGGTAAAATATTACAATTTACCTGCAAGAATGATTAACATGAATGGGTCATTAGACAGTATGGCTATAGCCTTGTTTTTTACTTTTTTTATTTTGTTCCAACAGAGAATCAATGAGAAGCCTCAAGTAATCAATGAATACGAGTCCGGAAAAGCAATCACGAATCAGCAGATTTTGGCAAAAATAGAAAGAGTCCTCGGTGAGTTAATTTTATTTAGCTTTTTATCCAGAACTTGCTGAGATACATGTAAGAGTGTTATTTCATCAGAAAAGAAATGAAATTTTTAAGCCCATGATGTACAGATATTTCATGTAGCAAGAAGTCTCGCATTCATGTTTTCATAGCTTTAGTTTTTATGCCTCCATTCGCCAAAGTGGTGCCAGAGGCATTATTTTATTGGGTCATCCGTCTATTCATCCTGTTTTCTTGTTAATGTGATATCTCAGGAATGATCTGATGATCTGATAAGATTTGGGGTTATGTAGGTCAAGGGTCAGAGAGGTCAGTTTCTGAAATCTCAGGTGTTAGCCTCATTATCACAATATCTCAAGAATCCTTTGAGGTATGATCTTCAAAATTTGTGCTAATATGCCTCACCATAAGACGACAATCTGATTAAATTTTGGGGTACATAGGTAAAAGTTCAAAGGCCATCGTGATCAATTCCTAAAATTCAGGTGTTAACCTTATTAACATGATATCTCAAGAACCATGTGAGGAATGAACTTCAAACTTGGTGCCAGTATGCTTCACTATAGGAAGACAGTGTGATTAGATTTTGGGGTATGAAGGTCTAAGGTCAGAAGTCATTCTCTGAAGTTTT
Source organism: Echinometra lucunter (assembly GCA_029962745.1). Classification (NCBI taxonomy): domain Eukaryota; kingdom Metazoa; phylum Echinodermata; class Echinoidea; order Camarodonta; family Echinometridae; genus Echinometra; species Echinometra lucunter. The sequence continues at coordinate 10,220,300 of CM057165.1, read as the reverse complement.
CAGGTTGTAGCCTTTTTAACAATTTCAAGAACCATTTGAGGTATAAACTCCGTAATTGGTGCTTGAATGCATCACCATAGAAACACCACCGGATTAGATTTGGGGGTATGTAGGTCAGAGGTCACTTCTGCAATTCATGTTTTAGCCTTTTTAACATGAAATGTCAAGAACATTAGAGGATGGACTTCAAATTCGGTGCTAGTATATGTATCAACCTTAAGACAAATTCTCCCCAACATGTCACTCATATTAACAGATATTAACTATACATACTGATATCAGGGACATACATGTAGGTGTTGTGGCACTTTCTTTTCATCTAATTCCTTCATGATAATGCACAGTCTTTGCGCATGACAATTTGCTTTACTGACATTAAATCTTCAGCGATTTTGAATGATTCCTTCATCTGAAGAAACCAGTTTAAATAGCCAGGTCTATGAAAACTCTTTTGAATTGAATTGAATTTATTGAATTTCCACAAAAATCATTAAAATAAAAGTGATGAAATGATGGAATTTAAATAATTTCTGCTACTATCGTAAGTTTGTTTTTAAACATGACAGAGTTTAAATAATTTATACTTCTATCGTGCCTTTGTTTTTAAACATGACAGAGTTTAAATAATTTCTACTATTGTGCGTTTGTTTTTAAACATGACGGAGTTCAAATAATTTCTACTACTATCATGCGTTTGTTTTTAAACATGACGGAGTTTAAATAATTTCTACCTTTTCGTGCGTTCGTTTTTAAACGTTTTATAAAGATATTGCCGAACCCCGAACCGAACCAAAGTTCGGAAAAAATATTACCGAACTCTGCCAAACCAAACCGAACCCGAACATCGTGCTAAATTTACAGCCCTGCCTGATACGGAACTCCCCACAGTGTTGCCCATTTTGTGAATGCAACCTGTGATAAAACGAAACAAACTCAATACACACAATCAGATATGGACGCACATCTCTTCAGGGGGTTTTGTGGGACATGGAAATCATTTCAGGTTACATGTATTTTCACAGTTAGAAATCATGCTTTGTATTAAGAATCATGTTAATATCAACTTGCTTATCTGTGAACAACTGTGAGTGTATTTCTTGCACTGAGAATGAGAGTAGGCCTGCTTCTACTGAACCAGTTTTAATGTGCGCAAGCAGGTTGGCAGCCTTCTTGTATTGTTTTAGTTCCTTGTGGGGTACATCTTCGTGTAATTTTAGCCATAAAGATTAAATTTACATTCTTTGAACACCCAAAACCAGAAGTATGTTTCCAGTTCAATTGTACATTTTAAAAAGGTGTTTTTTTAATATAATATGAATGTTGCAGCCATATAGGGGGTATAATGATGCCTGTATCTATTGAGTTATAAGGCTTTGTGTATTTTGTTCAAATGTTAAAATATTTTCAACCACTTATATGTGATTCTGTGCTTGAACACTACTTTAATTCCGACTAGCATATGGCTGCAGTACACAATTTGGAAAAAAAAAGAGATACTAGGCCTAAATTTAGAATATACCTCTGTTAGTACCATTCTTAATGAATGTAAGACTAAGTTTTCAATCGTTTATAAATAACGAAGTTGACATTTCCTTGATTTTTAGTACTAAACTCTGACCTGTAATTGCAAAAATATGTTTAAAATTCATTCTGCACTCCTACAAAACCCCTATTTTAAGGAAGCGTCATACGTCAGTGTCAGGGTGACCAGATTTTGGATTCTGAAATGCGGGACTTTGTTTGGCCTTTGATTTCAGAGGGCCAGAGGGCAAGGCACAATAGAGAAATCACGAGCGAGCAAAGCGAGTGAGCATTATTTATGAGAATCAGCTTCATTAGCATCTGCATCTCATATTTCATATTTCTGCATCTCTTTAAACGGATAAGGAGGGGTTTTATGTATATTCTTGTATTGATTCTAAATCCTGTATTCTTTTCAAAAGAATGTAGAAATGTTCGTTGGTTGATTGATGTTTAATGAATTTTGTAAGAATAAAAAACCTAGTCACATCAGATTTGTACTTACATGAAGAAAAGCTTTGGTGTTATTTGTAATTTACATAAGTATTTGGATAATTTTGGTAAGGGGTGGTATTTTCAACATATTTCTTGAAGGTTGGTTGATTCAAATGTAGTAATCATAATCATTAATCTTAATTACTAGAGTGAAAGAGAAAGAGATATGAAGGGAAAAGAAGGTTGAAAGAGGTAAGGAAGATAAACAATACAAAGGAAATAATGATAATAATAATGTCCATTTATATAGCGCAGCTACCATATGGATATACTCTACTGCGTTTTACAAAGTTAATATTGTTACTCCAGCTGAACCATGCAAGGCGTCAATTGAAGTCATGCTAACATCCCAGCTCATGAGTCATTGTTTGATAAAATATTGTACTTTGTGTATTTTAAGAGTAAAGTACAATTCAGCTAGGTGCTTGCCCATGTAATGAACATTCTACTTTCAAAACTTAATGAGCAAGAGAAGCGAGCGAGCAAAAATTATGAAACCTGCTTTTGCATGCTTCATTAATTGCTTATAGTACATTATTTCTCTATTTTTGGCTGAATATTCCATTGTTTCAACCATACATGCATGTTTAAAATATGGGACAAAGCAGCGTCGCGGAGAGGTTCATACGGTATACGGGACAAATGGTTCAAATACGGGACTGTCCCTTAAAATCTGGTACGTCTGGTCACTCTGGTCAGTGTACCCTGTTTCATTTTATCACGGGATGAATTCATGAGGTGGACAACAATATTGAAGTTTCGTATCACCGCACATACACAATTAGTACATAGTTCAGTTTACAAATTCTATTTAAGTTGTCTGGGTGGCATAACTTGTATCCATATAGATTTCTGCAAAGTATGCAAATTGCTTAAAGTTGATGTTCGGGCAGCAAAGCCAGAAATGTTCATAAACCACATAGGAACCTTAATGAATGAAAAAAACTTCAACGGAAAGAACTCTTCTAGGTTTTGTCAAAAACTGACTAATAGGGAAAATGATTAGATTCTGGGTTTATTAAATCAAATGTCAAAGGTCATAGAGGTCAGTATGCATTTGTTTGCATGATTTGTTAGTTCAAACTGTTTTGTATGCATGACTATGAGGAGTCAGAGTGATCAGACGTTTAGGTCAATACATGAAGGTCGAAGGTCAAAGGTCAAAGAGGACAATTAACATTTAATTGTAGGTTTTTCATGCTGGTTATCACAATAATTCAAGAGCAGCGTAAGTCATGAAGTTAACTGGATATGGGCAGAGGTATATGAGAGACGCAGTTGCATTCATCCTTTATTTTGAAAAAGAAAAAATTCTGAACCCGCCATGTTTTCTTCATACAGTATCTTTTGTTGTTGTATACTAATGAAATCTTTTCTGGCATTTTCTCTGATAGTTTGGTTTGATTTAATGCAGTTATCCATCTCCAACAGCAACTGTTACAAAAAGTTACAAAATTTTGGCATATTTGTGTAACAAATTGTTGATAAATGGGTCCAGAAAACAGTGTTGAGTTTAATGCCTTGAGGGCAAAATGTGTGGCCTTGTCTCACCTCAATTCATTCAATTCAATTCAGTTCATTTATTTTTCCTCTTTCAACTTTTCATATTTACAATGATGGTACAGTTTACTTCACATATTAACATACATATAGATAAACTTGCACAATACAATGAATTAGAAAAAAAAATTGAAAGGGAAGGAGGGCCTACTAAAAAGCAGAGCTTGTAGGGTGTAGCCCCCCCCCCCCTATTAAAAGTAATTATCATGAACTAATATTTTATGAAAAAATAGCAACAATAGCAACTGATTCAGTAATTACAAAATCATTTTAAGATGCAAAACAATGATATACATAAAAAACAATTAAGGTACAAACATCAAAGTTGCACAAAGTCACGCTACAAATTATATTTGATTGGGAAATGCTTGGGAAATGCAATTACCTAGTAGCTATTCAGAAGAAAGCTTCTAAGTCTCCTTTTGAAAATTTGTATTGAATTGCATTGTATAATATCATTTGGAAGAGAATTCCAGAGTTTTGGACCTGTAAAAACAAATGTCTTTTGAGCAAACGATGTTCTATTTAGTGGTAGATGGAAGGAGCTCGCCTGGCGAGTGAAGTAACTATGAATCGAAACATTTTTTACAAACATATCATTAAGAGGCATAGGTAATTGTTTAGTGCTGAGCTTGTACATAAGCTGTCCAAGCTGAAAAATATACAAGCCTTTAATTTTCAAAGTTTTATCATCCAGAAAAAGATTATACTTGTGTGCCCGGAAATCTGAATTATTAATAATACGAATTGTTCTTTTTTGTAATATAAAGAGTCTGATATTTTGGGAAGTTGCTGCACTGCCCCAGGCGATAAATCCGTAATTCAAGTGAGGAATAATTAACGTAGAATACAAGGATAACATAATACAATGGGGTAGGAAGTGTCTTAATTTGCTAAGGATACCAGTGTTGCGAGCAATGATTTTGCAGATGTTGTCAATGTGCGCTTTCCAAGATAGTTTTTCATCAATGATTAGCCCCAAAAATTTAGTTGATCGGACCCTTTGAATGACAGTACCATCAAAAATTATATCATTTGGCAAGGTCGCAAGCGTATCACTAAATAGCATGTAACTAGTTTTGTCTAAATCAAGCGACAGTTTGTTTGCTTTTATCCAATTTGTAACACTTTTAAGTTCGTTATTTAGAATTTGCGTCAATTGCTCTGGATCGCTATGTGACAAAAATATATTCGAGTCGTCAGCAAAAAGTATAAATTGAAGCAAACCAGATGACTTCTCAATGTCGTTTATATAAATAATAAACAAAAGTGGGCCAAGAATACTGCCCTGCGGAACTCCACAAAGGACAGGTTTAGGTTCAGAGAAATGATCATTCAGTGAAACAAACTGGGAGCACCCATTAAGATAATTCTTGAACCACGTCAACGGTTTTCCCCGAATTCCATAGTGAGAAAGTTTGTAAAGTAGGATGTCATGATCAACAGTATCAAATGCTTTAGAAAAATCTATGAACAAACCAACCGTATTAGAAGATTGATCAGTAGCTTTGGCAATTGTTTGAACTAAAGAAAGTATTGCATGGGTAGTGCTACTCTTTTCCCGGAAGCCAAATTGAATATCAGAAAGGATGTGCTTTTTAAAGAATTTTATTGTTCGTATGTGGACCAACTTCTCAAGGATTTTTGACAAGGTTGTAAGCAGTGAGATGGGACAGTAATTACTTGTTAGTGCATTGAAGACCTGTCCTTGGCCATTCCTCGGTCTGAAGGTCTGTTCCTTGGCCTTGTTCTTGGCCTCAGACGTCTGTCCTTGGCCTTGATTGCTCAGGACGAGGACTAAGAAATAAAAGGCAAACCTCTGCAAAACAATGATTAATTGCTTGTAAAATTTGTTGATCGTCCCGACGGAGCCACAAAAATTCATTTTAAGATGCTTGCCTGTCTTGACGCAATTTTTTGAGCTATGGTCATGAAATTCGGCACACACATTGGTCTTGGGATGAAGATGTGCAAGACACACTTTGTAAACGTGTTGGAGGCAGTGTTGCCATGGTAACGGCATATTTTTGCAATAAATTGGGAAAATCTTGTGGATCGAACTACTTCCTCATTTTTCGAGCATTGCTCTTGAAATTGGGCATACACAGTGTTGGGATGAAGATGTGCAAGACATTTTATTAAATGTGTCGGAAAACGTGTTTCCGTGGTAATGCAGTATTAAAGCACTAAATCTGGGAAAAATATTGAGGACCAAACTGCTTCCTTTTTTTTAGAGCAATGCTCATAACATTTGGCACGCACATTGGGGCAGGGGTCATTTTAAGATGCTTGCCTGTCTTGACGCAGTTTTTTGAGCAATGGTCATGAAATTCGGCACACACATTGGTCTTGGGATGAAAATGTGCAAGACACACTCAGTGATATTATTTTATGCCAGTAGATATGAAATTAAAAGCCGCAGGTTGTGATGGAGGCATTATGTTTTCAGGTTGTCTGTCCATCCGTCTGGCTTTTTCGTTAACGCAGTATCTCAAGAATCATTCATTATGAACTTCAAAGCTTGGTCCTAGTATCTATCACCCATAGGAAGACAATCTGATTAGATTTTAGGGTACATAGTTCAAAGGTCATATATCACAGAGGTCAGTATGATGTATGAAATTAAAGATTTGTTAATTTTGTTAGCGCTGTATTTCAACTTTCTGTATGCATTACTACATGTATGAGGAGACAAAGTGATCAGACTTTTGGTTTGTTTTGGGTCAAAGAGATCTATTAACATGAAATACTAGTTTTTTTATTTTAGTTCTCAGAATAATTAAAAACAGTTTGAGCCATGAAGTTAACTGAATAAAGGCGGAGGGATATAGGAGATGCAGTCGCACTCACCTTGTATTCCATAAATCCCGGGGGGGGGGGGGGAAGGGGGCACTCAGTATATAATGTGTGGTGGGTATGTGCCACGGAGAAGACCCCCATTCTCACTCTCAATTTCCGTTCCAATGCATAGCTTTTTTTTTATTGAGAAAAAGAAGAAAGAAAACCGTTCCATACCACTGCATATTTTTCGTTTAGCCATTCTGGCTGCATCGATCCATTCAATGAGCATCATATTTGGTGAAAAGTGGCCCACACCGTGCTGCACGTATGAAGCCAAGGCCAGCCAGAGCTGGCAGACCCTCGCCTCTGCGTGAACGCACCCGGCGGTCATGCCAATGGACCAGCTGCATGCATGTATGCCTGCTCCATAGACAGCCAGTCGGCAGGTCTGTATGCTAATGAGCAAATGAGCAGGATTCACGTAAATGCTCTCGTGTCCAAATCTTCCATCCTATCAAATCTCATGAATTATGAGACTTTCTTTCTGGAAGAATTTAACTGCTTTATCAGGTGAAATCATTGGTTGATACACCATTGAAAAGAGTAAATATCACACTTTAACATATTTGCATTCATTTTGATAACATATTTGGGGAAATATGTGTAAATTAGGGTGGAAAAAGATGCTTCAAAACACAATTCTCTTCCTCTCACTTCTCTTTCAGATTGTGCAAAACTTTTTATTTTGAGCCCAAATAATATTTACATCATAATAAAGCTGAAAGTCTGTATTTTCTCAAAATACCATTCTTATTGTGGGGCACCTTTTAATCGGGTCAAGAGCACACTTTTCCCAATGAAGTTCAGGACAAGATTTCTTGATTTTTAGATCAGCATGAAATCCAGTGTTCTGATTGGCTGAATAAGGTCAAAATCATGCCAGCGCGGTTGTTTTGAACAGATTTCCACATGGAGAGTGTGACCTTCAGTGACTCAGCAGGTGACCGTTAGGATTCCAGGATGAGTGTGTGTGGTCTGAATGGACCAATCACAGAGCAGTATTTATGGTTTTGGGCTGGTAATTGCACTTGGTCTGTGTAAAGTGTGCTCTTGACCCGATTAAATTGCATCATGTGTTAAAATTTGTATTTTTATAAAGCATAGATATTCAGCTTTGTAGTCATGTAAAAATTATTTGGGCTGAAGTATAAATTAAAAAGCCTTACAAAATGACAACTTTTGGCAGGGGAAAAAATAATTTTTGTATCGCTTTTTAGATCAACAATTTCACCTCTTCTTCCAAATTTTTCATTAAATTCAAACACATGGCATAAGAGATTGATTATTCATCTTTACATAGATACCAAAAACATCGAATTTGATTAAGTATTAGAGCAGCAAGGGCCATAATGAAAGTGGTGTTCTGACATGTTCTAACTCATTAAATATGCAGATCCTGTTCCGTTCATGCATACCAGTTACGTGAAAGAAGCCACTTTTTGTGGACCTGCGGACTGACTGTAGAGATACATATATGCACTAACACGCAAGCAAACCGTTACAGTGACCCCGTTTTCACAAACATTTTGTAGTTCTGAAGCCCGTTCTGAAGACTGTCCTTTCCACAGTAAGCCCTTTCCGAAGCCCCACCCCCTTCTTTTTTCTCACCCGTGGCACATACCTACCACTTTTGGGGTCGAGTGCCCCCCGGGTATAAATCCCTTCCTTAAAAACAATAGAAAGAGAAAACTGTCTTTGGGTTGTCCTAAGTTTTGGTAAATGTACCTGTCAACCTTCTTTATGTCCTGTTGACTATTTGTGCAGTATTATATCACAGTAATATATCGAGTTAGAGTGGGTTAAGTTATCACATATCGCTGTCAGTCTTACGAACCAGTGAATAGCCAAAATTGGGTCAAAAAAAATCAATTTTCACTTTTTGCATATTTTTCGTTTTGCGATTTTTTTCGTTCTTATGAACCAGCGAATTGGTTTGAAAGCTTATAATTTGAGTTTCCTATGGTGCTTAATATAAACATGACATTAAAATACAGTATTAAAAACTTCTTTACAAGCATATAAATTCACTGCTCAAAAAAGTGAAATACTTTGAACACGTTTTTCTCTGAACTGTGTTTTTCCGTGAGGATGGGCTATTCGCTGGTTCGTAAGACCGACAACGATATACTCATAACTATTCTGTTATTCTCTGATTCATTTTTTTGGTTTGTTTGTTTGTTTGTTTTTCAGGTGTAAAGCTGAGAGGCAAAGACATTGGACAACCACTGGGGGGCAAGAAGAAATAAAAAGAGGCTATGCTTTTGCTCCCCGTAAATATTTTACATGGCCTTGGGTGTTAAAACCTGTATGAAATCCTTTCACAACAAATATATGCCATACTCATCAACTTACTATCATTGCAGTATTCAAGAATACAAAAGGAAGAGATTCATCAAAATGAAGGCATGTTGCCTTTTCAATAATATGACATTTGTTATGACTGTATCCTTTAACTGAAAGAGGGAATACATCCAAAGTGAGAATGTACAAAATACATTGCATTTGTCATCATTAGTTAGGAGTTGCAACACTGGTGTGATTGCATTTTTGTCATTTTCTTTATTTACTGATGTTATAACTGAATATTGTGAAGGGAATAAACCAAATCCTGTGTTAAATCTGGCTCTTTTTTCTCTCTCTTTTGTTTTTGGTTTTTTTGGGTTTTTTTGTCACTGATGGAGAAATTATGTTTTCTTTAAACCCGTGGAGAATTGGATTTTATTCAGAGGTAGGAAATTTATTCGGTTTGGTTCAGCACTGAACATTAACAAAAGACAATGTATATTGTTCGGGGCCATGTAGATTTCTGAATTTATCTATCATATAATGCTTATGTTGAATTTGTGAACAATCTCCATGAAACATTCATGTAATCAGTTCATGCTTTAAAACTGAAATATCACTAAAATTAGAGGATTGCCTTGGCATAGTTTCCTGCATTTACAAAACTGGCATATTTAGTGAAGTATTACTGTTCAGAAAATTTCAGTGCTTTACATAAAGTGTACATGCATTGCATCATACATAATATGACAAATATTCTGTAACAAGAGAAATATTTCTAGAAAACTTGAAAAAAAGAAAAAAGCAGTCACTGTGCATGAGAATACAGTTTGGCAATAGCAATGCAATTTGAAGGAACCTGTTTCATATTCATCCGTTTTAAATGTTTTAAAAATAATTTATATCTCTTAGAACATTACACTGTATCCATCATTGTAAGTGAAAATGAATTGCTTTCTTATGATACTTAATAAAATGGTGGTAATCCAACTGCAGTTTCCACACTATTTTGGGCAGTTTGTTTTAATGAATCATCCCCATCTTTTGTTATAATGCCTGCAAGATAATTGAATTTTAAAAATACACACATTAATTGTGTTTCATGTTTATTTCGTTTATTTGGGTAAGGGACTGACATCATTTACTTCTTTTTTTTGTGTGTGTGCAATATTTTTGCAACACTTACATGTAGATGGTTTACAGACTGCATGTAAAACATGAAAAGCCAGTGAATAATGCAAATTTATGTACAGGGGGTATTATTCTATTCAGTTTATGTATCATGTTTGTAGCTAATAAGCATCCATTGAGTAGACAAGTTACTTGTAGCTAGCATTATAGTTACAATAGATTACTATATTTTCACTCAGAAGCTGGTCACATAAGAATATAAGTTTTGGTAAGCTCTCAAAAACTTTCATCAGATTTTTTTTTCTTTTTTAGCTTTTAAATGATAAATGGCATGATACAAACAAAACTAAGTTGGTGTGATTTTTTTTTCCTCAAGTGGAATATTAAACATGAGAGGCCAAAAATATTTAAGATACCAGGGCAGGGGAATGAAATCCATCAGCATCAATGTGTATTATACAGTGAATGCACACATGTGAAACCTATGAGGATACATGGACTTAATCTCTTAATGGAGTGCTGGGAATTTTGTGTGGAGAGCCTTTGGGGGTCCTAGAATAGCTGTTTATCTAGTGCTCTTTTAAGAAGTTTGCACGGAAATTCATGGGATGTCATAGAGAATATGTCAAATGATCTTGTAGATGTATCTTATGATACAAGGGAACAAGTTTAATTGTACATTGTGTTTCTTAACCCATTCGTGACAGGAATTATTTAAAGCTAATTTGATCAGCTTTTATTCTTCAAGTTGGCAACACCAACATTTTTCCTTTATTGCTACATTTTTCTTATAAAACATCATGTATCTGAAATAAATATAAATTGACAGAATGTTTGATGAGAAGTCATAAAGTTGCCAATTTGCAGGGAAACACAGTAATTTTAACATTTTCATCGCATCGCCAATTTAAGGATTTTAATGCTTATTTTCCTTAAAAAAAATTTCAGCATCAAACAACAAATATTGATGCAACGAAAATGGACACAGTATGTGTAGAATTTTTTGCTCTTTCTGTTCATGTATTTGCTATGATTTTTAGGGCTCTGCATCAAACGTTATTAGACCAAACCACAAAATGTGGACCCTCTGTCAAGAATGGTTTAAAATGGGAAACCTAACTTTCTCTACCAATATCTCATTGAATAAACACAGTTAAACATGTGATAATGCATCCAAAACAGGCAATTTCTTCTTCTTCTTTCATATGACTTCACATTTGTGGTGATGGAGTTAGAGGCAATCGAGCAATAACAATTTTTGAATTTCTTTCAACAGGCAATGCCAAAAGTGTGCAGGAGAGTATCAAGAAACACAGTGAATGGCCATTCATTGAACCTCTCTTTACACATTTGCATGGACAGACAAGGCAGGGGGGTGATATATAAAGACTTTGGGCTAAATATGGACCCCAATCTCATTTCAAAATTGCAAATATGTTGACTATTGAAGAAAAGAACATCCCAAAGAATCACCCATCTAAAAACTGCCTTTATCTTTTGTTTATTTTGTCATATTGTAATTAAATGTAATGCCATTATTTATGACTTCTATGCGCAAGATAATTTTGACATTTCTCACTTGATACCATTCATATTCATGCATGGTGATATCTTACAATGTAACATATTTGGTATCATGTGAAAGAGGAGGAACTGATCTGTGACATAAATAATACAGATTAATCAGTACATAATAATTTCCAGAGTAATTGATGGGAAAAATTGGGTATCACTTTTTATGAAACACACTGTATTTAACATATTGAAAGCCAATTTATTTTTCTTTGCTGCCAAAACTGTGAGCTGTAAATGATATATGTATATGAAATTAATGGGGTGAATGTTAAACCTCTTCCAGGTAATTTATAATTATTCATTCCAAGGGAGGGCACTGTAAGTACCTCAATAGTTCCAGGGTCATAATGATGCATCAGGTGTCTAATAGGCATGTAATTATATCTCATTGTTCATTTCATTCATATTTTGCCTGGGGAGACATTAAACTTTGTTGGGAGCAAGATTTTTCTGCCACAATTTATCTAGTTCAAGCCCTGTTGACTGAAGGCCCACGAGAACCGTGAAGTCGCTAATCACAATCAATACATGACTCTGACTGATTCTACTCTCCGAGTTGAAAACCTGTAATTGTAAGAAGGGCTGATATTGAAATGAGAGGTTTATCAAAAAATATTTGTATTAAATTAGTGTAAATTCTGTAAAATTCTCATGTTATATTCAAATTAATAATGTTCACTTTGTTATGGTGCGCTGTGTATTTTATTACTTTTATTTGGGTCGAATTTTTGGCTAAGGCTTTTCCCATTGCATACCTCTAGTTGATTTTGATGTAAATTTGCGATGGTATAAACATGTAGGAAAAAAGTGCGTTGCTGTATACTTGAGAGTTTTAAGTGGCTTTCACAATTGGTCTGCGACCAGTTTGCGACCGCCTGCAATAGTTTGTTTTTTGTGGGGTTTTTTTTGAGGGGGGGGGGGGGGAGTGTCTTGCGAGCACTCACAGCTGTTGCAGGTGGTCGCACAAACTCCTGGCGGTCATGATTGGTCGCATCTGAACTTCAAACATGTTCAAAATCCTGACGCGACCAGATGCGATCAATTCACTCGCATTAGGTCCTACCACCAGTCGTGCAAGTGTTGTATGAGTGTTGCACATTGTTGCGCGACATATGCGAGAGTTTACATTACTCGATAGTCGCATTGGGTCGGCTGGCGGTCGTGCAACACTCGCTCGTGTGCTAGCGACCTTAGAGACCAATCTTGGGTGCGACTGTGCTATGACCATGAGACCGTTGCTCGACCGATTGCAGCACATCTTGTAAGGTTGTACTACCATTGCGTGACTGTATGAAACTATGCTACTTTTACTTGGGGTATTGTATAGGAGTACTATGAAGATGAGCTTCAGAATGTTCTCAGTAATCACTTGATCCTCTCCTTTAGCAGGGCCCTCCTCTAATAATTTCCATTTCTTATTAACTTTCATATGGGGTGTTGCAAGAAAGTTGCAATCGATTGCAAATAATTGCTAATTTTTAAACAACCATTCTGATTGGCTCAGGGTAGGCCCTTTTAGGAAGACATGCATGCAACAATGATTTTGATTGGCTAGTGACAATCAGTTGCAACTTGCAATCGATTGCAACTTTCTTGCAACACGCCATTAGTCTTCTTTGGTGGCATCTTGACTACACGAACTCCACCTCGAAACTGACTGCCGGTCAATTTCTGAGGGGTTTTTTTTTCTATATTTTTCGTTTTTCCATATTTTTCATTAGAAATTTCATTGAAAATAAGTCACTGCATATAAATCAATGTACATGTATATAATTCGATATGAATATGAATCTTCATTACGTTTTCATAACTTAATTTGATAAATTAAATACGTGTTCACAAATCATTGAGTAAAGAAGAAAAATGGAATTAAATCCCTTTTATAGAAATAAAATACTTAATCCCAAACTGCAACACATGCCCCCCTCCACCGCCCCCAAAACTATGAAATTCAGTATACATGATCTTTCAAAATATGGCAATCTTCTTTCTTTTTCTAAAATACATACTGTTTTCATATTTTATTTTGAATAGAGATTTCATTTAAATAATATAAAAGCAGAATTTATTATTATTTATAAATGATTAAATACATTTACAACTCTTCATGTCGTTTTCATTTCATAATTGACAAGTTACATATAAATTCACAAATCAATGAGTATGGAAGCGTTGAAGTGTCATCAAGTCGAATGACACTATAATGTTTCCGTAAATGAGAGAACTGTTCAGAGAAAAATTTATTACTGTTTTTTATACCCCACGCCATTCGCACAAACACTTGCACGACCACTCGCACCGGTCTCATTCAATCGCGCAAGCAATCGCATGGTCTCACGTCCACTCGCAAGACCTTGCGAGTCATGGTCATGGGACTATTGTCGGTATAGCCACAATTAGGGTGCAACTTTTCTACAAACAGTGTAACGCATCACTCCTGAAAACCCAAAGCCATATATTCAAATGTCTTGTGGCCTGAAATGTTGGACATATGAGTTCTCCATCGGGCAGCAAATTTTGTTTGGATTTCATGCTTGTTGGCTGTGTGAGAATGGCTATATACGTGTAGGGTCAAAAATACCACTTTTTGGCTGTTACGCATTTGCACTTTGAAATTTTGACTTTTTAAATATGTTATAATCTTTAAATAATACAAGATATGCCAGATCTTTTCATGCCATCTCATAGTCCTTTTTATCCCCACTCAATCAGTTCACGCCTTGAGAATTGACCTACAAATTGCCATACAGTGGTTATTTATGTGAAAAGAGACATGTGTAACACTTTTTCGAAAAATGGCTACGAGCGTGATTTTGCCCCTATAATTCATATATCTTTTAGCATAATATTGATTGCTGATTGGTTATATTTTCTTAGTAACTTGCTGTCCTATCAATAGAAACAAAAAAATCAATCATATATACAAACTTTACAAAAATACATGCCCCCATTGCAATCATAAATTTTGTCCGGAATTTCTTGTAGTGTCCGTAACGGTGTCATTTCTACTATTTGAAAACGTTTTCAAAGTTCTCATATACTTTGCTTTGTGTAACTATCCCCTGGAACTAGCTGTGGTATAATAACTTTCAGCTCAGCATAAAGATATTTTTTTTATCAATTTAATTAATGGCATTTGTAGTGTTCGTAACACCTGTATAGTGTCCATAACACAAGTGTGTGATGTGCAAAAAAGTCTAAATACTTCTAACTTGTCATTTAAATCTGTTTTTTTTTACAGTTGCTCTCCTTGATATGTCTCCATATGAATAAAACATTCCCCCTTTCCCTAGAAGGTCTTCTGTAGTATATGAAATTTTGCAAACAAACAAGCTATTTTCCATGAATTAATATTAAAAAATGAACAAAAATTGATTGAATATTAATTTGATATTCACATTTCATTCTAATAATATCAGGTAGATGTAATACAATATGAAATAATTGCATTGTTGTGTTTAAAGGCATTGGCTAACATTGTTATGATTTTAAAAAAATCTAATTTTGTTACTTAAAAATGGGATAAACATTAGGGTTATAGTGCAAAAATACCAGTGTGAAAGTTTTAGAGCATAATATCCACGGGAAGTATTTTTAAATATTAGAAATGTGAACCAATGTTTGAAAAATATACGAGGGTCGGTTGCATAGACCCAACGTCAGGAGTGCGCATGCGCACCTGACTCAACGGACCGCACTGTGTGTATTGACGTATCACGCGGCGGAAGGCAAGTAACGGTATTTTTGAACTCGCGCAAACAGTCCTCTTAGTTCAGTGTCTCGCGAGATGAAAGCTAATAAAATCGCGGTTTGCGTCTAACTTACAGCTTTTCCTTCCAAATTATGGTTGGTTTCAGGGTTTTTGAGTATAAATACAAGTACTCATACACATGTTTCATCTTAGTTTGAGAATTTTTTAAATCAGCTGCTCACAAAGTTAACCAATGCCTTTAAGTTTCAATATCATGAGTAGAAACGGGGAGGAGCCAGCGTTACGGACACTACAGAAGGAGTAATACTAAGGCCTACAAGTCAAACCGTACCTCCTTTTCTGGTTAGCATTGTTCTAAAATAAATTTCAACAATGTAAAAGCTGCCTATGGCATCAAATATCTATGATGCATGAGAAAATGAGTTATTTTAATCATTTAAATGCCTCCCTACCTACACATGTAAATATAGCCAGAAGTTTCGAGAGGGGGGGGGGGGGGGCTATGAACTTTTTCAAGTGTCTGTTTTAGCAGAAAATTTTGCTTAAAAGCATGTTGAGGGGTCTCATATTACCCAATGCTGCAATATTACATAAGCGTGATTTCCCATGGATATCGTTTATGTTAATACAAAAAATATGGTAATATTACACTAATATTGCAGTAATCTCTTTCGTCTCCGTTCATATCCTCATCCACAATATCACAGTAATCTGTTCTGTCGTTGTGCAAGTCCTGCACTGAATCCTGGTTACCCAGCATACTACGCGCAGGGTCAAACCGATCGACGAGACACTATTCCCTGCATAAGTAAGCCATGTTCCACCTATTTTGCCAGGGTTTTGCAGATGCTATTCTTATACACCATGGCCCATATTCCTAAAACCTTCAACAGTCTAGGTGTCAACTAATTGTGTACAGTGATCTATGTAGCTCAGTAAGGTTTATTGAATATGGGCCCTGGTGTCTTGAAACGTAAAAAAGGTGCGTAATAGGCACAAAATAACCATGAAATATGAAAAAGCAAAATACCACAATATTTGGTAGGAGCCGTTCATATTTACCAACAGTCCTAAGCTTACATGTATCTGTAAAATAGGCATAACATTTGCCCTTAGGATAGGTGGGTAATTTGAATGGGGCTCATTTTTTTTACCTTCGGAATTCTCTGACAAGCAAAAAAAAAAAAAAAAAAAAAAAGTTGGCAGAAATCATACGGTTAAATGACCCAGTGTGCCTGGTATTGGTTTCCTCTTTTATAACTTGCTGTAACACTGCCCTAAAATGAAAAGTGGGTAGATGTGCTGTAGTAAAATCATGTATCTATAACAAGCTACGACAGTTCTAAATAACCTGAATAAGTTAATTATCACATCAATTTTATGCACTAGAACAGAATGAATGTGTTGTTATATTAAGGTGGTGTTACTGTACAATTTTTTTGCTGATAGCCTGACACCAAAAGGTGTTATCATTTTTCTATCATTTATCGCCTTTTGTACCCGGCCAAAAATAGTTCCTACATTTGTGTATTGATCATATAAAATGTAGTAATTCCGCAAGTCCCCTGAAACTGCAGTATTTACATTTTTCCTGACTATGAATAGTAAGCAGGAACCATTAGGAACATCTCAATTGCAAATTATTGCAGATTATAATTAACATTGACCAACATGGGTTAAAAGAGGAAGCCTCGGAGATTTGTGACATGCTTTTGTTTGGGTTCAAAAATGATGTTACTTTCAGGGGGGGAAAATGGAGAAGAAATGATTATAAAACAATTATATGACCAAAAACTTCCTCAGTTTTATAGTGAGCCAGGGTATAGTTTAAATCATGTGTAATTGAAATCTTCTGTACTCTCCAAATGTTGAAATAACACCAATGTGCACTATCCATGACAGGGTCAGAAACAAGAAATATGTAACCAATTTTCAGGTATTGTCTTTAAAATAGTCAAATTCAGCACTCCGATTAGTTACCATGGCCGCACAATCAGGCAGTACTCATGTATATATCATGTGTATTACGCAAGGGTCATTCAACAGGGTGCATGCCTCACTTCCCAATCACAGGGCTAAGACAGAGGGTCTTTACAATTTCAAAGATATTTTTTGTACTGCAGCTATAAATATTGCTTGATCCTGACTCTGTCGTGCATATGCATCCTCATGGTGGCTCACATACAAGTACAATGTCTTTTAACCACCTGAAATATTGTGAATAATATTTTTCATTACAATATCATCAGTAATAATTTTTTTCCTGAAAAAAAAGACTTAAACAAAATATACCTGTGTGGGTGAAATATCCATTTACTCTTGCAGAAAATTTAATGAACACAGCATTTATACTTAAAAAAAGAGCAAGATAGCTTGAAAGATGTCCAAGCAATACAGAACACTGGGTGCTGGGAGAGTGTACATTTTAGGCACTTGACATAAAATGTGTGTGTTTTGCTCAAAGACATCCGATCTGCAGTCTGACCGTAATTAATTATTTCTCAAAGGTTCTTGTTTCAGGATAGACTAGATGCTGTTCATAGAACTAAGTTGGCAGAAGAAAACGTTTGGCGAACATTTCATGCTGGATAAATGTCAGTAACAAAGTTACCTGTAGTGTCCGTAACAGGTTAAAGTCAGTTATGAAATACTTAATTCTTTCATCTTATACCTCATAATATGCACCAAAATAGAATGAGTGACTGTTTTTACATGCACATGGGGTAATATATCAACATTACGGTCAATACTGTCAATTCTTAACACTTTGAAAATGCATTTTACTTGTTATTTTTAGCTTTTGTACCTCAAACCGCAAAATTATAATGAAGAGATTTGAAAAAAAAAATACTTTCTGTTGGTTTTAAAATTGTAATGAGGCCTCAACATATGCAGCAACAACAAAAAAGACAGAAAAAAAAAACCGCAAATGGAATACTTATATATTACATCACTGAATAGCATCATACCAATGTACCGTCCGTAACACCCTATATTACACAAGATGTTTGGACAACTTATGATATGGAAAAAGCCTTCCTAGCAATTTGATTTTTTGAATATGTATACAGATGTGACTTAAGTTTTTTATTTGTGTAATTTACCATGGGTTGGTTGGCTTTTTAAAAAGTTAGAGGTTTTAAAATAAATGGCATTTATCAGATTTGACCTTGTGCTACCCCTGATGTGTATACTGCATCTAATTTATGGACTAGAGTCAGTCGGAATTGCTTTATTTTTCAAAAATGACCAAGAAACTCTCCAAATAAGTGCAAAATATTTGTGTAATATGGTAAATAATACTCGAAAATTCTATTGTGTAGCTTTTTGTAGTGTCTGTAACACCTACCACCCCCTGTTGTGTTGTTGCTCATAAAATCTTAACCAATATAGTTTACTTCAGGATATTGCAGGGTATTAAGCCTAGGGTATGAATGAACAATTTGTGGTTGATGAAATTACTTGATTGCCTACTTCCTTTTTGGACCCCAAGTGCAAATGGTTTTGCATCCTGATTGTGGCTATACCGTGTGATTTTCGTCAAGCCACTTGCAATCACTCGTGGTTGGTGCAACACTTGCATGTGAACTCATACCACTAGCACGATCATTATGTGAGCAAATGCGCCTTACTCTCGCAACGGTCTCTTGTAGTCGCTTTGGTTGTACGACAGCTGTTGCATTTGTGACTGCCTTTCTGCGACCTGATGAGATCGATGGCGATTGAAGCCTGTTGCAGCCTGTCTTGCGACCAAATGGTTGCAAACGGTTGCAGACCAATTGTAAAAGCCCCTTTAGGGTGGCTTATTGGTTATGAAGAAAAAAAATGTTTGAATATTCAGACATATAGCAGGGGCAACGGAACGTTTTCTAGTGGGGAGGGGTGGGGACTTGGAGGCATGAAGGGAAAAGAAATACTGTATGGGGGGGGGGGGGGGAGAATCTTATTCGAATTCAGTTAGGTTTGTACATGCGGTCTCCTGGCCTTCGTTGTCGTACCTTTTTTCACTTTCGGTCTCGTGGTTCTTCGGTCTAGTGGCAGACCCCATTTATCTGTGTCTGTTCTACCAGACGTATGCAAAGATGGTAGAGAGAGAAAAAAAAAAAATGATTGTGAGGAAAAAAAAGCCCCGATATCGATGACGCACAGGAGAACTTGTGAGTCTTGGTGTTATGGATGTAGGCCTATTCAGTAAAATTTAACTCATAATTGTTGTCACATTGTTCTGCATTTCATATCATGCATGTGAGCTTGAATGTTCACGTTTTCAAAAAATGATTAATTTTGAAAGGATTGTAGACATGAGAAAATAAATCTTTACATCTTTACAGTGACTTCTTCGTGGGCACTTTAATTATCACTGGGGGTATTTGATGCTTAAAGTTCTTGATCAGTGTGAGTGTATTAACAAGGAGTTTCAAGAACTGGGGAGCGTTTCATGAAGAGTATTGTCAGTGATTTTCACTGACAACTGTTATAAGCTACTGAAAATCCTCGCATCTGATTGGCTGAGAGCAAATTAGTGAAAATCGCTCCCCTGGGCTCCGTTTCATAAAACTTGTTATCAGTAACAACTACAACATTTCTGTGACAACTTTGCTCTCAGCCAATCGGATGCAAGGATTTCAGTAGCTTATAACAGTTAACTTATCGTAACGTGTTATTGATGACAAGTTTTATGGTGGCGAAGCGGCCGCGGCCCCCTTATTGGCGGAGCAAAGAGAGAGAGAGAGAGAGAGAGAGAGAGAAGAAAGAAAGAACAAAAGCGCTTCAGCCTTCACGCTCACATGTTTTTATTTTGAGAGTTATAAGAAAGAATTAAAAAGAAGTATAATTAATTTTGGGGGGATTTTTCCGCTCGCGCTTCGCGCTCGCATTTATAAGGGGGAAGTTGATTAGGTTATCAAACTGTTTTAGAAGGAGTTCAAGAATAAATGAGAGGCAAAATTGCTCTGCCTTCAGGTTATTATAAACCAAAATTTCCGCTCGCGCTCGCAATTCTCACTTCCTCGAAAAGGGCACTATTTTCAAAGTCGAACCCCCCTAAAAATCCTAGTTACGGGCCTGCCAGTGAGTTACCCCCATAGTGTAAAACTGGGGGAGAGGTACCGTTCCCAGTAATCCATGATGGATCGCATTGTCGGAAGGGCAACCATAACACGGGCCTTAACATAATTGACTAAACTTAATAATGCTCACATTTTTAAACATTGTTGATGCCCCAGATCCACGGAACTATAACGGTAAATTTTCCGATGTTCTTCCTCCCCCTCCCCCGGCGGGCATGCTGACAATGTTGATCGACGCTCCTGGTGTAGACGAATGTTCTTTAGAAAACTTCGTTCGACCCCATCAAATAGAAT
This sequence comes from Echinometra lucunter, assembly GCA_029962745.1. Taxonomy (NCBI): domain Eukaryota; kingdom Metazoa; phylum Echinodermata; class Echinoidea; order Camarodonta; family Echinometridae; genus Echinometra; species Echinometra lucunter. The sequence goes on along the minus strand of CM057165.1, from coordinate 10,199,819 downwards.
TCTTTATTGGATACATGTCATGTACTTGTAAAAGTTGTTTAATAAAGATTTTTTTTTTCAAAAGCTCATTCTCTGTAATCACTTCGTTTATGGCCTCTAAATTGCAGATGACTATTTCCATCTTCATATATTTATCTTCTTCTTAATGTGCCGTGCCAGAGTCTGACGTTGGCGGCCATGAGTCTGTCCTATCTTGAGCTCAAGATAGGACAAGTTTCAGTTGCATAGCCTCAAGATAGGATAAGTTTCAGATGTATTGCCGCCAACGTCAGACTCTGGTAAGGCACATAAAGAAGAAGAAGATATTTGTCCATTCAAAAATTTGTTGTCGGCAAATTCGCGATCGCTGTCGGCAAAAAAAAAGAGAAAGAGGGAGAAAGGAGAGGGAAGAGGAGGGAGGAAAAAGGAAGAAAAAGAGGTGCAAGGTGCCCAAATGAGTCATATTCGGCTTATTTGCTTGTGCTTTTTGACGACGAAATAACACTGGTACCACGACAGAGAGTGTATATTTTTCCTCGCTCGCTGCGCTCGCTCGTATTATATTTAGATAAAGGATGTTTTCGGAAAAGCAGACACATTCGGCAAGTGAGATGAACAGTTATCATGCCGACATATGCTCCGCCGAATTATTTCGACAATAATGTAACAACTGCCCCGCCGACATATTTCTGCCGAATTAATTCCGTAGACACTACACTTGAACTGGTGACAATTGCTCCATCGACGCCATAAAATGAAATGGAAAGCATACTCTCTGACGTAGCCTAAAATTTTCAACTAGGGGAGGGGGAGGCGAAGCGAGGGAGCGAAGCGACGGAGCTGGGGAAGCTTTTGGAGAGGGTTATTCCCTCCCACGGTAGGGAGATTTTTTTTTTTAAATTCTTGAATGGAAATGATATTTTCTGCACACTAAAATACAGTATTAGGGGAATCTGATATGAGAGGTGGCATATAATGGGTGGGGGGGGGGGGGGGTGGGGGGCATGGCGAGGATGTTGGAAGGGGTATTCCCCACCCACGGTAGAGAGATTCTTTGTAAATTAGTGCATAAAAACAGCACTTCCTGCACACTAAAAATCAGCTTAAGGGGTGACTTATATGAGAAGTGGCGGTTCTAGAACAACTCCCCCGGAGGACAAGCCCCCCCCCCCCCCCCCCGCCCCCGAGGACCACTTTCCCGGAGGACGGGTCCCCCAGAGGACATTTCCTTCGGAGGATGGCTCCCACGATGACAGCTTCCCGGGAACACAATACCCCCGAGGACAAGCTTCCCGGAGGAAAACTGATTTCAATCAACACATGGAGTGAGAAATCAATTTACGTTCCTTTTCTTTAGAATTTTTCACTTTTTGTTTATTTTTAGAAATTCTTCTGCTTCAATAGAAAAACATTTTTTTTTGTTGCTAGAATAGGAATGCCTTACATTTAAGGCTGACAGTTCAATGCTTATGTATTTCGACAGTATATTTTCGTTTTTCACATTCAACATCAAATGCGCAAGATCATGAAACAGATTACCCTTAAAATAAATATATCAAGTAATTAAATTTAGTGATTAAGATATAGAAGTTTCAGTGAAATTAGGCAATGTAAGTTAATGAAAGTGGAGGAGACTATTTAAAAATATTAAACAGCAGCTCATCTCAAGAGAACAAATAGCAATTAAAACTGATGCATGAATGGTATTATGCAAATACATTGTGTAGTTAGTAAGTATATCAAACTTAACAACAACCACCCCCTTAAAGTTTTTTTTTGTTTTGTTTTAAAATATTCTGTTATTCTTTTCTTTCGGTGACACCAATATGTACAACCATAGCAAACAAATTACAATCATAAACTGACATTAAGTTTATACGTACAATGGTACCAGTAAAATCAAAGGTTTATATACATAGACTTGTAAATCATTTCAGTTAACTAACAATGTTATTAATGGTCCTTTCTGCGTTTCTTTCACTGAAAGAAAGATTAATAATGAAATGAGGAAGAAACGAAATAAAGAGGAAAGACAGAAGCACCCGCACATCCCAGCGCAACACCTAATCCCTCCCATTCAGCCCTTCAGCCCCCCCCCCCCCCACAACACCCCTTCCCTTTCCCGATCCCTGAACATACCCCTCGCATTCCGTGACTTACAAGAGCGTGAGAATCTGCAGCAAGTGTCGTCTATGTTTCGGCGGAGCAATTAACGTTGGAGCGTAATCATAGAGCCATTGCATGTAATTTCAACTTTACGATATGCGATCTATTTCGGGGCAGCGTTTCATGAAGAGTTTTGTCGATGAAAATCACCGACAAATGTTATAAGCTACTGAAAATACTCGCATCTGATTGGCTGAAAGCAAATTAAACCACCGACTAATTGTTTCATGCAACGCCCCCGCGTGTGAATGGGAGGGTACGCGCGTGTGTGTGTATGTGCGGTTCCATGACAATTGCTCCCAAGGAAACATAACACTAATATAATTAATCCTTATTCATGTTATTCTCAAAATCATTCTAAACCAAAACCCCTACAGCCCAGAACCTACGTCCATGGTAAGAGGGCTATTATCGCAAACGCACATGTCGCGTCATCGTATGTGCATGTTTGCTCATGTAAGTTTTTACAGAAAATCGCAGGATGGGGGGAGGGGGGTGGCCTGGGCTGGCCAGGGGGCAGCGGAGTGCCTTTCGAAGTTGGGGAACATCACCGAAAAGATGCACTAAAAGCTGAAAACAAACAAACAAACAAACAAAAAAGAACTATAATAATCTTCGACCGCGCAAGGTCGACATTTATGCCTCCGCCATTGCAAGATAAATTCATTTGAAATTCAGTTCAATTCAATTCTATTTCGGTTTTATTGTAAAAGGAAATAATTGGTGCATGACAAAAGTCCGAAGACTCATCATATTTACAAGATAAGACAATATTCAAATAACAGTTAAATGGAAACTGAAATAAGATACATGCAAGGAGCAGTGCTAGATGTAAAAATTAATTATGAACATTGTTATATTGAATGTAATTGCGCATGCCAGTAAAAATAGCCTACCTAAAACTGGAGAAATTTACTTAATCAACATATCGGGAGTATATTTTACATTCATATTTATTTGTTTATTTTCACCGAAGCAATGACATCTTTGACCTTGTGACCCCAAATCTAGTCAGACCATTGTCCCTCCCATATTCATACATGAGCAAAGTTTGAAGCTAAACTGTCTCAGAGTTGTTAAGTTATCGCACGAACAAGCTTAATGTTCATGTATATAATGACGTCTATGACCTTTGACCTTGAGACCCGAAATCTAATCGGATCAGTGTCCCTTCTATATATATGCGTCTTGAGCCCAGTTCGAAGTTGATCCGTCAAGCAGTTCTTAAGTTATCGCGAGAAAGGAAAACGGGACGGACGGACGGACGGACGGACGGACTACCAGATAACATAATGCCTCCGGCACTTACCTTCGGCCTCTAAGGGGCAATTTTGACATACCGCAGTATTTCTATCTTTGCAAACTACTTTGCAGTTTGTTTAGATCTACTCTGATTACGTAGATTATTTAGAGTGACCTATAATGATTAACATGATAAAGGCATGCCCTCAAATTCACTGAATGGTGTCGTGGGGGCAAGGTTCAAGTGTCGTGGTTTCCAGAACATTTCGGTGGAGAAATTGGCGGCGAGGCAATTGTCATAATCATTATCAATTGTCGGAGCAGAGTAGAATTATTATCAATTTATTGATGATTATAATTAATTCGGCGTAGCAAATGTCGTCCGAGCATATGTCGGCGGAGCATAGGTCGGCGGAGCAAATGTCGTCGTTTTGGAGCATAATTCGGCGGAGTATATGTCGGCGGAGCATTATGTAGGCGGAGCAAATGTCGCCGGAGCAAATGTCGGCGGAGCAAATGTCGGCGGAGCATATGTCGGCGGAGCAAATGTCGTTTTGGAGGATATATGTCGGCGGAGCATATGTCGGCGGAGCAAATGTCGCCGGAGCAAATGTCATCGTTTCGGAGAAAATGTCGGCGGAGCAAATGTCGGTGGAGCATATGTCGGCGGAGCAAATGTCGCCGGAGCAAATGTCATCGTTTCGGAGAAAATGTCGGCGGAGCAAATGTCGGTGGAGCATATGTCGGCGGAGCAAATGTCGGCGGAGCAATTGTCGGCGGAGCAATTGTCGGCGGAGCAAATGTCGGCGGAGCATATGTTGGCGGAGCATATGTCGCGGAGCACTTGTTGCGGAGCACTTGTCGTCATTTTCGGAGCAGTTGTCGGCGGAGCAAATGTCGGCGGAGCAAATGTCATGGAACCGCCATTTTCTGTCTATGCAATAACTTCAATGCATTTACATTTGAGAAAATATAATATTGTAGTCGAACTTATCCGGTTATATGCACAAAATCATGACTAAGACAGAATGGATAAGACGATAATATTGAGGGTGATCCCATACATGTCAACAAAATTGTGATATGTAACACAATCGTGGTAATTGCGAGCAAAAGTAGTGAGAGATTTGTAAATGTCCTCACTTTCTTTTAAGAACTTTAGGGACCACTACTAGTTATCATAAAGGTTGGGACAGAGCTCTCCTGCCTCGTGCTCCACTACCTTATAATGTGACCATAGGCGCCGGAAGCGAGGGGGGGGGGGGGGGGGAGGGGGGAATTGCCGGGCCCCCAACATTCGAGAGGAGGGGCAAAATCGATTTTTGCCCCCCCCCCCAGGGCCCCCCTCGGAAGAAAAAAAAGAATTTTTGGATCATAATACAACCATGTAAAATAAGCATATTGACATGATTAGTGCTCTAAAATGCAAAGTTTCAGCATTCAAAAATCAAAATTTTCTTACTTATCGGTCGCCACGCTCCCTCGTAGAGTAATTTGAAGCAACGTTTCTCAATATTTAGAAATTCTGTCGATCATCTATGGAAAAGGGGCAGATGCTGGCTTCATTCGGGGGGAAAAAGGGGCAGATGCTTGCTTCATTTGGGGGATTATTTTGCCCCCTCCCCTCCTCGATATCCTCATATATTGGCATAAGGGCCCCCGTATTTTTTCATATTTGGGCAATGCCGGAATATGAAATTTCTGTACGTTTTCACCACCAAAACTGTAAAAAAATTGCGCTCGAGCGAAGCGAGCGCGGACAAAGTTGTGAAACTGAATAGTTGATTTTCGGGCAAAGAGTGTCGGCCCCATCGCCAAAATTTACCAGTATGCCATTCATAACCCTCCCATTGCTATGCCCGGTCTCTAGTCTCTCAAGCCATCCTAACATGCTAAAAGCGGTGGACAAATAATCACGTTTCAGTACTAATGATGAGAGATGATCGGAAACAATTTTTGATATCTGTATTTTCTTAATTAAAAAACATTCTAAACGTGTCATTTCATATATAAAGAAATATGTATAAAATGGGAGAAATGTGCTTGTTCGGGGGGGGGGGGGGGGTGTAGGGTACGTTGTATGTGGGCCCCTAAGAGTGTTTGCCCCCCCCCCCCCCAAGCTAGGATCCTTCCGGCGCGCCTGAATGTGACAGTATCAACGTGGAAATAATGAGTTTTCTGTTTCTTTTGAGCTAGGTTTATGGATCTTTTAAGAACTTTCACGTGCATTCTCTGTCCCTCAAGAGATGATACAGTGCCATCAGTCATTATGTGTATGTTTGATTAAAATCCATCCCATGCTCTGTAGGCTTAGCTACTACTTTCAACATTGGTTGTTGGCTGTATACGAAATGAATATGAGCTGAAGTCCTTCCGTCTCTCAACAGAATATGATTATATGCTACTATTATTCTAATTAACTTGACTTGTAATATTTTGTAGCCTGTGATCCCTTTTTAAAGACATTCAGCCCTCCATCTAATTCTTAATGATGTATTAAAATTCATGCGCATTTTACCGAGCAACCGGCGTATACACTCGAGTATCATAGCTTGAAATAAAATATTAATGTGTCTTCCTGGATTATGTAAATAGCGAAATTCTTTTTGTCTTATCGGCCAAAGTCTTTGTGAATGCACTGCAATACTATGATGAAGTTCATGTGGCAATATTTTTACGTTCAATCTAGTAATACATCTCAGTATGAGCTTTAATTCTCTGAGTCTATGATCGTACTATCGGGTAGGCATTCAAGAAGAAAGAAAGAAAGGAAGAAAAAAGAACATTTAAACGTACTAGTATAGTACTTGGTTGGAAGCCCTGAAAAAAGAGCTTAGATTTCCCGACTAAATGTTTCCAGAGACAGGTATTGTCAAGAAAATACGAAAAAAAAAAGAAGAAGAAGAAGAAGAAGAAGAAGAAGAAGAAGAAGAAGAAGAAGAAGAAGAAGAAGAAGAAGAAGAAGAAGAAGAAGAAGAAGAAGAAGAAGAAGAAGAAGAAGAAGAAGAAGAAGAAGAAAAGAAGAAGAAGAAGAAGAAGAAGAAGAAGAAGAAGAAGAAGAAGAAAAGAGTTTTGGGTAAACGTGATTCACAAGAATGATCAGAAATCAACATCGTTAGACAGAGCCCTGCGTTTGCACTGCATTTGGATGGGGTCTAGCGCCATCTTGTGTCTTAAGCATTACAATATTGATTGTAGTTGATCCTGTTGATTGTAATTTCCTGTTATACAGTGCGTCCCCCCAAAAAACTTTACATTTTTGAAATGGCTGCCAAATAAAAAAATATATGATTCTGGAAGAAAATGTTTATATTTATGAATAGCTCATGGACTCAACTTTCACATGAGACCAAAAAGGCTGAAAATAATTCATGCTTGGGTGAGCACTGCTCACTTTTGTAAAGGGTATGAAAATTAGGTTGCGCAGGAATTGCGCCTTCCAATTTTTGAGAGGTAAGTCCTTTGGAGGTTACAAAATTGAGGATGATATGATGAATTCATGATCAGTTGCAGTCAGTTTAGGTTTGCTGAGTGAATTTATGGTTTATTAAGTCAAAATGTTATGCATGAGTGAACGGGAATTGCATTCATTATTGTAGCATTGTACCTTTCCCTGGTAGACTCAGCGGTGTGTTCATGGGAATCAGGATTTGGTGATGGTACATGGTGCAGGGGAGGTGAGATGTAAGGTAGGACTTTGTTGGGTAGATGGGATAAGGGTTAAGAGGACATGCATGCCCCCCCCCCCCTCTCTCTCTCTCTCTTCCTGGGTGTGCTTGTGCATATCTCGACAATTCACATCCGTTGGTCTCCTCTCCAAAATATCCCGACCACATTCCCTTATCCCGAATTCTACCTGCATTTCCAAAATTGGACTGGGACTGGTATCACCCATTGACACCTGAAGTCAATTGCATTCTATCGGTCAATCAATCAATACCGAAGTTAGAGGATCAACATTTAGGTATCAATCAACTAATCAATGTATCAGTCAATCAATTAATCAATCAAGCATTCAATCAACATTCAACTGTTTCAATCAATGGATTATTCAATAAATCAATCATAATTGATCAATAACTCATTCAATCACTCAAAGTTTATCCAACCAACCAGTCATTTTAGCAGTTGAGTTTCGGACAAGAAAAACGGTACAGTCTAACACAAATTGGGTAAATGAACATGCCAGTCTTTGTTTTCAGTTGATTTTCATTCATTTCAATTTTACAACTGCTTCATCCATCTTGTAAGTGAAAAGAGGGGGAAAATAAATGATGATGGAAACTAAAAATCAGATTCTCAATGCTTCAATGGTCAGAGTTCAATGGTCCACATGTCCACCTCCTTCTTCGATGCACAATCTTGCTCTCTTCATAAGGGATAAGGGAAATGGTTTGGATATTTTGGAGTGGAGACCAAATAATGTGAATTGTCAAGATATACACTAACACACAGGAAGCAAGAGAGAGAGAGAGAGAGAGAGAGAGAGAGAGAGAGAGAGGGGGGGGGGTATACTGTTCTCTTGACCCTTATCCCATCTAGCCAACAAAGTCTTACCCTATCTCACCTTCCCTACAACATGTACCACCACCCAATCCTGACTCCCATGAACACATCACTGAGTCTATTAGGGAAAGGTACAATGCTACAATAATGAATGGAATTCCCGTTCACTCATGCATAAAATTTTGATTTAATAAACCATAAAATTCACTCAGCAAACCTAAACTGATTGCAGCTGATCATGAATTCATCATATCACCCTCAATTCTGTAACCTCCAAAGGACTCGTCTCTCACAAATTGAAAGGTGCAATTCCTGCGCAACCTAATTTTCATACCCTTTACAAAAGTGAGCAGTGCTCACCCAAGCATGAATTATTTTCGGCCTTTTTGGTCTCATATGAAAGTTGAGTCTATGAGCTATCCGTACATATAAACCTTTTTCTTCCAGAATCATGTATTTTTCATTTGGCAGCCATTTCAAAAGTGTAAAGTTTTTTTGGGATGCACTGTAGATATCTTGGTCTGCATTTTTCATCTCTTCCTGTCTTGTATTGCTTTTCATGTCCATTATTACCCCCCCCCCACCACCACCACCTCCACCTCCACCCCTATAACTCATGTACTTTGTTTCTATCTTCCTTCAACACAATGCTGTGCAACATATACATAGCCAAAACAATGATGCTTCATAAAATAAAGTGAAAAAAAGAAAAAAAAAAAAAAAACCCTGAATATAATTCAGCTTTAACATAATGAATAACTATGGCACCTTAAATACTTACGTAAATAATGACAAGCTTATTATTTCAGTTGTGTTAATCCTATGTCAGACAGTATAGCTCTACCCAACTTTGAAGTGATGTTCCATATCATGATACATCCACTGATCTGTTTGATCTATTGATCATATCTGTTCATCTTGACTAATCTAATGACCATGTATCTATCGATCCTGAGTTATCTATTGATCATTATCTATTCATCTTTTTTGATCTATTGATCATATCTATTCATCTTGATTGATCTACTGATCTTGATTGATGTACTGATCCTCTGGGCTGATCATATCTATTGATCCTGTCAACAACATCCACATAGTAACAAACATTATTGTTATATGATCATGCAGGATAAATGATCATTTTCAAGAATCCAAGGTCTTGAACAATACTTGACAAGATAATAAATAATCTCCATGTATGCGTACAGAGATGAAAAAATGTTTTATTAAATATGAGTTGATAAATTAGCCAATAATGGCCTAGTACTGAGAAATATTTGCATATACATTTCAAAACATTAACAAATATACTTAATGTAGTTTTAGATGAATTTCGAATACTTGACAAGTATCACTGAAAACGCAATTAGCCCCAAAACATTCATATTATTCTACAGGTATATACAAAAAAAAAAATCATCTCAAAATGATGTAAATTGAGTTATCATACTGCTTACCCTGCAGTTACTAAAGGAAAAACATTCTTCCTTTAATACACTAAGAAAGGCTACTTAACAGCAAAAACTGCTGTTTCCAATTAGAGTATTACATCTCAATGACTGCAGTAGAGAGATACAGCTGTGCAATGTTGGATTGACTCTTTTCATTTTGTAAAGCCTACAAGAAAGACTCGCATGTCATTGTGTTCAATGTGAGAAGGTAATTATTGAACAGAATTGAATTATTGATTCATCTGTTGATATAGAAATTCTTCTTCCCAGTTTTGGTAGCAAAAAGAAAATTGTGAAGAAACTGATTAAATATAATCTCACACTGTCTGCCTTGCATAAAAGATACATGTGTGAAATCATGTGATATTTGATTAATGATTTCTGGTGAATATTAGTGTAATTGTCTGAAATGAATGCAATACAACAGTTATGCTCTGCCTTACACCATGACCCCTGCACAACATTCACATCATTTCATTGTGCTTGTCACATGAACTCCCATTGCTTTTACATGTGTGCAGGCACTGTGTGATGCACATCAACATTGTTGACTTTCCATATTGAGGACCAAATCGTAAGTGTTGACATTTAAAATACACTTACTTATTAAAAATGAGCTTTCATGTAATATCCTTCACATCACAGTAAATGTAAGATCAATCTTTCACTTCATCTGGCAATGAATCCAAATAGTGAAAGATACTTTTCTTTAAATTTCCCAAAACTATACACTATCTTTAAGATAAGGTAGCTTTAACACTGTAAGGAATTGGTGCCAAAAGATGCACCTGGAATGCAAACAATACAATATACATCTCGCATTCTTTACGCATCATTTCGCTCCATGCCATTTCAATAAGCTACTTAACAAAGGAACTTCCACAATAGCATTTTACATTACATAAAACTGAATTGAACAAACATATTGGTACACTGTTCATGAATGTCTGTATCACTTCATTGTTATGTAAGGTATTATGTAGTGAATGGTATACAATACATGACATACACGTACCCTTATGATTAATAAAAGACAAGTGTTTACTATTTACAGAGAGCACTAATATACACATACAAAAACAAACAAATATTGAGATAAAGACAAACTAAGACCCAGAGAGTTACTACACTAACAAGTAACATCATACCAACTACAGATATCTTTTTCTCTCATCAACTATGATGTTTTTGCAACCAACCATCTTGTTTCAGAGATCCCTAGATGGTCATCTATTCATCACCTCCCCATAATCATCTCATGGCAGGTGTAAGATAATATCTATCAAGTCCAAAACCACAGAGTACAATGAAAGAATGAAAAAAATAAAATAAATTTAAGGCCATAGGTGTCTATTGACTTTCTATCTATCTCCACATTCTCATGGGGCTTTTAGCACAATTTAGTTCAGTTATAGTGAACTTGCTTGTATGCAATCAATTTCATTTGCATGATAATATCCAAGCTGTTCCGCTATATAACCCCATTCATTATTTATGCAACCAATTTCTCCTACAACAGAACCTTTAATTTGTCCACCTAATACACCCCAAGCAATAATTGAAATACCTTCTCTGATCCTCATCATATGAAATCATTTTCAATTATACAAAACTCCAAAGTCTTCAACCTAAAATGAAATTCAATGACCCTTTTCCTCCTCTGCTGCAATCTGTAACCTAACCCACACCTGCCAAGCCTGCAAGTCCGGAAGTAGGGACAAAAGATTGATTGATTGATTGATAAATGGTTTATTAAAAAGAATCACAAACAAAATCACTACATCGTAGTTAGATAACTAAATTGGGCAATGGGTTACATAAAATAACGTTAAAAACGGAGATTATACAATCGTGAAAAAATATGAAAAAAGGAAGGTACACAGACATATACATTCATTCGGATGCAGGCACACATATTACATTCACGCACAAACATGCACCCTCATCCACCATGCACATCCCCAAACACGCATCTCACGCACACCTATTAAAGGAGAAAACAATATACATTTAAATCCCCCCTTATCATATAAATGCACATTTTAAGTGAAAATAATGATAATTACACAAAGTTTAACATGTTAGCTGTGCAGGGCAGATAGGCAGAGAATAAAGATAATTTAAACGGATGGGGATTTTGCAGAAACAAAGTAATAGATAAAAGAAAAGAGGGCTACATCAACCTGCTGATCACAATATAATATACAATATGATTAAGAAACTAAAAAATAGGGACATTCATGAATTTCCTTTATATTTAAAACTACAGTCAACTCTGCATAAGTCGAATAATCACCTAAGTCGAAGGTCTGCACTGGGTCCCATTCCTTTATTTTCTACTGTCTTTGACCCCTCATAAGTCGAATTTTCTCTAAGTCGAAGCATTTTCTTCAGTCCCAAGAAATTCGACTTAGGCAGAGTTGACTGTATAGACAAATTTTTACAATAGGGGCACAAGGTCATCGAGGATGAAAATTGCTCTTTCCTTTTCTCCTCACATAGGGACAGTTGGCAGGTATGCTAACCTGATCCCTAATTCCGTATGATATATCCCTACTGAATCTGACCCTCTTCCTTTCATGATCTCATCCAATCCTTTACCCCTTGGACAGAATCTCTCATATTTCCATCTAGTGACCTCTTCCCATTCCCCATCTAATGCAAACATTTCAAAAAAATAGAAAGCTCAAAGTCCTTCCCTCTAAAATTAAACTTAATGACCTTCTCTAATCCCTCATTTTATGCAGTCATTTTCCCCTGTATAAGAAGACCCCAGCTTTCCATCCATCTTAAAGACTCCACCTCCTCCTCTGTGAAATCTTTGTTTCCATAGCACAGTAGTAAGAAACTTAATGACCTTCTCTAATCCCTCATTTTATGCAATCATTTTCCCCTGTACAAGAAGACCCCAGCTTTCCATCCATCTTAGAGATTCCACCTCCTCCTCTGTGAAATCTTTATTTCCACAGCACAGTGGTAAGAAACTTCTGAACACCAGGAAGATAGATGTCAACCAAACAATGAGAAGACTGGTGAAAAGGCTACGCTGAGTGGCAGTCCTAACATTAAAAAGAATTAAGAATTCAGACTTCTCCAAACGGAGTATACAATTACAGGTACATGTAAATACTTTTCAATAAGTTCAAATGCATATATTTTCATATGGTCACACCCATGACTACAAATAGAAATCATAATGAAGGCTCATATTATATAGAAGCAATATTTGAGGCAGTAAGTTCACTTCTACACAGCACCAAGTGCAAAATCATAAATCCACCCCATCTCTATTTCTGCATTAAGAAACAAAATAAAAGTTTATCATAACTTGAATTTATTATTTAACTCCCTTCTTTAATCATTTTGTTACAAAATTACAGTAATCAAGACAGAGTAGAAGGGTTGATAATTTTCCAAAATAAGATTATCACCTACAACTTGAGCTGAGTGTAACTCTGTTATGAATAAAAGATAGATAATGACTTACTGCAAGACATGACTGTAAATGATCTCTGTTGTAGAAGCTAAAAGTAGAATCTTTATGAGACAAGCTGGTAGATAGTGATGTAAGAACAGAGTACGATCCATCATGAAGTATGGGAGATAGTTTACAAACCATGATATAAACAGGGTGCCAGTTAAGAGAAGACGATTCCATTCATCTGAATTAGGATAAAAATTGCAAGGTTAGATAACAGAGTGGATAGAGAGATTGTCATAGAACAGGGAAACATGAAACAAAAACAAACCAAAATTACACCACTGATACTGTGTTAGAAATTAACATTACATTTCAAGGTCTTATGGACAGAACTTATTCCTTTATGACCTTTGGAAAGATACAAGCATTTACTTGCTTTATCACTCAGTCAAGATACAAGCATTTACTTGCTTTATCACTCAGTCAAAAGGATTTGACTATATTATGGAAAGATACAAGCATTTACTTGCTTTATCACTCAGTCAAGATACAAGCATTTACTTGCTTTATCACTCAGTCAAAAGGATTTGACTATATTATGGAGTAACAAAATGGCAAACATGTTTCCAATTCACGACCAGAATTAGACATTATCTTTAAAAGCAAATACTTCAGAATGAGGTAAATAACAGGGTAAAACACCCCTACCCTAAAATATCCTACCTTTTGTGAGATCATTGCAAGCTCTCTGATGTCGTATGATGTAGATTACCATGACAACCAAATATACAAGGATGCCTAGGTCAGCTGACCACCAGATGATAGTATTACCAAGAAGATGAATTTGGGCCTGATGTTGAATACAATTCAAACAGAATAATAGCTGATTAGGTAGAAAACACTTGTTTGAATAGTTATAGAACAATATCCAATGCTTAAAGGAATAAATTACTCTCAATACAGATTTGGATCCTCCAAAAAGCACAAGAATATAAAATAAAATTTCAAGCCAAATGCTTCTTATAGCTTTGTGAAGGAGACCACTATCTGACTGAGAATATAGTATATCAACAAACAAGTTCTGAGCCACTTTTTACAAAAACAGATTTATCCCATATCTGTGTTTATCACTTTTTGTTACATGGCATGTTCATGCTGCGATGTAAAAATACAATAAATGACTCATTTACTATCTGGTTGTTTTCTTTTGTCAACAAAATGATGAGTAATCATTAAGCATGATTGCTTCTTTTTTATAATTGATACATGTAACTTGCACAAAAAAAACCTAATGCAATGTCCCAACAAGAGTATTTTATCAAAAAGAATAACAACGACATCCTTCACTGTGTTTAGTGAACATGTGGATAAGCCTGTCATTTGTATTTTTCTCTTTGAATTAGGCATTTATGAGGTCAAGCAGACATAGCACCTTACATAATAAAGTAGAAATGATGAAATACAACTTACATTAGTAGTGGGGTTCATCCAGTATGCAATACCACGTTCCATAAGAGGCCACTCTAAAGGGTCAGATTGGTACTTGTGATCCTCTTTGATATATTTATTGGCTTCAAACATCTTCCACTGTATAAAAAGCATTATAGGAATCATTACCATGTGAATATCATGTGAATCTTTAATTCTACCCATAAAATGATGTTTTATTCTAAACGGATAAAATAACATGATCAAAGTACATTTAGAAACAGTTCCTCCACTTTTAGGGAGTAAAGTTTACCGGTACATGTATTAGTGGCAATTTGTAATGCTGGCAAAACTTGGAGTGCTTTAGAAATAAAATCTCTCTGCATTTAAGATAAATATAGAAGTTTGTTTCATTTGTGGGTCTTTTCCATCACAAATCATGTTTATCTTGTTGTAACTGATAAGAACTCTTAAGATCTCAAGGACATTTACACCAAAAAAAAAAAAAAAAAAAGATGAATCCTCGACTGCACACGGTAGAAATCTATGCCTCCGAAATTGCCAGATCGCAAATATATAGCACATTCATGTTGATTTTTTTATTTTCATTATACAATGATATCTCTGCCCTTGACCTTTGACCTTGTGACCCCCAAATCTAATGAGACCATTATGAGACCTTCCATATGCATACATGAGCAAAGTTTGAAGTTGAACCGTCACAGAGTTAAGTTATCGCAGTAACAAGCGATTTTAATGTATATAATGACCTCTATGACCTTTGACCTTTAACCTTGAGACCCAAGAATCTAATCAGATCACTGTCCCTCCCATATGCATACATGTGCCAAATATGAAGCTGTTCAGTCAAATGGTTGAGTTATCGAAAGAACGGACCATTTCTAGGTACATGACCTCTATGACCTTTTACCTTTGACCTTGATACCCTAGTTTCTAAATCAGATCATTGTCCCTCCCATATGCATACAAGAACCAAGTTTGAAGTTGATCCATCAAATGGTTGTTGAGTTATCGTGAGAATGAACCATTTCTATGTACATAATGACCTCTATGATTTTTGATCTTTGACCTTGAGACCCTAAAATCTAATCAGATCATTGTCCCTCCCATATGTATACATGAACCAAGTTCGAAGTTGATCTGTCAAATGGTTGTTGAGTTATCGTGAGATCGGACCATTTCTAAGTGCATAATGACCTCTATGACCTTTGACCTTGAGACCCCAAAATCTTATCAGATCATTGTCCCTCCCATATGCATCATGAGCCAAGTTTGAAGTTGATCCGTCTAACGGTTCTTAAGTTATCGCGAGAACGAAAACGGGACGGACGGACGGACGGATATAATATTGATGTTGGGTGTGACATCCCAGTGGTGTATGAATACCACACAGTAATGCTTATATTTCTTGTATGATTGTGATGGTCTTCACTTCCCCATCACAACCATAGCCACACATGACCCACAACCATGATTAATTTCCATGACTTTCCATGACTTCAAGAGATTTTTATTCACTTTCCAAAAAAAATATTGCCTTTATTTAATGCCATACATTAATGTTTTAGTTTCTTTGAAGTATACGCTAGGCTGTCAATCTATGTCAAACAGAAACAGATACTGGTATACAATATCTGAAATATATTCTAAAGAAAAAGATTTCATGCATGTTCAGACAATCAAATGAAAATACTGGAAATGATTCTTGACACTTCAATTACCAGAGAAAGGAGAGAAGGGGCTGAGAATAAGAAAGAAATCTCACCTGTAATTCCCAGAATTATGAAAACACTGGAAATGATTCTTGACACTTCAATTACCAGAGGAAGGAGAGAAGGGGCTGAGAATAAGAAAGAAATCTCACCTGTAATTCCCAGAATTATGAAAACACTGGAAATGATTCTTGACACTTCAATTACCAGAGGAAGGAGAGAAGAGGCTGAGAATAAGAAAGAAATCTCACCTGTAATTCCCAGAATTATGAAAACACTGGAAATGATTCTTGACACTTCAATTATCAGAGGAAGGAGAGAAGGGGCTGAGAATAAGAAAGAAATCTCACCTGTAATTCCCAGAATTTACTGAAGAAACTCAATTCCTTTGTCTCATCCCAGAACTCTTCATCTTTGTCTGCAGATATCAATGATGTCAAAATTCAATTGTCGAATTCAATTCACTGGAAAGGTTTTATTCTCATTTAATCTATAGAATTCCAAGCCTGAGGTAAGCTGATGTCTTTAGAAAATATGTGTTAAAGCATTATCAAATGGTTATTATCAAGTAAACATGTATTTCTAAGCAATTACATGTACCTGTATCTCTGGCTTAGTCCCAATGCTTTACAAATTTCACCTCTAAAGAATAAGTCTAGACTATTGGAGGAGAATATATAAAAGAACAATGATTTCAAATTTAATGTATTTCATGGATCTCATATTTCTTACCTCAAATCTTCTTTCCTACCATTCAAGATATATCACAGCAATAATAATAATAATGGTCATAAGGCTGTAGTAATAATGATGGCAGTAAATAATGATGATTTATTACATATGTTTACACAATTTACGTATTTATTTATTTTTTATATCAAGATGTTTTAAAATAAATTGCTATCCATACTTGACAAGTCTTATATCTTCAGCAGTATGCTTTCTGATTTGTATGTTTTGAATGAATGTATCAATGTATACATGTACAGGTATGTCTGAAAATATACTATGTAAATGCCACGAATTTCCATTTCATCTTATAGACAATAAATTAACTTTATGAACCTCATGAATTGACCTCCCAAGAAATGACACTCTCTAGTCCATCTGAAAGCTTGCTTGCATTGTAAGATGTTACATATTAAATGTTAGTTTTTCATAATAATCACCCCGTGTAAGACTGAATCAATGTAATAACAGAGTATTAAGGTTCCGTCACACCAAATCCTGTCTAGGCCACCATGTCCCAAACCATATCAAATTGCTCCCAGAGTGATCGCACAAAAACTGTTCCGGTTACCACGGCATGGTGTGTGTTTGGTGTGAACAGTCGCATTGGAATAGTACATGACCGATTCCTTTGTAACGTTTTTGTGCACCGTTGTAATGGACCTGGGGGGGGGGGGGGGGGGTGTTTCATAAAGCTGTTTGTAAGTTACGAACGACTTTACGAACCACTGGTGATACCTTCTTGGGTGCTAATCAGATTCTCATTCATTTACATGTAGCACAAGAAGGTATCACCAATCGTGCGTAAAGTTGTTCGTAACCTTAGAACAGCTTTATGAAACAACCCCCGGGTCCCATTCCATTCCGTGGCCTGGACTGTGTTCGGTGTGTGGAGGGCTTTACTAAGGAGGTTATTTTACCTACCAACAGAATATTTGTTTTCCTCCACATTCCAAATGTTAGAATCTTGAGCCATGACACGATCTGTAGCTACCTCATACTGGTAGAAACCCCAATCAGGGAGCTGCTGACCAGTCAGCTATAGAAATAATAAACATAACATAATCTTAAAAGATAGAGGAATCAAACTAATGAATGTGATAATAAAGACATCAGAATCTTGAGCCATAACCCTATCTGTAGCTACCTCATACTGGTAGAAACCCCAATCAGGGAGCTGCTGACCAGTCAGCTATAGAAGAAATGAACATAACATAATCTTGAAAGATAGAGAAATCAAACTAATGAATATGATAATAGAGACATCAGAATCTTGAGCCATAACCCTATCTGTCGCTACCTCATACCGGTAGAAACCCCAATCAGGGAGCTGCTGACCAGTCAGCTATAGAAGAAATGAACATAACACAATCTTGGAACATAGAGGAATCAAACTAATGAATGTGATAATAAAGACATCAGAATCTTGAGCCATGACACGATCTGTAGCTACCTCATACTGGTAGAAACCCCAATCTTAAAACATAGAGGAGTCAAACTAATGAGTGTGATAATAACATGACAACTATGAAAGATCAGAATCTTGAGACATGATGCAATATGTAGAGACTTAATATTAGTAGAAACCCCATGCAAATATTAGAATTAAATATCACATCGATAAAGAGCTAAGATAACAATACTGGATGTCCTAATCTTAATAAATACAAGAAAATTATGAATGTAACCTGGCTCAGTTGGCAAAGTGCCTACCTGGCCCTACTGTCTGTCGATACAAAGATTGTAAGTTTAATTCCAATTCAGGTGGCTATATGCGCGGGGGGGGGGGGGGGGGGGGGGGGGGCACTAAAATTTTTTTTGGATGTGGGTGTGCCTCTGCCACTCTCAAAACAGGGGGCTAAGGAGCTAAATGGCTAATTGAGGAAACCCATTTTTGAGGGTGTAGGGAGCTAAAGAGCTCATGGGCAGAGCTAATTTGGAGGGTCTAAGGAGCTAAAATACTGCAGTGCTGAGCTGCGTCACCGGTCGCAGCGCTCTTGAGTAGATCGCGTGCGTGCAAACCATAGAGGTGCAAACACGTCACTCCTCCGTGCGCTTTTATAATCTATTTTATCTTTGGTATACGGTGCAAACTGCCATGACTGAGCTGGCGCAGGCAGGCGAGGCTAGGCAATATCACCAGCTAGCCCCGATCGATAAGCACGGGTCCGGGCCTGAGTCAGCTCTTCCAAAGTTTCGACGGCTGAGCTGAGCTTTTCGCTAGGCCCCCGCTAGGAAGTAGGGAGCGAGCGTTCCCGGGCATGCAGTGGGCTGTGTGCATTGTTTTCGCATATCTCTGGAGCGAGTCGGAAGTGAATCGAGGTGCGTTAGTTAAATCGCATATCATGAGAGCGACCTGAGAAGGTTGAAAATGGGGGTCGTCACAGCGGCACATACCTGTGTGACATTATGTATCAGTGCCCCCCCCCCCGGGCTATATGAAGCATGTGTTGTGTGTTAATCCACAAGTGACTTTAGTCAACTACTAGAACAACAGGGAAATGGGCTGCAATTACCTTCATTGCTTCATAGCTTGCCATACATCTTACCTTCATTGCTTGTGATGTATTGACATGAACCAGTCTGATGTGTGAATGAATGGCTTTCCATACATCACCTTGGATGTCTTTATTCACTATTTCCTAAATGCAAAAAAAAAAAAAAAAGGAAAAGAGATAAATAAAAAAAAAGTGGATCCAACATTAAAGAGTGGGGTAAGGGTGGGGGTGGGGGTATAATTCAGATGGTAAGATTATTACATTTACTTTACTGATGACTACATACTTAATAAATGTAAGTCACGAGAGTGAGAGAAACCCTGTAGGAAAGTGGCTAATCCTTTAGAGTCTCTTTCAATTGCTACTATCTCATATCATTGATGACTTACCACTTTCCAAAGGTCCTGAGATGGATAGGAAATGTTGTAATCAATGTAACATGAAACTTCCATGAACTGAGGTGACATAGGAGCAGCTACATCATGACTGAAACACAGAGAAATACAACATGGTTTAAATCACTTCACTTATTGAAGTCTTACATGTAACAATTGAGCTGTTTCAGACTTTCTTAATCAAAGTTATTTCAGAACATGAACGAATGAAAGGAACCAAATTTAAAAAAAAAAAAAAATCTTTGCGCCAAATAGAAAGAGTGATTTAGCAAATTAACATACAAGCCATAAATCAGTTAAAAATCTTTGCTACGTGTACAAATATAAAATGTAAGAAAATTACATTTATATTCATAAATCCTAAGGAATTATTCTATATCTTCAAATTCAAATATTTGAATAGTTCTTTAAAATGAAATATGGATTATCTAAAGTCTAAACATGGATCTAAATGGATCTACTATATGCTTAAATTTAAAAAAATATTTTCTTTTCATTCGATTTAGGCAGCAGAATTAAGACATACTGACTTTTATGTACAGAGAAAAATTAACATACCTTATTATATATGAAAAAAAAAACCAAACAAACAAATTGTTTGACTTTGTGTGCATGCACCGATAGTCCAGTGGACAGCCCCCTATAACTATAACTATGATGACACACTACACAATAAACTCCAGAATATGGTTAAATTCAATTTACTTTGCCTTTTCTGTACTGTAACAATATTGGCTTGTTGAGCATGATTTGATTTTGGTATAACACATATTTTCCATAGATTCCAGCCCATGTGATCTCAAGCATAGTATTCAACAGGTTATTAATTTTTACTTCAATTGTGTAGTATACAGTGTATACCTATTTTGACTCTGTTTGTTTCATTATCTACTGGGGTATGTAATATTCAAATGTGAATGAAGTTATAAGAAATGAACTACTTTTTGTTACTCAAGAACAATGAAA
>CM057165.1:10163805-10178805 GCA_029962745.1 Echinometra lucunter | reverse complement strand
AGTTATATAGCCCTTGTAACGATGTCACAGTCACAGGCTGTAGAGGAAATGATGTCAGCCCTTACCCGGGCACTGCAAGGCTTGAATATTCAACGTGCTCCCCCACCAGTGAAATTGTCTAAATTTAAGGGTCCACCTAAAGTCGCTGGAGACTTATCTTTGGAAGAGTGGCTTGAAGAGTTTTCCAGTTATTCTACCCACTATCAGTTGTCTGGAGAGGCAAAAGCACAGTCGCTTGTCGATCATTTGGCTGGAGTTGCCAAAGAAGAGGTTCTATGCCGAGATGAGGATGTGCGAAAGGATAGTGATCAAATTATCAACGTTTTACAGTCACTCTTTGCAGCGTCAGAGTCGGTACCTTCACTTAGTCAATCCTTCTACAATAGACGACAGCAAGAAGGCGAGAGTTTGGCCGACTACAGCCGGGCCTTGATGCGCTTGTATGATCGCATGGAGAAAGCTGCTTCTAGTAACGAAGATAAGAATGCTTTGAAAAGGCTCAAAGATAGCTCGCTGAAGGAACGTTTCGTCTGTGGAGCAAAAGAGAAGTGGGTACAACGAGAGTTAAGACGAATTGAAATGTCTTCAAAGAATAAGAACTTTCTTGAGATGAGATCTGAAGTACTTGAATTTTTCTCTGGTCAAGAACCAAGAAGTTCACCAAGAGTTCATGAAGTATATGCTGAGCGTGCTGACATGTGTTCTACTATTCCCAAGCAAGAGAAAGAACAGGAACAGTCGGATGTCAAAGCTGAATTGGCAGATCTAAGAAGAGAAGTAGCTCAGATTGCCAAGAGTGTTCAGGCTCTTACTCAGTATACTCAAACTCCTAAGAAGATCAAGAAGAAGAAACTCAAGTGTCACAACTGTCTTAGAGAAGGACACACAAAGAAAGACTGTACAGAAGAAGTGGTCTGTTTTAACTGTCATCAGACTGGTCACATGGGTAGAGAGTGTCCGAAGAAGAGTACAGTTGGCAATCATCCTACGTCTGAAACTAGTGCCCGTCCTACATCGCATTATGTACCAACTGCCAATTTAGGGACTGTGGGACCAGCAGAGTCTAAAGAGAAAGCTAAATCAAACCTTGTTGAGAGATTTGTTGCTAAAAGTCCATGCTGTAACATTCTCATTGGAGGAGTAGAGATTGGCTGTGTAGTGGATACAGGAGCCGAAGCATCTATCATACCTTTGTCCTTATATGAGAGCAAGCTGAAGTGTCGTATTGGAGAGCTTCAGAAGAGCGAAGGAATCTTTCTGCATGTTATTGGTGTTGGAGGGGTTGAGTTACCCATTGTTGGTTATGTTGGGTTACCAATCAAGGTGAAAGGAGAAGAATTGATGGGTAATTTTCTGGTAGTGTCAGATCGAACACCTACTGTGGAACATATGAGGTACCCAATCCTTCTTGGCTCCAACATATTGCAACACATAGCAGAATACAAACCACTGTATGATAAGTTGAAGAGAGAATCCCGTAACCAAGAGCAAGAAACTGATGTTCACGTTGGTTCTGTTCGAATTTATACCGTAATAGAAGACACTCTACCTCCAGGCGTTGAGATAAAGGGCCTAGACCCAGTTGAAGAGGCAGCTGTAGCTAGTTTGCTGCATAAGCACAAGAATGTATTCTCTAAGGGTCACATTATATCTGATGAGGGTATAGCTGTAGACCAAGATAAAGTAGAGAGAGTGGCGACATGGCCTGTTCCCACGAATGCTAAGGAGTTGAGGTCATTCTTAGGATTGGCATCTTACTATAGACGCTTCATCCCTAACTTCTCAAAGATAGCAGCCCCCTTACATGCCCTCACAGGTTCAAGCCAGAAAGGGAGGAAGAGGGAACAAGCTAAGTTCAAGTGGGATGATGAGGAGGAAACGGCCTTCCAAGAATTGAAGAGAACACTAACCACAGCGCCAGTTCTAGCTCACCCTAGATTTGACAGGAATTTCATCATTGAGGTTGATGCAAGTACTAGAGGTCTTGGAGCTTGCCTTCTTCAAGAGAA
Organism: Echinometra lucunter; assembly: GCA_029962745.1. Classification (NCBI taxonomy): domain Eukaryota; kingdom Metazoa; phylum Echinodermata; class Echinoidea; order Camarodonta; family Echinometridae; genus Echinometra; species Echinometra lucunter. The sequence continues at coordinate 10,176,796 of CM057165.1, read as the reverse complement.
TGATGGGAAAGTTCATCCAGTAGCCTATGCAAGCAGAGGACTTAGAGGATCGGAAAAGAAGTATCCTGATCTGTCCAGTTTCAAGTTAGAGTTGCTTGCACTCAAGTGGGCAGTAACGGATAAGTTTGGCCCCTACATTCAAGGCTCGCACACAGTGATCTGGACTGATCACAACCCACTTGCCCACTTGAAAACTGCAAAGTTAAATGCGACTGAAATGCGATGGGTTGCCCAGCTGGCAATGTATGACATAGAGGTGAAATACAAGCCAGGGAGAACCAATCAATGCGCAGATGCACTAAGTAGATGCCCAGCAAATGTTTCGACTGAAGAGCTGAAGGCTGGACTTCAAGAGGTTGCTTCTTGCTTAGTGATGAGAGCAGATGTCGAGGTAGATGCCCCAAAGACTACAGCTCTTAGTGACTTGTTAACCACAAACAATGTGTCGACTGTTCTACCATCATATTCTCATGACGATCTAAGTACCATGCAGAAGAGTGATAAGGTACTGAAGGAGGTGTGGAACATGTGGAGATCCAATTGGAAGCCAGGTCAAGAATATGATAAGAATCTTCCAGGTTTGAGTGGCTTTGTAAAGGAGTGGCCGAAGTTGACTGAACATAAAGGAGCTCTGTATCGAGTAGTAGATGACTCTATTGTTGGCAAGTTTAGACAACTGCTAGTGCCTAAATGTCTGCAATCTATGTTGATAGAAGCAACACATGACAAGTGGGCACATCAAGGTATCCATAGAACTGTAGAGCTTCTCCGCAAGAGATGTTTTTGGCCAGGCTTACACAATGATGTGAAGAAGCATATTAAGAAGTGCTGGAGATGTGCAACTTCAAAAGCCCCTACTCCAAGTGTTCGCCCGCCTCTGAGACATCTTCTTGCTTTCCGTCCCCAAGAAATCCTATCGATTGACTTCTTGAAGTTAGATAAAGGCAGAGATGGATTTGAAGACGTACTAGTTATGACTGATGTCTTTAGTAAATTTGCCCAAGCTGTTCCATGTAAGAATCAGACAGCGGAGACTGTCGCAAGCACTCTACGAAATCACTGGTTCGCGCATTATGGAATTCCTACCCGAATCCATTCAGACCAAGGACGTTCTTTCGAGAGTTTGTTGATACAGGAATTATGCAAATTGTATGGCATAAAGAAGTCACATACTACACCCTATCATCCTTCTGGAAACGGACAATGTGAGCGCTTCAATAAGACGTTGTGTGCCTTGTTGCGTTCGGTCGACCCAAAGGAAAGGAGGCGATGGCCCGACTTAATCCAACATATACTACATGTGTATAATTCCACCCCACATCGTGTGACTAGAGTAACGCCATACTTGTTAATGTTTGGCCGAGAACCTCTAATCCCAGTTGATCATCTGCTAAGCAATGTAGAACAAGATTGGAATGAAGAGTACACAGAGAAGCAAGCAAAGTTGATGAAGCGAGCATGTGATGTAGTCACATCCAGGCTCCAAGCAGCTGCCAGAAAGGAAGAAGAGCGGCACAAAGACTATGTCCCAGAAGATACGCTTAGTGTTGGAAATAGAGTGTTACTAAGGAGACAAGCTTTCACCAAAAGACACAAGCTAGCTGATAAATTCTATCATACAGCCTATGTGATAGAAAGTAAGAATGCTGAAGATGATGTCTATGAGATACGACCTGCAACGGGTGGTGAAAGCAAGTGGGTAAATAGGAGACACCTCATTCTAGATCCACGAGATGAAGCTGATGATCTAGATGATGTCCTTCCCGAAGATCAACAAGGAGTTGAATATTCAAGTAACAATGAGAATGAAGGAGTGGATGTAATTCGATATACCTCAGATTCCGAAGATGATGAATATCCATATGTCATTACGTATGATGAGGACTTTAATGCACCAAGAGTTAATGTCGAACCAACACCACTTCGAAGATCAACGCGGAGTACCAGAGGAGTTCATAGAAATCCAGGTAGACTTCCTACGTCGGCTTTAACTGGATTGCCCAGTTGAGTGATGAAGTAGTTCCTCGATTTTGATTGTATACTCCCTCCGTCGATTTCAATTGGATTGTCCAGTTGATTCAGTGACAATTTTTTTATATTTGTCCTTGAGACAAGATGAATTTTTTTTTCTTTTTTTTCAAGAAGATGATATTTACTGTGTTACTCAAGCAAAAAGAAAGAGTTGTTGAAGTTGAGGCTTGTAGGATTAGATTTGCATTTATTCTCAGCATTTTTTTTTTTCTTGTGAAAAGAGTGAATATTCTGAGTTTTGAAGAAAAAAAAATCCACGAATTTTCTTTTAGAGATAATACAACGACTCAAGCGGGGAAGGAATTTGAAGAAAGAGATATTGAATTAGATTTTTGTAGAAAAAAAAAAAAAAAAAAAAAGTCTGAACATTTCGACTGCTTTCAGAACATTCCTTTTTTGAGTAGTAAAATAATATATTTCATTCAGTTTTGCTGTATTTAAGCTGTCTACACAAAATGTATTGTTTACACTGACAAGAATTGTAACAGAAAGTCAGAAAGTGTGTATAGAAGAAACAATTTTGGACAATGTACAGAAAATGGTATAATATACTGTATATATATATTGTTATATCATTGGTTGAAGCAAATCATTCGGGTCGATTGATTTTCAAGCGGGGAAACTGTCGGAAAGTGGAATTTTCATTTAGTTACCCGAGAAGAATGTGCCTAATTTGCATAGTATTTTCGTACAGGTGTTTGGAATTTTCTTGATCGGCCGGATCACTAGATAGGGTTAGGATGATCGATGTATGTACGCTCGAAAAATATAATTCTAGTTATTTTCAAATCCTTGTTATGTAATTTACAGATTTTAAGGATTTGATTTCTCGTAATATTGAGTGAAACATTATATATATACTTCAATCCTTTTCATATTGGCCATTTCAAAGTTTAAGAAATCCTTAGCGGAATGATATTTTCTCGGTGGTTCCGCGACTCCACTGCTTGTTGGCATTTTACGTTAGGTAGATTATTGCACGTCCTGGTTCTGGTGCAGGTCGGACTGCAATCGAAGCAGGCCTGGGAAAGGGCTGATGTAAGTGTCGTTTATCTTATTCTTGCATAGAATTACAGTAAAGTGTAATTATTTATTAATTAATTGTTTCTGTACTATCATGGACAAAATTATGTGAAAAGAATGACTTGTTTTAAGATTGAATTTAGTCACTTTTACTTTCATGACTTTGGCAAAGCAAGTGTATCTCAGTCAAGTTCAAAGATAAGTTGTAACTTACGAAATATGAGAATATTTACCGGTTTACTTTTCATGCTAGACATTGTTGGGAAGAATGAATATAAGTAATACTTGATATTTGAAAGGTCAGAAATGTAGGATTACTTGTTGAATTGAAGCGAAAGTTTTAGTTGATTACTTAAAAGATAACATAGAGGGCGTTCTATAGTAAACATTGTATTCCAAAATGGCGGCGCCCATAGTAAGGTATGCTTCTAGCTTGTCTCGTTATATTATATTATATGTGATGATTTCTGATTATGGTTCTGAACTAAGAAGTAAGATCTATGACTTTGCTTACTGAGCATACACCGATTGTTTGTTTGTCGACTTAAATTACTCTTTTAATTGCAGTATCAGATGAGTAAACTAATGTATTAGAGAATGGTTGTGTTGAGCTCAATAGACAGAAATATGCAGTTTGACTCCGTTCGATAAAAACTACTTGCTCTATTTCAAACACTTGGGTCTTGGTCAAAACTTTGGAATTAATGAACATAGTTTCTACTATTTTGGTTATTCATGCTTGCAAAAGACAACACTAGATATTTGTGAGTTGATATCACTACCAATGATTATCCATACTGAAAATAGTAGAATTGTTTGAGAAATATGATATGTTTGAATATTAATTTAGGGGATTCTAAGCAATTTTATCATGATAACCTTGGAGTTATGATTATCTTCTGGTTACGATTGTTGCTTTCTTTTAATTATAGCGGGTCCGACTCATTTGATCCTCATCGAGTCTGAGTCTTGAGGGTTTGCATAATGTAGAAGCTGCTACTCCTTTGTGGTATCCTGGGTGATGTAGGTGGTGTGCAACCACCAGTAGCCTCTGACTTTGGGTAGGCATTAATTACATGGACTCTCTACTTTTGTGTACAAATGATTAATTTTAATAGAATATTGTGATTTATACAGAGTATGATGTATTCTTATGCCATCTGCCTAAACCTGAGTAATGTGCTGATTACAACTACTAAATAGTCTTGAGATAGCTACAGCGATATTTACAAGCTGTTTTTGAGGAATGCATGTATTTTATCATTATAGTAAATGATAGAGATGAATACACCCCACTTTCAATATCAATATTTTGCCATGTATTCAATATCTGCAGTCTATTATGTACATTGTGTGATGCAAGTGCTAATAACATGTATTTGAAATGGTGTTATTGATAATCTTATTTCATTTCTGTCATTGCAGGGTTGTTGTTTTTGTTACTCCTTTCATTTCGTTGGTTTTGGTAAACCTCAATAAAGTCGAAGAAGCTCAGATCTGGTGTCCCGCAGCATCTGTAAAGTTTGCTCTGTTACTGTCTTAATTGGCTAACCCAACCCACCCCCCGACATTTCCAAAACGTTTCGAAAACGTTTCGATAACGTTCATTAAAAGTTCTCAGGACGTTGTCAGAACATGTCCAAAACAATTCGAAAACGTTCACAAAACGTTTTCGGAACGTTTCCAGAACGTTTCCAAAACGTCTTTAATAATACGTCTTTAATAAACGTTAACAAAACGTTTTCAGAACGTTTCCAATACGTTCACAAGACGTTTCCATAAAGTTCACAAAACGCTTTCAGAACGTTTCCAGAACGTTCACAAAACGTTTCCAGAACATTCACAAAACGTTTTCAGGACGTTGTCAGTACGTTTTCAGAACGTTTCCAAAACGTTCAGAAAACGTTTTCAGAACGTTTCCAAAACGTCTTTAATGAAACGTCTTTAATAAACGTTCGCAAAACATTTTCAGAACGTTTCCAAAACGTCTTTAATAAAACGTCTTTATCGAAACGTCTTTAATAAACGTTCGCAAAACATTTTCAGAACGTTTCCAAAACGTTTCCAAAACGTTTCCAAAACGTTCACAAAAAGTTTTCAGGACGTTGTCACAACGTGTCCAAAACGTTTTCAGAACGTTTCCAAAACGTTTCCAAAACGTTCACAAAACGTTTTCAGAACGTTTCCAAAACGTCTTTAATAAAACGTGGCTCATCCGCACCCAGGAGATCATGTCTAACGAGGTAGAGGTCATCTTATGAAACGTCGACGTATACGAAGCTCTCCAATATCATTTTAGATCTTTGGAAAGAGTGATATCGATATACTTCAGTTAATATTTTTAGGTTTTCAAGTGAAAATTATGAAAAGTTTCTAACAAGAAACTGTGAAATATACCTCGCAAAGGTTATAGTAATACCCCCAAAGTGTTATAAATCGCTTTAAGAGATCGAATTCGACATTTTGCTACCAAGACATGTACAATTTAAGTTAGTCGAAATCATTTATTACAAAAAGGCGCATTTTGGCACTTTTTTCTTATAAAACGTCGACGTTCACTAAGAAAGCGAAAATGTATTGGTTGCTTTAGGTTGAAGCTAATCTCTAAGTAGGAGGCGCTAAGAAGCCAAATATGATTGTAAACATGATATAAGGGTGTATATGAAGCTCTCCAATATCATTTTAGAGCTTTGGAAAGAGTGATATCGATATACTTCAGTTAATATTTTTAGGTTTTCAAGTGAAAATTGTGAAAAGTGTCAAACAAGAAACTGTGAAATATACCTCGCAAAGGTTATACTAATGCCCCCAAAGTGTTATAAATTGCTTTAGGAGATCGAATTCGACATTTTGCTCCCAAGACATGTACAATTTAAGTTAGTCGAAATCATTTATTACAAAAAGGCGCATTTTGGCACTTTTTTCTTATGAAACGTCGACGTTCACTAAGAAAGCGAAAATGTATTGGTTGCTTTAGGTTGAAGCTAATCTCTATGTAGGAGGCACTAAGAAGCCAAATATCATGCTTATAGCTCCTTTTTTACCGTATTTTCTCCTTCAGACAGTAATAACATGGAAAATATAGGGGGTGGGGCTAGTAAAACTTGACCAGTGGTCACAATTTCACTGTGATGGATTGGAAGAGGGGGGGGGGGGTACCCCCTAAAAACACCTCAAAGGTTTTACCAGGAACAATCTACCATTTTCTCACAATCGATGTTCTTATCATGCTTATAGTTGCTTCTTTTTGTCCGTATTTTCTCCTTCAGACCGTAATAACATGAAAAATCTAGAGGGTGATGCTAGTAAAACTTGACCAGTGGTCACAATTTCACTGTGATGGAATGAAAGAGGGGGTACCCCCCTACAAAACCTGAAAGGTTTTCCAGGAACAATCTACCATTTTCCCACAATCGATGTTCTTATCATGCTTATAGTTGCTTCTTTTTTTTCCCGTATTTTCTCCTTCAGACCGTAATAACATGGAAAATCTAGGGGGTGGGGCAAGTAAAACTTGACCAGTGGTCACATTTTCACTGGGATGGACTGAAAGAGGGGGTAGCCCCTACAAACACCTCAAAGGTTTTCCAGGAACAATCTACCATTTTCCCATAATAAATGTTCTTATCATGCTTACAGTTGCTTCTTTTTTCCGTATTTTCTCCTTCAGACCGTAATAACATGGAAAATCTAGGGGGTGGGGCTAGTAGAACTTGACCAGTGGTCATAAATTCACTGTGATCGATTGAAAGAGGGGGTACCCCCCTACATACACCACAAAGGTTTTCTAGGAAAAATCTACCATTTTCCCACAATCGACGTTCTTATCATGCTTATAGTTGCTCCTTTTTTTACCGTATTTTCTCCTTCAGACCGTAATAACATGGAAAATCTAGGGGGTGGGGCTAGTAAAACTTGACCAGTGGTCACAATTTCACTGTGATGGATTGGAAGAGGGGGGGGGGGGTACCCCCTAAAAACACCTCAAAGGTTTTACCATGAACAATCTACCATTTTCTCACAATCGATGTTCTTATCATGCTTATAGTTGCTTCTTTTTGTCCGTATTTTCTCCTTCAGACCGTAATAACATGGAAAATCTAGGGGGTGGGGCTAGTAGAACTTGACCAGTGGTCATAAATTCACTGTGATCGATTGAAAGAGGGGGTACCCCCCTACATACACCACAAAGGTTTTCTAGGAAAAATCTACCATTTTCCCACAATCGACGTTCTTATCATGCTTATAGTTGCTCCTTTTTTTACCGTATTTTCTCCTTCAGACCGTAATAACATGGAAAATCTAGGGGGTGGGGCAAGTAAAACTTGACCAGTGGTCACATTTTCACTGGGATGGACTGAAAGAGGGGGTAGCCCCTACAAACACCTCAAAGGTTTTCCAGGAACAATCTACCATTTTCCCATAATAAATGTTCTTATCATGCTTACAGTTGCTTCTTTTTTCCGTATTTTCTCCTTCAGACCGTAATAACATGGGAAATCTAGGGGGTGGGGCTAGTAGAACTTGACCAGTGGTCATAATTTCACTGTGATGGATTGAAAGAGGGGGTACCCCCCCCCCCTACACAAGTAGGGGGTACCCCCCTACACACACCTCAAAGGTTTTCTAGGAACAATCTACCATTTTCCCACAATCGACGTTCTTATCATGCTTATAGTTGATCTTTTTTTACCGTATTTTCTCCTTCAGACCGTAACAACATGGAAAATCTAGGGGGTGGGGCTAGTAAAACTTGACCAGTGGTCACATTTTCACTGGGATCGATTAAAAGAGGGGGTACCCCCTACAAACACCTCAAAGGTTTTCCAGGAACAATCTACCATTTTCCCACAATCGATGTTCTTATCATGCTTATAGTTGCTTCTTTTTTTCCGTATTTTCTCCTTCAGACCGTAATAACATGGAAAATCTAGGGGGTGGGGCTAGTAAAACTTGACCAGTGGTCACAATTTCACTGTGATGAATTGAAAGAAGGGGTACCCCCCTACAAACACCTCAAAGGTTTTCCAGGAACAATCTACCATTTTCCCATAATAAATGTTCTTATCATGCTTATAGTTGCTTCTTTTTTCCGTATTTTCTCCTTCAGACCGTAATAACATGGGAAATCTAGGGGGTGGGGCTAGTAGAACTTGACCAGTGGTCATAATTTCACTGTGATGGATTGAAAGAGGGGGTACCCCCCCCCCCCCCCTACACAAGTAGGGGGTACCCCCCTACACACACCTCAAAGGTTTTCTAGGAACAATCTACCATTTTCCCACAATCGATGTTCTTATCATGCTTATAGTTGCTTCTTTTTTTCCGTATTTTCTCCTTCAGACCGTAATAACATGGAAAATCTAGGGGGTGGGGCAAGTAAAACTTGACCAGTGGTCACATTTTCACTGGGATGGACTGAAAGAGGGGGTAGCCCCTACAAACACCTCAAAGGTTTTCCAGGAACAATCTACCATTTTCCCACAATCGATGTTCTTATCATGCTTATAGTTGCTCCTTTTTTTCCATATTTTCTCCTTCAGACCGTAATAACATGGAAAATCTAGGGGGTGGGGCTAGTAAAACTTGACCAGTGGTCATAATTTCACTGTGATGGATTGAAAGAGGGGGTACCCCCCCCCCCACACAAGTAGGGGGTACCCCCCTTCACACACCTCAAAGGTTTTCTAGGAACAATCTACCATTTTCCCACAATCGACGTTCTTATCATGCTTATAGTTGATCTTTTTTTACCGTATTTTCTCCTTCAGACCGTAACAACATGGAAAATCTAGGAGGTGGGGCTAGTAAAACTTGACCAGTGGTCACATTTTCACTGGGATCGATTAAAAGAGGGGGTACCCCCCTACAAACACCTCAAAGGTTTTCCAGGAACAATCTACCATTTTCCCACAATCGATGTTCTTATCATGCTTATAGTTGCTCCTTTTTTACCGTATTTTCTCCTTCAGACCGTAATAACGTGGAGAATCTAGGGGGTGGGGCTAGTAAAACTTGACCAGTGGTCACAATTTCACTGTGATGGATTGAAAGAGGGGGGGGGGGTACCCACCTACGAACACCTGAAAGGTTTTACCAGGAACAATCTACCATTTTCCCACAATCGATGTTCTTATCATGCTTATAGTTGCTTCTTTTTTCCGTATTTTCTCCTTCAGACCGTAATAACATTGAACATCTAGAGGGTGGGGCTAGTAAAACTTGACCAGTGGTCACAATTTTCACTGTGATGGATTGAAAGAGGGGGTAGCCCACTACAAAAATCTCAAAGGTTTTCCACGAACAATCTACCATTTTTGCACAATCGATGTTCTTATCATGCTTATAGTTGCTTCTTTTTTTTCCGTATTTTCTCCTTTGGACCGTAATAACATGGAACATGGAAACCCTAACCCTAACCCTAACCCTAACCCTAACCCTAACCCTAACCCTAACTCTATCCCTAACCCTAACCCTATCTACCATTTTCCCACAATGGATGTTCTTATCATGCTTATAGTTGCTCCATTTTTCCGTATTTTCTCTTTCAGACCGTAATAATATGGAAAATCTAGGGGGTGGGGGCTAGTAAAACTTGACCAGTGGTCACATTTTCACTGTGATGGATTGAAAGAAGGGTACCCCCTTACAAACACCCCAAAGGTTTTCCAGCAACAATCTACCATTTTGTTTCAATTGATCTTCTTATCATGCTTATAGTTGCTTCTTTTTTGTTTTCGTATTTTCTACTCAAGCCCGTAATAACATGGAAAATCTAGGGGTTGGGGCTAGTAAAACTTGATCAGTGGTCACAATTTCACTGTGATGAATTGAAAGAGGGGGTAGCCCCCCTACAAACACCTCAAAGGTTTTCCATAAATAATCTACCATTTTCCCACAATCGATGTTCTTATCATGCTTACAGTTGCTTCCTTTTTTTCCGTATTTTTTCCTTTAGACCGTAATAACATGGAACATGGAAACCCTAACCCTAACCCTAACCCTAACCCTAACCCTAACCCTAACCCTAACCCTAACCCTAACCCATTCAATACATATTGAATGGAGACTTTCGTCAAATATTTTTGTGTGGAATTAGTGCTAATTCTGTATAACTGTCAAGGTATAAAACAAATTTTAAAAAACGTTTACATTTTTATGATGGGCTCGGTATTATAATTTGTGTGGGGTCGAAGCTTTAATTTTCCCTATGCATTCCCTCTTGTTGATTTCAATGTAAATTTGCGATTATATCATTATGTAGAAGCAGGGACGTCGCTATAGGGGGAGGTTTGGGGTGTGACACCCCCCCCCCCCCCCCCCCTTCAAAATTCTTGTCGGCAAATTCACGATCGCTGTCGGCAAAAGAAAAAAAGGAGAGGGAAGAGGGAGGAGGGAGAAAGAAAAGAGAAGTGAGGTGCCCAAATAGAGTAATATTCGGCTTATTTGCTTGTGTATTTTGATGATGAAATAACACTGGTACCAGAGTGTATATTTTTCCTCGCTCGCTGCGCTCGCTTGTATAATATTTAGATACAGGATGTTTTCGGAAAGCAAACACTTTCGGCAAGTGAGGTGACCAAATATCATGAATACATTATTGAGATATCTTTAGGCACCTCATGTATTTTGATGTAGAATTATCACTTCTACCATGAAAAAGAGTATATATAATTTTCCTTGTTCGCTGCGCTCGCTCTTATATAATTCAGATACAGGATGGTCTTTGAAAGGAAATGACTTAGGCAAGAGAGGTGACCAAATATATAATTTAGATATCTTATAGGTCCATCGTGTATTATGATGAAGAATTATCACTTCTACCACGATAAGTAGTATCTACATTCTTCCTCGCTCGCTGCGCTCGCTCGTATAATGTTTAGATACAAGATAGTTTGGGAAACCAATAGACAGACAGAATTCGGCAAGCGAGTTGACCAAATATACATGTATGATTTAGAACTCTTATATAGGCCCGTCGTGTATTTCGATGAATTGTCACTTCTGCCATGAAAAGGAACCTTTTTTTTTCTCGCTCGCTGTTCTCGCTGATTAAGATACAGTATGGTTTGGGAAAGCAAACAAATTTGGCAAGCGATGTGACCAAATGTACATAGGCCAATCTTGCTCGCTCGCATGATATTTGGATACAGGATGGTTTGGGAAAGCGAATGAATTCTGCAAGCGAAGTGACCAAACATATAATTTACATATCATATATGCCCATCAGGTATTTTAATGACGAATTATCACTTCTAAAATAAAAAGGAGTATATATATTTTTCCTGGCTCGCTGCGCTCGCTCATATAAAAGTCACCAAATCTGGTTGAAATCGATTGAAATGTGTAGGAAAGACGAAAGAAAATATGATAGAGGCACACAATTGAACATGCCTAGTGGGCTATAATTTACGGTTGAATTTATAGACGTTAGTCGTCGGTCATCAGTGGCATTTTGTCGGCAATCAGTGGCCTCTAACCCCCCCCCCCCCCCCCCCGGAAAAGGTCTATCGACGCCCCTGTGTAGGAGGGAATTGGGTTGCTATATACTTCTTAATGTTTAAGAGTGGCTAATCTTAAAAGATTTCATTACGAAAATTTGAATGTTTGTTATTTGCACATTGTAGCAGGAGCAACGGAAAGTTTTCCATTGGGAGTGGTAGGCCTAGGGACATTCACATACATGTAAATTAATATGCATGGAGGCATGCACAGAAAGGAAAACAAATTTGAGCTTGTTTAAATTTGAGCTTGTTTAAAATTAATGGTTTTGGAAAGCAACGAATTCGGCAGGTGAGGTTACCGAATAATTTGAATGTTCCATAGCCCGCAGTGTAGTTTGCTGGCGGGTTATTATTTGGACCATGAAAGAAAGTGTGTGTTCCCTCACTCGCTCGATTATAGACCAATTTCACCTCCGGTTTATGTATTTGGCCCTCTATCGGCGACGCCATTGCTGCGGTGGGCAAGCGCGCTGACCGCGATTGGCTCTGTGTACAAAATGAATGTAAGATATGAGATATGCCCCGATATTGTTCCATTTACTTTATTCTAGATCAATAAAATAAAGCATGGATACATGGGTAGATGAGGTAAGACAATGGTCATATCTGACGGATGAAGGTATGATGTATTTTTGTACTTTCGATGGTTTTTCAACTTAGTTTTGTCAGTAAAAGTTCGATTGAAGCATAGAAGCCGTAGTAAACGGGAGCCCTAAATCTTACCCTGTTTACAATGTCATGTTTTCACTCATTAAATTTTACGCCAAAGTACATAATGATAATGTTTCTTGACTTCAAAGTCCTTTCTGTTGATGTTTTTACCCACTGGCGACGAATTCCTTCACATTGCTTACGGAAACCTGTGTAGGGAGTACGGCTTCTCACACAAACAGGCTTCATGAGTCAAAAGCGAATGAATTTCGCACTCAGCTTCAAATTTTTAAACTTTCTCTAATTCTTGTGGCATTTGAGCACCGCACAGCTGCGACCTGAACTTCCCTGATAATTTCTCATTGCAAATATTAAAATAAATCTGCATAGACTGGTCAAAATAGACAAAAAAATCGGACGAATGTACATAACGCGCTATTGACTTGTGTACTATAAAAGTTGGAGCGCCCACCGTAGTATGTCGAACTGTGTCGAACAGTCTGCTGCCCTCTTGCGTTGTGAAATTGGTCAGAAACAGTGTGGTTTCGGATAGCAAACAATGGACTAGCAATATGCTTAAATAGAGCCATATTTGGGAGCGAGGTAACCAACTCTACATTTTAGATATCTTATAATTCTGACGACAAAATATCAATTCTTGCATTATAAGGATATGTTTGTCTTGCTCGCTTCGCTCGCTCGCAAAATTTAGAAACAATGTGGTTCAAATCTTGGAAGATGCGTCATTTCCCCCAAATTTAAAAACGCTTCGCGTCCCACAC
>CM057165.1:10153805-10161305 GCA_029962745.1 Echinometra lucunter | reverse complement strand
AGTAGTAGCAGTAGTAGCAGTAGTAGCAGTAGTAGCAGTAGTAGTAGTAATAGTAGTAGTAGCAGTAGTAGTAGTAGTAGTAGTAGTGGTAGTAGTAGTAGTGGTAGTAGTAGTAGTAGTAGTGGTAGTAGTAGTAGTGGTAGTAGTGGTAGTAGTAGTGGTAGTAGTGGTAGTAGTGGTAGTAGTGGTAGTAGTGGTAGTAGTGGTAGTAGTGGTAGTAGTGGTAGTAGTGGTAGTAGTGGTAGTAGTGGTAGTAGTAGCAGTAGTAGCAGTAGTAGCAGTAGTAGTAGTAGTGGTAGTAGTGGTAGTAGTGGTAGTAGTGGTAGTAGTGGTAGTAGTGGTAGTAGTGGTAGTAGTGGTAGTAGTAGTAGTAGTAGTAGTAGTGGTAGTAGTGGTAGTAGTGGTAGTAGTGGTAGTAGTAGTGGTAGTAGTGGTAGTAGTGGTAGTAATGGTAGTAGTGGTAGTAGTGGTAGTTGTGGTAGTAGTAGTAGTAGTAGTAGTAGTAGTAGTAGTGGTAGTAGTAGTAGTAGTAGTAGTAGTAGTAACTTGTATAGCACCAAATCCACTCGGTGGAGTGCTCAAGGCGCATATAGAAATAATTAAAAATTCACCAGAAATTTTTCTACATGATTCATAGAAGAGTCCATCAAACATCAATATACTCCCTCCCCCCCCCCCCCCCCCCCCTCCTAAAAATGGATCGACGCCTCGATCTGAGAGGGAGAGAGACGTGTATGCGTGCATGGGACCAATATGATGGGTGTTTGCAGACACGTGTACTTTGGGTTAATTGCCTTCACTCTAATAACGTAAACCTCATTCGCATATTTCTCCAAATAATGTGTTCATCAATTCATATTCATATAGACATGATAGATATGGGACACACTTACCCTAATCTAAAACCTAAGCCTACCCTAATAACCCTATCCTAAACGTACATACCAATCTTGGCGAGTCCACCCCCCCCCCCCCCCCCCCCCCCCCCCCAGTTCGAGTATCCGGCCGGCCGGATATCCGACAAGCCAAACGCGATATCCAACTTGCAAGCTTGGTGTAGGCCTAGCCTAAAGTAAAAACGGCTTAATGTAAAACTTGATGAATTGATCATACAGATTATGAGTGGAAATCTCTATATCTAGGATCAGATATCTGGTAGGATGCACACACGAATCTTTAGAATGCCCGGAAATACCGATGATAAAATCAGGAAACGAGTAAAACAGGAAGAGTACCCTGCGCAGCAGAGTGGAGGAGGAGATGAGCGTACCGAGGGAGAATCACCCGAGGTGGAGGCGGCTAGAAGTTTCAGTACAGATGGCATGAAATGCGTGACTTTTGCAACACGACAAACGGCCTTTACTGTTACAGTAAACATCAATGTTTTGATCTCATTTCTTACATGTGTGTCTATTGTTACACGATTTTGGAGACTGGAAGAACCAAGGGGCGTTGTGTAAGTATTCTACCAGTCAACAACAACAACAACAACAAGACTAAATAAAATCCAACTTTGAGTTTGAGTTATGCATAACTCAGAGTCAGAGTCTGCCTCATTTCTCTTTTGGTGGTTAGGAATATTATTTAAATCCATAACTTTCAGTAAATCTAGTAACGTTAGGCCTATAACTTATTAGTTTTTAAAAAAACTTGTCAGTATTTTACAAAAACTTTTCTATCTGTCTAAATACCATCATGAGTAATCCTGGGGGGATTGGTCAGATATAACTGATGACCAGAAAAACGTGAAAAGAGATTTTGCCAGTTAAGGCACTCGACATATTAACAGTGCCAAAAAGGTCCCCCAAATGGCAAAAGTTTAACTAAGGTCCGGGGTTCGAATCCCTGCCACGGCACTAATGTCCTTTGGCAAGATATGAATCTACATTTGCCACGTCTTTCGGATGGTGACGTTAAAGGTCGGTCCCAGATGTTAATAATCATATTTGATTGATACACGTCAGTAAAATCCCAATTGAATAACAGCAACGACTGGGAAATGAGGGTCAAATTAAGGGATTATTAATCAGGGGTTAATACTAAAATGAAATGTTAATTTTTACGCTGTTTTTTCCAACAATTGTACTTTTAAAAAATTATCCCATTGTGAGAATTTAAAAAGTACAATTGTTTTTTTCCAACAATTGTACTTTTTTTAAATTCTCACAATGGGATTAAGAATACATGTTGTGCTTGTTCTTGATGGTTTTCCAGGTTTGACGAGACTCACTTTGGTCTGTTCACAAGCTTCTATCTCCAAGGTGTATTTTTCTTTGATGTGCACCCGCCTCTGGGCAAGCTGCTACTAGCTGCAGTGGGCTACTTAGCTGGATTCAAAGGAAATTTCTTATTTGAAAAGATAGGTCAAGGTGGGCAACATATAACGTGTGATATTTATGGTGATTGGGGAAGGCTATAAAAGATCAAAATGGATATTTATCACATACTACAGTACTTACTGCAATGAAAAGGGGAGGGAGAATCAGAGATTTCTTCACTCATTGGATTCATAATTTTCCTTTAGTTATTGCCGATACATTAAATCCTCTGTTAACCTGCCTTAACCCATTCGTGACAGAGGTCCACATTTTGTGGTTTGACCTAATAACTTCTGATGCAGAGCCCTAAAAATTATACCAAATACATGAGCAGAAAGAGCAAAAAATTCTACACAAACTGTGCCCATTTTGGTTGCATCAATATTCATTGTTTGATGCTGAAAATTTCTTAAAGGAAAATAAGCATTAAAATCCTTAAATTGGCAATGTGATAGAAAGTTTAAAATCACCGTTTTCCCCTGCAAATTGGCAACTTTTTGACTTCTCATCATAATTTCTGTCAATTTATATTCATTTCAGACACATGACGTTTTATAAGAAAAATGTAGCAATAAAATAAAAATATTGGTGTTGCCAATTTGAAGAATAAAAGCTGATCAAATTAGGCTTTAAATAATTCCTGTCACGAATGGGTTAAAGGCCATGTCTTGTTGCAGAGGAACTTCTGATTTTTATATTTTTCAAGATGCTTCAACACAGAAATTTCATCATGATAGTGTTATAGACAAAGATTCCTTCAAACAAACACTGAAACATGCTACATATTGCCTTCCAACATGGTTTCTTTTGTTGTTATTGACAGAATACCCTTGTGAGATGCCAATATGGCACTTACGATTCCTACCAGCTGTATGTGGATCTCTGCTTACCCCTCTGAGTTTCTATATCTTAGAAGGCTTGGGTTTCAGTCAATGGACAGCAGCTATTGGAGCCTTCTTGGTAGTGTGTGGTAAGTCAGTTATGGCATTGACAGATTGTCGTTTCATAGCACATTAATGTGAGTTTCTATAGGGAATCGCATAGTATGATAGCTTCTCTACACTATTCTGTAACAAATAATTTTCATTTCTTTACATGTAATGCATTCGCAGGCTTAAACCTCCATGTTATATGGTCACTGCTCACATACGGCACATTTCTACATGGAATTTAACATATTATCAAAGTGTAACTATAGAAGCACAACAAACTGTTAATTTATGCAGCTACCAGATTTGAAATAATACACTGTAGGTCTGGAAAATGGATATTGGATGCATGGTAAGCCATTTCGCCACATGATCTTCAGGGTATTCTTAACCCATTCGTGACAGAGGTCCACATTTTGTGGTTTGGCCTAATATCTTTTGATGCAAAGCCCTAAAAATCATACCAAATACATGAGCAGAAAGAGCAAAAAATTCTACACAAACTGTGCCCATTTTGGTTGCATCAATATTTGTTGTTTGATGCTGAAATTTTTTTAAAGGAAAATAAGCATTAAAATCCTTAAATTGGCAATGTGATAGAAAGTTTAAAATCACCATTTTCCCCTGCAAATTGGCAACTTTTTGACTTATCATAATTTCTGTCAATTTATATTCATGTCAGATACATGTCATTTTATAAGAAAAATGTAGCAATAAAAAAAATGTTGGTGTTGCCAATTTGAAGAATAAAAGCTGATTAAATTAGGCTTTAAATAATTCCTGTCACGAATGGGTTAATGGAAAGGTTTCTCAAGGGCTGAAACATAAAGCATACCTAGACTTGGAGAGACCAATATGACTTTCCAATTTGTTAAGAGTTAAATCAGAGTAAGGTGTGTTTCTACAAAAGACTGCTCCCTGGCATTAGACCTAGAAAAAAAAAATCATTGTGTGGAAATCCATCAAATGACAGTGTGTATTACATTGTTAAAAGTATGATCAGTTTTGTAACTCTTTTAGTGTCATATTTGTTATATAGGCCTTCTTGGAGAAAACAAGATTTCATATTTTATCATATTTGTTGACAAAGGAATGTTTTTCTTTCTTCTTGAAACTCAAACCTGGTCTTGAGTCATAAATTTATAATAAAGAGAAAGTTTTCATCCAGACAAACATGGAGAAAGACACTGTGATTTAGAACTTGTGAATCAACATATCATTGGCATATTCTTGTTCACTTAATATCATTGCATGATTTATGGTGTTATCTTTTCAGTAAAATGTCTCAGTATTAACACATTAAAGTAAAGGATCGACTATTCTCATTTGATGGCAGATAACTCTTTACTGACACAATCTCGATTCATCTTATTGGATACCATACTGCTTTGTTTCATCTTGATGGCTTTCCTTGCTTTGCTCAGGTTCAGACAACTCAAAAATAGGTAAACATTCATCTCAGTCATTGACTTGTCATGAATCATGATTTTGTAATTTTTATATATTTGTAGGATAGATGGATACGAATGTGAAGGTCAATGGAGACAAAGTTAGAAAAGTGTTATGGATGTACATTGTAAATTTATTAACAAAGATGACTATCTTGGTAATTTCTAGAGGGGAAATATTGTTTAAAACACTCTTTCACTTACAGTAATTCTGTTTTTTCCTGTATCTATTTAAAGGTATTCATTATTGAGTTCTGGTCCTGATAAAAAGTAAAGTACAGGGATATGGTTCAGCCATATTGGAGAAACCATAAAAAATGCTGTTATTTAACTGTGAATTACTTACCATAGTGCACTGAGTCATTTGCTGAAATTAAATCATTTCCCTCAAATGCTTTTTCATCCATATTAAAAAGGAAAAAAAAAAAAGAGACAAAAAATTACCCTGTTCTGTCCTCTTTTAAGTATTCACGCAGTAGCTTTTATGTTTTTACTTGCCTTTATTGCATTATTTCTATAATTCAAGTGTGTGTTGTAGAGGTTACTGAAAGAAAGACAACAAAACTGACTTAGATAATTCTATCTTCTTGTTGTTTGTTGTATATTTCAGGCCTTTTAGTATCCAGTGGTGGGTATGGCTTACGTGCTTGGGAATCTTCCTTACATGTTCTGTCGGGTATGTGATCAAGAGCAATAATCTGATATGTTATCTTTCTTCATTTACATGTACATGTACATACTGCATGATGATAGTTTTACAGGCATGTGTCCGAAGGAAGATAACCTGAGACAGGTGTTTGTTTATGCTTACCCTTTTCACTGTTGATCTTTAGTAATGAAACAGTTGTCTGTGACCCCGTTCTCATTACAAGAGAAAGCACAATCCAGCATGCGCTAGATCACGCCAGCTCTAAGGTGAGAACGTGGCGACATCATTTCATTGCGATCCAGGGAGGTCCACAGCAATTCCAAACCTGACCACCTCTGAGGGTGGTCCTGAGGAGATAACGCAATCCAGAGCACGCCAATCCTCAGTTTACTGTGCAAAGAGTACCAAGATAGATCACGCTACTATCTGCAGGTGTGAACCTGTGGCGTGCCAGTGGACCTCCCTGGCACATGCCATGGGTCGCCCCATGATAGCATGATCTTATTATCAATCTCGTAATGAGAATGGGGTCTGTTATTGCCCGACCTTGTTTTGAATTTATTAAGAAAGACACATTTTTCCATCGTAAGTGACCCCCCCAAAAAAAAAAAAAAAAAAAAAATTCATAACAAATTTTTGGCAGTATGAATTATTGTATTGATATGTTTACTTTAAGATGTCATGTTCCAGCTTGAATGATGTTTCTGTTTAAAGACTGTAGCCTGTTATCCAAAATTTCAAGTAAAATGGGATATAAGGTTCATAAGGTTAATTTATTGTCCATAGAATAAAATGGGTAACTTTCAGTTGGAGAATTAAGGAAGGAGATATATATAAATTAATGTAGCTGGTGTGATGTCATTTTCCTCACTTCTAGTGTAAGTTTTTAATGCAGATGTAAATGTGGTTTGCTGCATAACTAAGCAATTGAATAATTTCATTCCAGACTCTTCAAATTTCATGTGGAAAATTATCATAAAATTTAAGGCCTACATTTTATGATCATTCACTTGTGTGGGAATAGTATGAGCAAAAGTCTAGATTTTTTGTGCAGTTATGTTGATTCCTGGTATCAGATACAATTGCTTGTAACATGTATCAAAGGACTTTACTTAAATTTCTAAATACTTATTTTACAGTGTAAAATATTCTGGTTTGTTTACATCGTTGGTGATTCTTGGAGTTATTGTGGCTGACTATTGGATGCTAGTTGGTGATCATAACATCTCAAATGTAAGCATTAATCTAATATTCCTAAGGTAGCTTAGCATAAGAAAATAGACGCATTCAGGATGCAAACAATACAGATTACATTGTACATTTTGCATTCTTTAAGCATCTTTTCGCACATCTCTGTTTTGCTAACCTAACTAAATGAATAGTTGCTTGGTACTGCAAAATCCGAAAATAGCATTGAACACAGACATACTTAAGCTTTTCGACATGCACTCATCATAGTAAAATCGCATGAATGACAGAGAGCCGAGAATCAAAACTATATATCTATAGACCATTCACTCATTTCCGTCTATAGATATATTGTCTCGATACTCGACTTTCTGTCGTTCATGTGATTTTACTCTGAATAATGCATGTGGAAAAGCTGAAGTACACTAAATGTCCATGTTCAATGCTGTTCCAAGTTAACTAAGATACAATTATGTAAATCTACATGTGTAGATGGAACTGATTGGAAATGTAAATGAAAACAAAATAAACTATGTTGAATTAAGTTGAAATTCATGACATTCACTTGACCAAGACTCTTTTTTTCCCCAACATGACAGAATCTTCTCTTAATACTTGTAAGGCATAGAAAGATGCTGATATAGATACAACTTGAGAAATACATGTACCTGCTATGGATGGGGATACTGCCTGAATTTTTAAGGATAGCATTATTGGCATAATTAAGACAGAAATTACAATTCTGAAAGAAAACACTATGAATGGAAAAAAAAAAAACAGACCTCTGTATTTCCCCATGTCCATAAGGAGAAGTAAAAATTCACTTTTATTTTTGCTCAGTCCCACCTATTCAAAGAGACGTTAGCAAGAGGAGTACTTCTGATTGTTGTACCTGTGCTGCTATACCTGTCTTTCTTCTATGTTCACCTGACTGTGCTCTATCGGAGTGGTCCTCATGATGGACGAAT
>CM057165.1:10146896-10153305 GCA_029962745.1 Echinometra lucunter | reverse complement strand
ATGTAAATGGAGGACTTAACCAGATCTTTAACCTGTTAACTATTTTCTACTTTCTCGCGATATAATTTGATTTTTGCGATATACTTTTCTTTGGAAATAGGCATGATTACATATAATATGGAATGCTATATCATTAAAAGTAATTTCGTATGATGCGCCACTCACACGTTATTGTGACAGTATTGTTGCGCGTCAGTAGACCGTACATAATGGGAGACGAACTCGAATGAATCTCTGACGAAAACGAATGCCAAAAGACGAAATTTATTTTACTGTCTCGTGCCGAGCTACTGTGACAGACAGATTTGAATGGCAGTTGACGAAAAGGAATGACAATGTTTCAAAATTGATCGACCAAAGACGAAATTTAAACAAGCATTCCACGGGACTGGTTAGGAGACGAAAGCTCATTTTTTTATATTGACGAAAATTGGCGGGAAAACCTATATTATTGAGATGGTGCTCCAAATTACGACTCATATAGCATTACATGTGTATTTAAATTTCCCTGGCTCATCAATTGAAGTTAAATTCATACTTTTGTAATTTTATTTAGGAAACGGACTCAGAAATCATCTTCTCGAACATTCTGACAAACCGCAGCATGCAGTCCTCTTCAGCAGTGATATCCCGAGACTCTTTCCTAGTCACACCAGTCCATTGCAACCTCACTAAGCAGCATCTATTGGAGGCTTCGCAGTACGTTCCAAAAATTGGTGTCATAAACTTCGAAGAAGAAGGCTTCGGTAGCTTTTCATTGAGTCTTGATCGATATCGTAATAGATTATTCTCATCATCATCACTCGCAAACGGACTGGAGGTTGAGATCGACATCGATATGTGGTTTGCAGTGAACCTGACATCGGTCCCCGAGCTCGGTGTTGTACTGACATCATGCTGGGCTACTCCGACATCGAACCCAGATGATGATGTTTATTTCTTCCTCATTCGACAGAAGTAAGAATTCCATCTTTAATATTAACATTCTCAAGTGATGAAAACAGTAGTTGTTGACTTGTGTAATATAAGAATGAATAATGAGGAATATGAAAAAACAGGGTGGCAGACAAATTTATCTGTCTTTGCCCGAGCGATACCAACACCATGTACCGATACTGATTGTTGTTCTCTTAGCCTTCAACTCTTACTCTATTCGACATTTCATTTGTCATTCAATTTTGATGCTAGAGAAAAGTATTTTTCAGATTATGTGGAAAGAAAATCTTTACTTTATTTGCTTGTCTTTATAATCTAAATTACATTGACTAAAGAAAGGAAAGATTCGAAATTCGATAATAATCTGATTCCAGCTTTATTGAAAAAAATCAGTGCTGTTTATCAGCGGTTAATTTCATATTGATATCATCATGAGCATCACAAAGGCATATTAGGATTTCGTGATATGGTCCCTTTTTTTCTACCTAGTAGACCGGTAAACAGGAAAATCACTAGTAATATTCTTGACACATAGGCGGCGTTCCCGGTTAGACGGGGGACGTGTCCCCTTCCCCCTTTAGTTTTTTTTTTTCTGGGGAGATCGTCCTCCCCCCCCCCCTCGATTTTTAAAGCTTAATATTCTATTTTTCTATTTTTAGTCAGCTGAACAAATTTAGGCCAACCACTTAAGTATTTTATAGGCCTAGAATGCATTTTCTTGGCGAAATAGGGCTTCTTTCATTATTTTTTTCGATTATTTTTGGCTCGCTCGCATAATAGCAATCATCCCCTTTCACATCTCGAAACAGATTTTCGGCGGTGGCCTTCGACCTTTCCACCCCCCCCCCCCCCTCTTGACATGCTTGAGGGGACAATATGGTACACGTACACATTCTTCCTCTGCATGGAAGAAATGATAAATGCCCTGTGAAACACATAGTTACATGGTGAAGAGTGAATAGAGGATGCAACAATGAGCTTCTTAAAATCAAAGTATAGTCTGGTAAAGCTGTCCTTATAGCTGACTTTATTTATTAATGAGCAGAATAGGGAAAAAAGATCACTAAGGGAATAGACGGGCTTTAAGTAGGCTTATATGGTGATTGATCTTTAAGTTAGTTTCTGATATGATTTCATTACACAATCATTTTTATAGGTGTGCCATGGACAACACTCTTTCTTTCTATCGAAATCTTGGTCTCAAGAAAGATGGATTCTCAGTCAAAGCTTTCTATTTCATTGGTAACTTCACTCAGGTAAATCAGCACTCTTTACACATTATCCATGTTAACCTTAACTGGGTAGGAAGTTTATATCTGAACAAGAATAGGGGAAGGGTCCTCTTTCCTTTTATCTAAGTTTGCAGTCCAGGAGGAAAATTTACCATATCTTTTTATGGTTTATAGAAATGAAATTTATGCAGATTTACAAATTCTGGACAACTAACGCGACTAAAGTAAGCAAATTCCTTTGCCTAAGTTTGATTCCAAGTATGGTTTCTTTTTTATCAGGTTTACTTTCACTGTGAAGCCGTGGTTGGTGCGGCTAATGTGACTATGGCAAGCCGCTCAGAGGGCTGTACTTCCGGGAGAGGACGTCGTAGTATCCCCTACGATCATATGTCTCGACCTCATACTCTCTCCAGTACAGCCATCGTACTCAAAAAACCAAATCAAACAACACAGCATGATGAAGGTAGAAAACAAATTTGACAATATAGCCTTGTCACTTTGAACTACAGGCATTCACTGTTGTTTATTGTTTCTTGTTTGCATGTTAGTTATACTGGGGTGTTTTTTATTTTTGGTGTTTTTTTTTTCCTGAAAACAGGCTTGAAGAAAAAAAGAGATGAAAAATAAGACCCCGGCCCTTGAAGCCTAAAATAAGGATATCTTCATTATAAAGTTTGGTTTGCAAAAGATAATATTAAAGAAGCTTGATCTGCTATGAATGCAACTTAGTGAGTAATATGCAGATACAAAGAACTAGCATAAGCACAAGAACAAAAATACCAATGATATTCAACCATCCAATGATGCTGCAATACAAAGCAAAACAACAAAACAATAGTAGGGCAACTGATTTTGCTCAGTTTGGTTATTATTCATTCCCAAACCTGAACTTTAAAGTTATCCGCAAATGATTATTTACGAATGAAAAGCGTCCCCTGCCCCAACCCCATGCCCCCCCCCCTCCGCACCTCCAAAAGCCTCCTTGAACAAGACTGAAGAGCAAAAATGGATAACGTAGAAAACATGAGGCCTTTCCAGCATGTGTCTACTTTTATCACCTTATATTAAAGGTACAAACTCATTAACATATAAATCTAAATTAAGGAAGGAGGGGTGGGGTTCGCCCATACACTATAATTTCGAAACTAAACTCAGAAATTGTAGTGCCGAAGAAACCTATATACAATGTATCCTAAAAAAAAAAAGTTTTATCGCTTTAATATTTTCAATGCTAGTTGATCACATATACTTCAGTATCAATAGCATTATCTTTTCATTCGTTTGATAACAAACACGATTATATTGTCACAAAATTTAGTTTATTTTCTATCTTTTGACACCAGGAAAAAGATTAATGGTGTCAAGATAAAGATAAACTGAATCTTGTGACAATATAATTTTCTTTTTACTAAACGAATTACTTTATTTCCTGGTTTCCCTTTTGCGGGCACGCACTGATAAAGGATCTAGGCAGATTTTACTAGATTGGCAGATCCCACGGGTGCCAGCACTATTTTAATCAAAACTGGCACAGTTCTAGTGAACATGACTAGAATTCCGAATAAAATATGTATTAGAAGTCTGGTCATTGAATCTTGTCAAATTAGTGTTATGGAACCATACATGCGATATAATCCTACATTTTAGTCAAAATAATATTGTACTGGAATTCTAGTCATTTTCATTAGCATGACTAGTTTTATTTTCACTAGAACAGTACTAGTCGGTACTAGTCAGTCACATAATGACTTGAGTTATTTCTAGAGTGAAATCTTGCTTAATTTCAATCGATCTCGTTTCAGATTCACTGATCATCCGACCAGCCATCTTGGTTAGCATTGGTATCGCGGGTACCGTCATCGCTATCATGATCATCATCGGATTGATAAGGCGACGTTCCCGTAAACGACACAACAGACACGTCTAGGATACCCACACAAGATTCATTACTCGACGGTGAAAAGGAAAAGAGAAGTTCTTGATTTTATCCATTTATTCCTTATTCATAATGCACACGAAATAATTGGTGTGCATAATTTTAGACTTCATTCACTCTCAAAACATTTGGTTAATATTTTAAAACGCTTTCTGTACAACTTTAGGAAGTCTTATTTATTCTTTTTTTTTATCAGTTTATTGTTATTATTTTCCTAGCTCCTCATCCTAACTATTTCTTGAAATAAAGGCCATTTAAAAAAAGTATCGTATACCTCTTGACATGTATGCTTAACAGTCACAAATCTCTGTCGTGGTACCTAAACAAATATTGCTCACTGTCTGTATAAAACTTGCAGAATGATTGTCATATTTTCCCTTTAAAATAAAGAAATTCTCACAAATGCAACAAATAAGATCACCAAAGAGCGTAACCTAAATAAAGGAGTACCAGAACTTGTCTCTTCATGATATCTAACATGATTGTAATTTACAGTGTTTATTTTGGTTAACTCGATGTGCATGACTAAATTTTGATTTTAAAAAGTAGCAAAGAAAGAGGAGCACAAAAAATGATTTAGAGAAATTTGCTGTGCGAATTTCAAGTATATATTTGTGTAATTGTGGCAAAGTATTCATCTGTTAATTAGAAATTGCGAACAGCGTTTCCTCAAGTTTTTAAGTGGTTTTGTTTTTTAGCTGCATAAAAGTAAATTAAAGCAATTTTGTCGTGATTTATTAATTGCATTACTGTGTGCCTTGAAAATACATGTTAGTGTCTGTTCTACAGAATGCTAGTTTAATTTTACATTTCAGTGACGCAGTATACATGTATATATAACCATAATAACATTAATCTGCGGAGTGTGAAGTGTGTTTAGCATAATATTCAAGACAATTTTTTGCAGTGCACATTTGAAATGTATTTATCACTCAATAGAAATGCTGCTAATCAATAATCTTTCAGTTATATGAGAAGTGGATCTTCTGTGTAGCATCAGTAAAGAGAATCTCACCGCTGCCAGCATATTGTAGATATGCTTCGTTTGACTAAAACAAAGATTCGTGCATGATTTACAAACATTCGAGGCCGGGGCCCTTTAATTATGGTAATGACGGCCACGACATGGTGGCGTAGATGCTGTAAGAAATAATAATCATCTATTGACTAGCTATTTTCCACCATAATAATGGCAAGATAAATATGAATTGAAAAGTTTACGTGGATTATATTCAAAATTATGAAGAAATGTTTGTTTTGCAACAATGGTACCTATATTTGAGTATATCATGGGAATTAATTTGTTTGGGTTCAAAATCAGTCTGTTTAGAAAATACTTAAGAAGTTTTATATTTGTTGCTTTTTTTTTCTTTTTCTTTGGGGGTGGGGTTGCCATGTACGCTATTAGCCATTATACAGTTTACTGTTCATTTTTTCGTGTATCTGATTGTCACTATCAGAAGAGTCCTAGGACATTTTTAGTGTTCTAGTGGGTCTATTGCAGATCATAAGACATTGGTTTGCAGTGATTAATTTAAGAGTTTATTTGCCGTTCATATTTCTTTAAAACGTCTTTGAAATCAGTTTTTATTGAATAGAAAGTGTGCTGTTGATGTATTGCTGTGAATATTACATAGAGATATATTTTGATCATCGATTAAACCACCGGTATACACTTAATTTATTTGAAAATTCACGTCTTGTTACTTCGCTGACCCGAAGGCCCGCGAGACCGCAAAATCGCAAATCGCTTGCACAACCATGACAATTCTGACCGATTCCAATCTCCTTGACTTGGGTTTAAAACATGTAATTGTAAGAAGGGTTATATTGAATGGAGACTTTTGTCGAATATTTTTGTGTGGAATTAGTGCTAATTCTGTATAACTGTCAAGGTGTAAACAAATTTTAAAAAAAGTTTAAATTTTTATGATGGGCTCTGTATTATAATTTGTGTGGGGTCGAAGCTTTAGCTCAAGCTTTAATTTTCCCTACGCATTCCCTCTTGTTGATTTCAATGTAAATTTGCGATGATATAATTATGTAGAAGCAGGGACGTCGCTAGAGGGGGAGGTTTGGGGTGTGACACCCCCCCCCCCCCCCCCTTTCAAAATTCTTGTCGGCAAATTCACGATCGCTGTCGGCAAAAGAAAAAAAAGGGGGAGAAAAAAAGGAGAGGGAAGAGGGAGGAGGGAGAAAGAAAAGAGAAGTGAGGTGCCCAAATAGAGCAATATTCGGCTTATTTGCTTGTGTATTTTGATGATGAAATAACACTGGTACCAGAGTGTATATTTTTCCTCGCTCG